>BOPP01000103.1:1510015-1544671 GCA_017312745.1 Gryllus bimaculatus
TATATATTATGCAATCGTCGGCGAATAGTCTAACTCTTGATTTTAATCCAGTTGCAATGTCATTAATGAACGATAAGAATAGCAAAGGCCCTAAGGCCCTATTATTTACGTACACAGCCATAATTTCGCATTTTCACCTCACACAACTGGGGTTCTACGAGGGTTCAAAATGACCTCCTTTGGCGTGGACGCAAGATCAGCATCTGCGACACCCGGCCTCCGTGACGCGCACAACTCTGCCGGGTCGTCCCTTTCTTTCTGCCGCCACGCTTTCCATGCACGGAAGGCAATCACAATGCGCGACCTAATTAGCATAAACGCGGTCCTTCATTAACCCCTAGAAAAAAAGGTACCGAGGAGGTCGTGCGATAGGGCCTCTGCGTCCGGTCCACCAATCTCGAAATTGCACGTCTAGGTATTCCCGAACTTCGTGATAATAAGGGACGGCGTCGCCTTCCTGCTGGCACTACATCTGTGCCCGCACATTGAACGGCACGTCATACAGAACTGTAGGGAGTACTTGAGTTATAAAATTCGGTCTAAAACACTCGTGTAAGAAGCGAGGACCGACCGTAACATCATAAACAATGCCACCCCACACAATTTCAGAGAACCACTCTTGATGAGCTACTCGAAGAGCAATATGAGAATTTTCGTCGGCCCACAAATGCAAGTTCTTCATATTAATTGTTCCAATTCTTTTAAAATGTGCTTCATCTGTCCAGAGAACTGTGTTAAGATTTCCTGGCTTCCTTGCATTTGCGCAGGAAATGGCTGGAGAATTCAGAACGACGTAAGTCTCTTCTGCGCAACTGCTGCATCTTCAGAAAGAAACAATTACTACTCTAAGTGAGACATAGAGAGTCTATGTTTATTAAAAAAGGCGATTTGTGCAATCTTGTATCAAACAGTCGGATCATCGATACTTGTTTTAACTTACTCAGAAAGAATTCTGTTGAATGAGGTGAAAGGGTTAGTGCATGGTCATTTTACTATAATCGGTATGTGCAGTATTTTAATCCTACGTAAACGCGTATAATATTGTTACTTCTCGCCCGTATGAAGGTAAATCGTAAGAAGTGTTAGTTATGTAATTATGAGGCACAAAAGGAAAATATTGGACAGAAAAACGTTTATTGCAGGGCTCTGGTAACGAAAGAGTGGATAAGCACTGTTCCTAGATATAGAAAACATCTGACACGTGGCTTAGCCAGAATCCATATTTTGTGGCTCCTTGATACCGAAAAATTGATTTACCGCAAAACGTCTACTTCTCTATCTGCCTGTCTGTGTGTGTCCACGCTAACGCCTAAACCGTTCAGCTGATTCTCTTTAAAATTAATAACAACAATATAGACAAATGTACAAAAACTCTAAAATAACACACCTGCACGAAGCTGTTTCAGTCATTTTCAATGTATATTTAAGACCAAAATGATTTAAAGGGAGGAAAATGTTAATATTGTTTGTATTCTTTTAACGCGAACCAAGCAGGCGAAAAAATTTAAAAATTGTGTTGTGAGAGGAACTTTTGAGAGTTTTTCAAGGCTGTTCCAGGTTCTACGACAGAGTAAAAATTATTTTTTTTCTTTAAGGTTTTGGTTTTAATTTGGAGCTAAGAAAAGATCAAAAACTGTTTTTCTGGTATTATGCATTATATTCTAATTTTTCTTTCTTTTCAATCAGTTAAAGTAGTGTTCATTTGCCGAAAAAAAATAAAACGCACGTTTTTGCCTGTAGATGGAGTGGGTGGTGGGACAGGAGTTGAGAAACCTTTCAAAAATATTACTTTTATGATAGAGTTATAGTGTAACTACTCTTAGGTCATTTAGTTGACGAGAACGTTTTGCCATCTTACCCGGGGTACTTTAATGTAGCCGTTTGACGGCGAAACGTCCGTGAAACGTCACTAACTGCAAGCGCCTAAGCCCTTCTTACGATTTTCTCAAAAACTGATATTCCTCGAACCCAAAAATACTCCCGAAAATTCCTTGTGTATTCAAATAATTTTATAAAAATTACAAAAACTGTCTTTATTAATAAAACTGGAGTTCGTGAAACAGCATATGCACTAGCACATGCTCCTGCACACTATTATCTAGTATGTATTGTTATCTAGTACGTATGGGCCTTGTACAAAATGTTTTCTCTGAGCCGAGATTCAAACTTAAATTCCATTGAATTACCACTGCATCTTTCCGTCTCATTTCTTCTCCTATCCTACCCCTTACTTACACACACGTGCACTACACTACCACACAAGCCAGGAGACCGTACGGGAACTTAGAGCTTGTCCCAACTGGGGGGAGCCCCGCTAATGGGAGATACCTGGGTGGGGAGACCCCCTTCGCCGACAGCATATCGTCGCCTGATCTCACCATTCAGTGGGAGAAGATCACCGCCAACTCCCGAGCAAACACATCCACCTCATTTACAGGACTAATGATCTTAGCAGTTGACACGCCCAAACTCAATAAATAAACGACGAAACTTAACAAATAGTGGTTTCTTGCATTCATTTCTAACTGATTCAATTTTTGAAAGTTCCGATTGCTTAACGAAAATGAAACCGCCTCCATTTCAAATCACTTTTTTGCCTATACATAGGAAAAAATAATCAAACAAATAGTAGCCGTTTTAGATCTTTTCTAATGAATTGCATGAAATTTAAGCAGAAATTACGTAACAACGTCTCGTTTTAGTGACTACTCGTAGATTTTCAAAATTGTCATAATACTTTTTAAAAAATTATATTGAATTCAGAAAAAATCTCTATCTTCAATGTTTTAGATGTAGGAATATGAAAAAAATTAAAATTAAAATCTTTGCGTTGCAATTTAGAAAAATTCAGAGATTTTGACAAAAATGCAGATTGTACCTTTTTTACCTTTTTACGCTATCCGAGGACAATTTTTTGTTTACAAAAATTGAGCCACATTTAACAAAAAATTCAAAACGTTGAGACTAATATTATGTGCCCCAAACAATCCTTTTCAACATGGACAATCGATTTTTCTGTATTTATTGCGCAACTTTTCTTGAACGATGACCTTGCATCCCCCTCTTTGGAACAATAAACAGTTGAAGGTAAAAGCCCGCAGCGAGCACTGATAACAACATTCCAAACACATCTTCACTGGCGAGAAATACAAAGCTATTTTTTTTGACGAGAGTTTCTTTCCGCGATTTTCTCCAAATAATGTAATGAAATGACCAAAGCCGGTGAATATCCATCACAGGTGATACCTCAAACTCATGACAAAGTTAGAACGCAAATCATTTAGAAAGTTGCGAAGGCATGACTGATTTTCCAGAGATTGGCATTGCTTCATAAAATCTAAAGGCCGATTTCGTAATTAATACCGCCACTCTACCCGCATTTCTTCAATCCATCGTTCAAAGAAAGTTGCGCGAGTAATATCAAGGCTACGCAACGTGTAAGAGGAAGTGTTTTACTACAAGAGGATGAGGTTAATGCAATTTTTTGTTACCAAGGCTCGACAAAAGCACTTTTTCCTTTGAAAATCGCTAATTTTCGAAACTCTCTTACAATACTCTCTCTTTACGTACATAGTAAAACCAAAAATTAAAGAAACATTCCGGAGACGAATTTTTTGAAGATACATACTTTAAATTTTTTATCACTAACTGTCAATCCAGCACATCTGCAAGTATTTAATACAACAGGAGAGTAAAAAATATTACTATTAAATTACTAATAAATTATATTTTTCAATGTTTTTATTTATGTTACCCGTATTTTAAATATGGTTTGCTCAGCTTGCCTGTCAATCCAGAAAAACTATAAATATAATTATAAAATCTAACAATAAAAAATTATTTTCTGGGCAATAAATGAGTAATTAATTACTACTTCTATTCTTGACTTATTGGTTTTGTTTCAATGGTACCATTTTTAAATGTCATAATGCTAGTCGACAGTCTAACCATCACAACTGCATTTATTCACTTCAAATAACAATGAAATATCTTTGGGTTATAAATATAATAAATAATATTAATTACTATTTAATAAATAAAAAAATATTCACGTCCGTTTTATTGTGCCATAGTTGCAGTGACTGCTTGATGGGCCTGCATGTTGCAAATAATTATACAGATGTTTCTCTGCTACACCGTGAATGTGAGGTATTAGGATCTAGAATCTTGTTCAGCTCATCTTAATACAAACACGAATAGTATAAAAGTAATTGAAACATTTCTCTGAACACATTTATTTAAAATATATAGCAGGTGTTACAATTTTTTTAATAAAAATTCCAGGGGGCACAGATTCAGTGAGATGTCTGGTATAGTGACAACAGTATCACTAATGAAAGAACATATATATCTGTGCTACCTATTCTCTAAATGGTACAAAAAATCTAAATTATGTTATTATTGCATTAAAAGTTTCATAAGTTGAGCAAATACTTCCAATAATTCCCTAAACTTTACAACCAATTCACACACTTTTCATTGTTAATATTTCAAAATAATTCTGAACAGTTTATTCTAAATGAGTAATAATGATGTTTCTTTTAATAAAGGTATAGCAAAAATATTTGTTTATTTCAACGATATCATGTAATATGAATTTCCTGTAGCTGATATATTTTTACCGAATTAAAATTATTTCTTGAATCAATTTTAACCAATGGATTAAATTGGTTAAAGAAATTGCACAATATGTAGATGATCATTTTTTTAAAACTTGCAGAAATCTATTTTAATTTGGAAATAGAACATTTTTATTTATGTTATTACTGCAAGAACAAGAAAGTGTTAATGAAGAAGATAATTAAAAGATGAATGCATATTAAGAATACTGAATATTTTCAGACTAGAAAGTAGATAGCAAAATAAATATTTTGCTAAATAAACTACATGATGTGTGTATAACAACACTTTTTTAATAATTTATCGATGTGCTTTTAATATCAACAGTTCCACTAGCAATCTTAAATATGATTTACTGATATTTATGGTCAGAACAATTTTCTATTCGATACCATAAGTCATACAATATTATACATTACTGATACACAAAATGCATTTATATAGGGAATAATAAATTATTTCCTTCCTATGTGATGTTTAACTAGTGCCAACCTGTGTGATGAACGTTGTGAAAAGGAGGAAGGAAGGAGAGTGAGGAGAAAAAGGCGAAGGGAAAGAGAGAGAGAGAGAGAGAGAGAGTAGAAGGCATGGAGGGAGATCGTATGATAGTATGTCCAAAAACAGTTTTACCCATGAAACCTTGGCTCCATTTTGCGAATGTGAAAATTCATGCTAGCAGCGCACAATGCAGAAATTCACTTACAAAACACATACATGTCCATTTTCAGCGTGTGCTTGCTAAATTATAAGTGTACTTCTTACGAAAAGTAATGCTTATTCAGTACAATTTGAAACACAGTGGTTGTCACTACAAATCCATTGTCACTGACAATTATATTATCATCAACTTAATTGAATTAATTAAAAATACCATTCTAAAACGGTCTACTGAAAACAAAGAAAGGATAATTTAATTTCAATAAACAAGTATTGAAGATGAGTTCTCTCAGTCTATCGACTTGTGCGTGCCTAGGTATGAGCACGCTTTGTTACATATAACACACTACATTGTTCGAACATGAGAACATCCGAAACGTCAGGAAACGTCAAACAAGAGGCGCACGCAGTGTCAACGTGTTTGCTTCATCTTCGTACGCCTCCTAAAAGCCATTTTTCGCAAGAGCAGGCGATCGGGCCCGAGCGACCGAGCAGCCGCCAGCGTTCGCCGCCTGGCGCGGCGCTCCAAGGTCGGCCTCCGCGCATGCGCGCTGCTTGACGACGGCTGAGCCGAGCGCTTTGCGGGTTGCAGCCCCGTGCGCCTGCCCACACCGCTCCACCCAAAGCAGCTGATTCTGGGCACCACCTGCGAACCGGAAACACGTACATTGCAAATCGCGGTCAACGATCCCTAAACCATTGACTCTTACGTGCTTCCCCATCAAGGCAGAGCTACAGAGTATCAGGTTCGTTTTCCCTGGCAGTAAAAGGAGAGCTCGCAAGGTATAGGTGCTTCTAAAATCAGCTCTTTCACTTTCATATTAGAAGAAAATGAAAGGGAAAAGAACAAAATAGTCCCTTTAACGATGCACATTACATATTACTCTTGTATTGGAATTGCCAGATCAAGGAAATTTTGTTATTTTTAGTATTCGAGTCTCGAATGTTTTTAATTTATTGAAACTAATTTCTGCGTATACGCGGATTTTTCTAAGAAGGAGGGAAAAACGGAAGCGTGGTTTTCAATCAAATGCAGGAGGTGTCCCTTAAAATGTGCAGAATTAAAATAATGCATTTTTTGTTAGGTTAACATACAAGGTTTCCATTATTCTGCTGCGTTCGCCTCCGATTTCTGTGCGAGAATACTTTTTTGGGTTATTCGTTAATGGAAACTTTTCAGTCCTCCCCCTTCCAAAACAGCGGTCTTACTGCAATCGGTCTATTCCTTCTGAGGAACCTCATAGTGAGAGGGGATCAGCTGGGTGGCGGGGGAGGGAAATCGGCGCTCTGGATGCAAGGTGCACGATGGAAAGCGGATCCAGAAGGGCTGGAGAAGAGGGGGACACGTCCTCTCCATACCCTCAAGTACACAGTTCACTTCGTAATTTTACTTTATTTACGATAAACAATTCTGTTTTTATCGCATTCTAAAGAATATTCCCATTATGAATTGAGCAGACCCGCGATAGCGCCTACAGTCAAACGTTTGGTGGTACGAGAGCAAAGCCATTTAACAGTAGCACACAATACAATAATAACAATGACGTTCCAGTACCCACAGAACACAAGGAGCGTCAACTGTGGACCCTTGCATCAATAGCAAAATAATTGACGGAATACTTTATATATTCATCAATATTTAACCATTATTTTCTGATGCATCATTACTTCCCTGTCTGGCTAGAGACCATATCACATTTTTCTCGCTGAATGTCCCAATGTTGGATTTTGCGTATATGCACCATGCGTGATAATCTAGTCTAATACGCGGCTAACAATTGAAGGGATGCATCAGAAATAGTCATTATCCACAAAATCATGTCTTTACAGGAGAGCGTTTTGAAACTGTGTATACGGCATATTTCTAACTTTCACAATGACGCAGAGAAGAATATTGGCTCATAACTTAATTTGCCGCTGTGCATCAGTCAATTTCAAGAAATCCGGGACAACTGCTGAACTCTACAAATAAGAAAAGGGAAAACTGCCGAAATTGCTTTGACTTTCTCTGCCGCAAACCTTCAATTAGTTCAAACGTTCCGGATTTTCCAAATATTTACTTGAAAAACCCGATTTGGCGTTCTTTGTGGTTAATTACGACATACGTTATGCTTTTTCATAATACCTGTAAAGGCAGGCTGGGGGGAGGGCGAGGCAAGCCAGCGGGAGGACAAGGCAGGCCGGCGGGAGGACAAGGCACGCCAGGGGGCAAGGCAGGGCGGGAGAGGGTGAGAAATCTGCAGAAGGCGGAAATGGCCCAATTGTCAACCACAATCGAGGGAATCCCATGACCCTTCCCCCTCGCCCAGTCATGCCCTCTGCCCGAGCAACCGGCGCACGGTACCTGGGCGCGCCTACTCCCTGAGCAGGCGTCGGATGGCCGGGTGGCGCGCCACGTACAGCGGCGTCCACAGGCCGCCCTCGCTGCGCTCGCCCGCCGGCGCCACCCCGTGCGCCAGCACCAGCGCCACGCACGCGCCGTCGCCGTCGCCGGCCGCCACCGCGCGCAGCAACGCGTCCGCTCCGCGCCGCAGCAGCGCCCGCACCACGTCCGCCCGCCCGCGCCCGCGCACCAGGCTGCGCTCCACGCCCACGCTCGCCTGCCGGCACACGGGCATGCAACGCGCAGGCGGGGACACAAGCCCCACGCACAGCCGCAAACGCGTCAACAGCGAGTTATTTAACGGGTGGAAGAAGCGGCGGGGACCTGACCCGCGCTCCCACATACAACCGCGTCAATACAACTCGCCGGGGCTACTCGCTTATCGAACAGTTGCAGTGCAAGGGAACGCGCGAAGCCATTCGCATCGGCGGGGACCCACGTCCCCATGCATGCGTCAATGCAACACGTGGGGCGACTCATTGAACGGTCGGCGGGGACACGCGTTAGGGGTGTTCGTATGACGTCACACGCCACTGCACAAACAGGTGAATGTAACATGCACCTACAACGGCACAGCAAAGAGAATTTATGCGCGGCGAGGTTTTTAACATAGTTTGAACTCGGAGAGTGGACGAATTGAAACAGAGTATGATTGCGAACAATTGGTTGAGTGTTGAAGGTGACGTTTTTTGTGAAAGTGCGTTTGCTAAAGGACACCCTCCAAAAATTTCTCTACGAAGATTAAACTCTTATCCTTTAGTATATATGTGCGTTCGTATTTGCTGAAGGACCGATTGGAACAACCCTTTACAGAGATTCCAGCCTCATAATGAGTTGGTCGGACGCGCTTCGTTTACGTCAATGCTTGTGCGCGCGTCATTGTGTTTGAATGCGCACGTGTAGTAACGACCTTCCGAAGATTCCTCTACGAAAAATTTCTTTCATATGGTGGAGTGCAGCATTGCTCGTCACGTGTGCGTGCGTGTACGCGTGTGTGTTTGGGTGGGTGTGTTTGGGTGTGTTTGGGGGGGGGGGGGCTCACCTCGGCGCCGAGGCGCAGCAGCCACTCCACCGCCCGTAGCTCGCCGCTCCCGATGCAGCGCCTCAGCGACACGTTCATCAAGGTCTGCGCCGCCAGCCTGGGCAGCGGGAGCCCGTGGGCCGGGTCCGCGGCGTCGGCCGGGCGCAGGCACACCAACCCCCACACCAGGCACGCGTGCCCGGAGGCCGCGCTTACCACTGCTGCAAGGCGGCGTCACAGGGAAAACAATGAGCGAGTCAAGTGCACCTGAGAAAATAACACCGGTTTCATCCTCCTGATACCAGCAATTCTTTCATTTACGTAATCCCTGTAGACTGCGGCTTCGGAGGTACAACGATTAGCGTATCGGGCTGCTGTACTCACGTTTGCTGGCTCAAATCGGGTCAAACCGTCGATTTATTAAGGCGCAATATCCTTAATACGCTTTCTTTCGGAGAAGTAAACCCGGCTGTTTCATGTTGTAGATTAACTGCATTTAAATTATCAAGCCTGAAACAAGTCTCCGAGCTAAATTCAAATTGTCTATTTCGTCGTCCTAGTGATTCCTTATTTCTCCGCTAGCTGGTGAGAGCGTAACGAAATTTGCGAGGTGAGATGAAAGAGTGGGCCGGTTGACTTGCGTCGCGCCACGTTAAGTAAGGCATGAACTGAACTGAACTACTACGTGATGACAATAGAAGCAGAGTTTTGCATTTCGTAAACGAGGACGCCAAATCATGATCTATGAATGCACTTATGTATAGTACAAATTCTTGAGAACTTACAAATATTCCCGGGATAATTCGCAATATGCCAGGCGGCACCCATGTTGATTCAGGATGCTCCCGTGATGCAATTACTGTGCAGTACTTTTTTATATAGCCATACATTCTTTTCCATATTCATAGGGCAAAGTACCCTTTGCAATTCGTATATCGTAAAACAAAAAGAACTTTCCAATGAAAAAAACAGGAAGTAAACTATAAGTTTCAATGCAAGAGTGTGGGAAAATTATTCCTAAACATGTTGGCCTCAGATGAATAGATTTCGACATACTGACGGAAACACGCGCACAGACTGAAGGGAATTTTTAAAAAAATGTGTCCCACCTGCAGCGTTGTCTGTGGGCGCCGCTTCTGAATGGGCTGCAGAGGAAGCCGACAGGAGCGCGTCCTGGTCAGCTGTCCCCAATGGCGCTGTCGATGACCCAGAAGCCACTGGCTCTGTTGAACGTCGGAAGTACTTGAGATTTTCAAAGAAATAGTTGTCCAAGACAGAAAAATGCCTCCGAATAAAGGGGCAGAAAATGGTTTAAGAAAATTCATCACGCGCTCTACTTAAGAACAACAAATTATGTACTCTCGTATATCACTGCAACAAATTAAATATAACAAAATCAATTTACACGAATGCTGCAAATTATATGGTACAAGATGTATATTCTTGAAACTCTTCATTGCATTCCAGAAGGTGAAAATATACTGTTTTATAATGTAACTTATTTAAAGTAAATGAGTAGTGGGTCACCTCTTTCTTAGAGATTTGTCGTCGCATCACCAGAACTATGTCTTGAGCAGTAAGGTAATGATTATGAGAAATCAGTCGCTACATACAGAATAAGATTGGGTAAAATAACGCAATCAAATATTTGCATAATTTTGTTAACCTTGAAATGGTTTCATTTTTAAAAATTGAGTTCCTCAGTATATTACAAAATGCAGGGACCTCTTAAACGGCCGGAGGTTAGTAAACGTTCCATCATATGATGCCTTCATTCGAAATTAGTAATGGAGACTAGTGGCTTGCAAACTGCTGCTCACAAAAATCTCACAAAATTGTTTTCAAAAAGTAGCGAACACACTGCACAAGAAATGTTGTTATTATTATTATTATTATTATTATTATTATTATTATTATTATTATTATTATTATTATTACTGGTCGGTATGTCAACCACACACAGGTATGATGACCAGGTGTGTGGTTGCTTTACTGAAGGTTCAGATGGCTTCTGACAATACGGCATGTATTCAAAATTATTATTATTATTATTAATTATTATTATTATTATTATTATTATTATAAATATAATATTTTATAAGTGTTCTATTTGTAATTAAATATTTTACAATAACTCACTTCACTATCAGAACAGTATAGTAGTTATATAAGGATTGACAGTAAATATCGTTTCCCACCAAAAGTAATAGAAAAAGGGCTCTTTCTTTTCTATACTTGCAACACTTTTCCCATTCTTGTTTTGCCCGTTTGTTTCAGGAGTTATCAGGTCATAAAACAACAATGGCCACCTCAAGACACGACACTTTGTAATTCAGAGAATTCTGATTGTTGGGTGTTTTTCGCTGCATGCAAATTTTTCGGGTGTCTTGTGATAAAGCTTCTAAAAAATTGACTTCTTACAAACCTTTCTAATGTACTCAAGAAAAAATATTAAAAATGATATGTAGCGATAGATTTATAATTAATTTTTCTGCACGGATAGGCGACATATTTGTTGGCCTTCAGCACTGTGCGTTTCACTTGAAGGCTTATTTTTCTTACAAAGGTTTGATAGCCGATTGTGATATAATATTTATTCAAAAATTGGAAGCTCTCTTCGATGTAAAGAAAATTTCTGTGAAGTTATCTTTGCTTGAAATGTGCTGCTCTATAATGTGTTACTGCAAGAGACGTGATTTATTCGTATTTGTTGAATTAATAAGTAACAAAAATTCCTAGCTATCGAAGTAGTGGCAGAATCGCGCCGCAGGCTATTTGTTTGAATTAGTTTAGACTCAAGTGTTTTCTAATGTGTTAGTAGGGCAGGAATTCCAATATAATAATATTAAGTCGTCGCTATCAATATTCCGAGAAAGTATGTGCTGTTGTACCATTAGTTTTAATCTCGCTTATGATTCAACGGTCCCATAGCTCCTCTTCGTCCTTTTATGTGAGCCATGCAATGACAAGGAGATCGATAGACACCACAAAGGAGAGTCAATCGATCGTTTGATTGACGATTCGGGCGCGTGAAGAGCTAAAAGGTCATTTGTCCCATAAGGGTAGTGTGTGATTTATCACAATGTAGCGGTGAAATTCCCTTATTAGATGAATAGATCCCGCACCGACATACACGTCGCCTCGATGGGGGGTTTCTCAACCAGGTATTTCGCACCAGCAGAGCATTAACCCAACCAGGACAACCACTAAACTACGGACTCGTCAATCGGAATGTGTAGTGATTTAATGTATGTACGTGTGTAAATACGAGGTCCGGGAGAGGTGGCCCAGAGCATCAACTGGTTTTACTGCCCTGCATCTGACCGGGGTGTCTAACGTTAGAGTGCCGACGTTCACAGGATATTTCACCCTAGCTTGTCAGCTAGATCGAATTCAGTCGCTGTCTGCAGGAGAATTCTAGCGGCCGGCTGATCTGATCAGTAGTTTTCTGTAGTTTCTCCGATCAACACCAGGCGAATGCGGAGCACTACCCTAACAAACGAGCCATGAATCTTTTCTTCCTCTTCCCTGTCCCCTTCCCTCTCCTTGACAGCGACGAAATTCGACCTTTCTATCTGGTGTGGAAAATCCTGCCGCTATCGGAACTCGAACCCAAGGACCTCCCGATCGTTGGCACAGCAGAGATAAATTGATGCTCTGAGCAACCTAAGCTAGTGAAGAGAGAGAGAAAAGACAATAATACGTGTTCTTTATGTCCGAAACCTCGCCCTTGAAGCCATTACATTCAGCTTCATTTTCAGAACCCTGAAAAATTGTCATCACAGCCATATCATTCACAATTCAAGAAGACGTAATAAACTTGGCAGAAAATAAACACGTTGAAGCAAGTCATATTGAACCATATGATTCGTCTTTTGCAGTAAATTGCGCCTTCTACGGGAGTTTATTGTCCGCGCGGAGACGAACTTGGGAAATGGAGTCCACTCTATGCGCTGTACCGCTACACCAAGGAGTCATTCGGCTGTACCTTCATTTGCCTACAATTTAAAATCTATTGTCACTCCCATTATTTCAAACACATTTTCTTCGGAAATTCAAAGAGTTTAACGAAAATTAGAGATACGATTTTTTATAAGATCTTTGCTCTATCCCTGGAAAAAACTTAAATACCTTTAGAGCTGTTTATGAGAAAATGCTTTTTTGCATTGACTTCAATCAGAAATGACGTATCGTTTGCACTAGAAATTTTATAGAACCTTTTGTAAAAACGTACTTTTTAGAACATAACATTTGAAAGAAAAATCTATATCTTTAACATTGCAAATGTACAATATTGATTTTTTTTGGCAATTTTCGAAAATGCAGGTTTGCCGAAAACAAGGCCAGCTTCAATTTTGTTCCGTTCTTTACTATGCACGAGGTGACAATTTAAGGAAAATACCTGGAGCCGTTTTTGAGAAAATTATTGTTAGAAATTGAATTTCAAGCCGACATCACGCAAACCTGCTTGAGGGCGTGGCATTAGAAAACAATGAAAGAAAGGAAGAAAGAAACTGATAACTGTCAGGTACTTATATCAATATTCATCAATAATTGAGGAAAAGGAAACTAGTAAAATATTTCTTTCTCACCATCGTCGGAGGCGTCTGCGTTACAGTCGGGGGCGGGAGGCTGCAGGACCGCGGCGAGCGGGTTCTGGCCCGCGCCCACCGAATCTGCGGTTTCGAGTCCCCCGGCGGCTGCAATTGAGCTGGCTGTCGGGCGCGCGCCGGCGCCCATGGCCGGTGAAGAGGCAGCGAAAGGGAACGAACAGGCTTTCGAAGCGTCCGTGGCGACGGCGGCGCAGCTATTCGAACTCGTCTGCATACAAGGCATGGGAAGCTTATCCGCCAAAGGGATGGAACAAGCCGGACCATCGGCGTCACCGGCAGAAACTACAGAACTCGAGGAAGAGGATGAAGAAGAGGGGAATAACAGAGGAAACATGTAGACGACATCGGGACACCGGATCGCGCCGGGGTTCGACGAGTCTGTTGAAACAAACGAGATGCTTGGGAGAGAAGAATGTCTGGACAAAGAGGGGTAGGACCGAATAGGGGGGAGGCTGGGAGGTGAAGAGAAATGGGACGATGATGAGTAAGATGAGGTGGCTTTGGGTGGGAGGACGCAGAGATCCGTGCTGGCGGGTGACGAGACGAACTCTGTCAATCCGGCAAGAGGTGGGGAATCGGTTCTCAGAATGGAGGTCAGAGAGGCACCGGCGGGTGGCGGTGGGGGTGAGGGTGGAGGTGTATGCGCTGTTGGGCAGCCGATACAAAGCCCGGCCCGCGCCAGCTCGGAGCCGTCCGGGGCCTTCCAGGAATCCGATGCCGGACAGTCCGCATCGAAGGACGTGGGAGGAGTGGGGTCGGAAGTGGGGCCGCGGGCGGCCTGCAGAGTGGTGGTGGTGGTGGTGGTGGTGGTGGTGGTGGTGGTGGTGGTGGTGGTGGTGGTGGTCGGCGTGATAATGGTGCATTTTGCGGGCGTACCGCCGCCGCCGCCTTCTTCTAAAAGGGACACCACTTCTGGCAATACTCTCTCCAGCACCTGAAAACGAAGGTACCGCAGTAGTCTTCCACTGCTTACATTTTTAATTTATTGATTAAAAAAAATTTATTGAAGGTTGCTTTATAACTTAATGTCACCAGCGAAATTTATCATTCTACAAATGGTGTCTAAAAGAGTCTAAAAGCATGAAAAATAAATAAATGGCTCTAATTCTCGCAAGTAGAAGACACAAACTACATGTTCTCCACGTTTTGGAAGTTTGAAGAAAGTGGGAATCGTTCAATTTCCATTTTTAGAATTTTGTGTTTGAAGTTGCTACTAGTAGTGCATATACCCTATGATCTAAATAGGTGTACTCTGTGAAATGAATTTTGGCAGAGTGAAAAAGGGGCATATTTGCTTTTACTTTTTATCGTGACTACTTTGTTGATGCTGTCAGTGCATTTGTAACTGAATAATGTTTATGTCAGTCCCCGTACAGAGAGATAATCATGTCCGGTGTTGGAGCATATTTTAAGACTCCTCCGAAATTCGCTTGGTATTGGTGAAACAAAACAATGGAAAACTGCCGATGAGTACAGCCGACGATAGAAATCCAGACTGGGGCTGAATTCGACACAGCTCAATCCACTACAGTCAAGCTTTGAAAGTTACGAGTTCTTGGGCAGCAATACCTCTGCGGGAACGTGAATAATTTAACTGAGCTATCAGACAATCAGTTCTTAGGTTTGGATTGATTAGGTTAGGTTCTTAGGTTGGGATATGACAAATCATATTCATGAAATAATTGAACATTAATTTATTCGGGATTAGTTTCTGCTATCTGAATCATCCCTACAATATACAGTCCTCAAATAGTCCTCAAATACAGTCCTCAATATACGTCCTCAGAATGTAGGTAACATAAAATTTTCCCTGTCCGCCCGTGACGCTGTTACTGTCGCATAATCCGTGACCAAGTGAAGTAAATCCTAAGTGTGTGTGTGTGTGTGTGTGTGTGTGTGTGTGTGTGTGAAATACTAATCCGAATGAAATAAAATACCGTTGAATTATTTTCAGAAACTTCAAAATTATTCTAAAGAAGTGAAACATAATTTCAAGATCATCTTTCAAAAACAGTTTCATAAAATTTGCAAAGGAAAATGATCGAAAAATCATACGGAATGCCAAAAAATGTTTTGATATTTTAAACTGCACAAAATATTTGGGACTAATTCAACATCTCATTAATTAGGCCATATCTGGTAAGAATTGCCCGTTTAACAGAAATTGACATCGGTTTTCTGAACCTTCAAAGATGTTCTACTAATTCGCTGTGTTACACCAGTACGCCTCAGAACGGTCATGCCACTTCTTTGTATGATAATTTCCGCCATTTCTGCGGTGAATGGTTTATTGAAAGGGTAATGCGGCGACGCTCGAAAGGGCAACGGTTGAATGGTGCTTGATACGATGAAACTACTAATTAGAATGTAATGGCGATGTGAGAAGCAGTGAAACCGAGAGAACGAAAAAACTGACCAGTACTTGCGTAGAGAACGAGATTGCGAGAGAAATGATTATTCGACGTGAGGCGACCCCGAAAGCAGCCTACCCGGTCCACGAACCGCAGCGCCGCGTCGCGTCCTTCACCGTCCGCCTGCGCGCCCACGGACGTCCTTTGCGCTGCCTGCCCGCCGCGCCCCCCGGCGGCCCGCTGCTGCCACGGCTCAGGCGCCTCCGGGCGCTCAGGAGGGTCCGGAAGTGGGGCCAGGCGCCTCAGGTGCTGCTCCAGGTCGTCGAGGCGCGCGTGCAGAGCGTCCAAGTTGCTCAGCGTCTCCTCCACCAGCGGCAGCAGCGACATGCGCAGCAGCTGGCGCAGCGACTCCACGAGCACCTGCGCCTGCTCCGGAGTCAGGCGCTGCGGCCGCCGCGAAGTAGGCGCAGGGGCAGAGGGGCTCCCCGCGCCAGACCTCCTGAAGTCGCATCTCTCCGCGACGCCCGGCCCGGCCGGCAGCGACAACAGCGACCCCATCGGCGGCAACTCTGCGTAAAAACAAAAGAGCAGGGCGCAACGTCACGCATCGCATTTATACTCGCACTGCTCAGCACCGCGCACAACATTCACACTCTCAGCGCCCGGCACCGCGCACTACATTCACACTCGCAGCGCCCGGCACCGCGCACTACATTCACACTCGCAGCGCCCGGCACCGCGCACAACATTCAAGTTGGTATAGTTCGGCACAACATTGATACGTGTAGAACACGGTAACACGCACAACATGTAGACTCGTACAGCGCAGCACCACGAACAACATCCAGACTTGTGCATCTCAGCACTATGAACAACATTCAATTCTCACCCCCCACCCCACTTGTATCACCTTAGCATCTCAAGTACAGTGTCCGGCATGAAGACTTCCCATTAATGGAAAGCAGTTACAAACCAAAAGACGATCAACAAAATACAGAAAGAAGACTTATTTGTGACGAACAATTACTAAGCCGTTTTACATGTCTTGGTTTTAAAACTTAATGGCAACTGATGTTCTTTATTCTTGACACGCGGACAAAGTCTTTCACGGTCGTGGCCCATAGTTCATTATGGGTCCCACGTCATTTCCTGTGGAGTGGCAACCACTTCCTAGGGGAAAATTGCCCCATAGAACGCTTGCAGGGTTGTTGGAGCATGCTTGTACACTCTTGTCTGAAGTCTCCGAAATAAAATCACAGAGTGATAAATCGGGAGTATCTTGGGGGTCAGGTGCCTCGACGCAAAGAAAGAACACGTTCAGGATACAACTCTCAGAATTGATAGAAACACCAAAAATGAGTTCCTCATGTTGAAACCAGAATTCTCTTTGCGAATAACAAAAGAAAAATTTCCTAGAAATGCTTCGTCAATGTGTGAACAAATTTTACACAATTTACTGGATATGATTTTTAAAACCAAATAATTTGAAAAACAGAATTTTTTGTTCTCAAATAAAGTTTTTTCTGCATCTTTGTCTCAGTCCTTTGAAAAAACGGAAGGTCTCTTTGCCGGAAAGAAATCGTTTCTGTCGTTTTCACAATTTAGACGCTAACTGACCATCAAAGAGGAGAATAGTATTCACTTCAAGAATGGTAATTAAAGCATTAGGGCAAATTATTTCTGTACAATTTTAAAAGTTTAAATATGCCTATAACAAATTATGTACTTCTACAGTCACCTCTCATTCATTGAGCGATTGCTAAGTTGCTTTGCTTCTGGATATAAATATAGCTTTTTAATGGGCTCGTGTCGAGCTCTCCTTTTGACAAATGTGAGCAAGAAGTGTCCGGGTGACAGTTCTAATTTTGTTAGCAATACTAAAAAATAAAATCTGGAATACGTTTATAGACGCAAATAATGTTTTTACAACGATTCGGGAGCGAAAATATAGTTTTGAAATGTTCTATTGCACAGTGGAATAAGAGTGGATGGATTATGGAGCTCACGAAAATGTGAGCTCTTATTTGTCTCGTCCAAACGTCACTTATAGTTTTTACTGTTTTAAGCGAAAATGAATCAAATAAAATCAATAGCACATAGGACGATACTTTTGTATCCTGTAGGTAGTAAATTACTTTCGCTAATACGTTGTGAACCGTCCATTAAATTAATATTGAAGTAATTCTTATTCACGTTAATGTAATATTTAATAGTAATACAGTCAATAAAATAAATGCTCAATAGTGAACAAATAACTTAACGAATTGCAATTTCACAATTGCTTATTTATTGATATTTTTAAGACATCATCAACCTGTATTTTTAGGGTATTTATTTACAAACATAAAAGCAATCGCCAAAGCACTAAAAACCGTTTACAGGATTTACACAAAACATTATATTCATGTTTCCACGTTTTAGTCTGTCTTAATTAATTATTAGTTTAAATTTTGTACTATAAAATTTTAAAATTCAATTTACAGCCTGATGATTACAACAACAATCCTCGAAACTGATCCACGATTGTATCCACAATAGAATAAATTAATGTTACAAGAATTCGGCTGTCAAAAAATATAATAATTATATTCCTGACTCACAGTACCTGATGTTGCAATCCCTTTAATTTAAAACGGATATTACCTTATTTTGGGAAACTTTGAAACGAATACTACATATTTTAGATTTTTTAAAACTTGACTTACATCAGAGCTCCATTCGGACTCGTCCCAATGAATATTAATTAACTGAACAGATAAACCGAAATTGACTTACTTTAGTAACAAACAAACAGTCGAAGGTGCAATAGTGGAGGAGTAAGGTGTTACTTATTTCTAAAAAAATCCAAGGAACAATGTTGTTAGCAGTCCTGTGAGAAGTAAATGAATAAACAATGAACATTCAGGAAAAAAATAAACAGTCGCACGAACTCTTATTATGGAATATCGGAAAACTTTAATGAAATAAATATCAGTATATTAGGCAAAGAAAATTCAATGTATTTTACACAATATGAGTGATTACATAAACGTTTTAAATATAACAATATTAGGAATTTGGAGAAGGGATAAATAATTAATATTATTTTCATTTTTAAATTGAAGTTATAGCAATAAAGAAATTAGACAAATATAAATACAGTTATAAATTGGAATGTAAAAATATACAGCGAGCTTGACAAAGAGAAGAATTGTCGTTTGTTTCAAACTGCGCGATGTAGCAATGGCGAGGCACCAATACATATAGACCGACGGGTTTGTGATTTTGGACTGGTGACATCGTGACGGACGTAGAGTCTTGATTTAACGTATGTTTTTCTGTAAGTTTGAAATTTCGTAAAAGTGACGTTTTATTACGTGAATTTTTGAATCTGGAGTTTTTAATTTGAAATTTGGACAAATAGAGAATATGATCACCGGAACGAGTATGGAATATGGACGCAGGCATTGGCAGCGGTCGGGGACGGCGCCATTACGGGGTCAAGTGTACCAACAACCAGGGACGTGGTATAATTTTATGAAAACAAAATTATATCAAGGCCAATACTTAAGATTAGTTTAAGAATAAAATTTGTGACACCTTCACAATTAAATCAATATTTTCCCAAATCTACAGACATTTTTGTACTCGAACTCGTGTGGTTTCGTTAAAATATTGAAATCTTCGAAAACCGTAAATGTTGAACTTTCTTTATAAAGAAAGAGTCGATAAGGTTGTTATGCTGACTCAGGCAACTGGCGACTCCCTCTAGCACGAAGGAGTAAAAAGTTGTTCAAAAAGCAAATTAATTATAATAAACAACATTGTTTTGCCATTTATTATCTCGTGGGCACGTGAATAATCCGCAATACTAAATTGACACTAACGCGGCTCTTAAGTTAACATTAGTAATGTTAACACTACAAACATTTATATTAAGAATTAGGAGCACGTACTTTCTCACATTATCACTGAATATGCAATTTTCGAAACTCTAGAGAGTTCAACAAAAATTAGACCTCATTTTGGGATTTCCTTGTTCTATCCGTGAAAAAAAAGCATTAAAGAAAAAGTTTAAAACATTTTTGAAAAAAATGTTATTTTTTATAATTTAAATTTATTTCGAGAACAAAATTACGCGATAACGCCTCTTTTTAAAAAAACATTGCACGTGACCATTTAGAACAGATTTTGTATAGACCTCTAGCCTCAATTTTGTAGTTTTAAAATGGTACCTTTTTGTAATTTTTGAAGATACAGAGCGTTAGCAGAAAATGTGACTAGAACTAAATTTTTCTTCCTCTCATACAATGAAGAAAAGATTAAAGAAAAAATTGGAGAAAATTTTGCGAAAATAATTGTTTAAAAAAATTTTGAATACCTACATTTCAAGTAATATTTCTCAAACATTACTCTTATTTTCTTAGAAATGTACATGACCTTAGTTCAAAATATGTCTTTAAAGGAAGGATTCAATCTCTGTCTTCATTATAGTAGTTGTTGGAATAGAACGACAAAAAATTAATCTTTTGCAAATTTTGAAAAATTAGAGATTTCAGCAAAGATTGAGAGAGAATTGCTGAAAGAATAGAGACCTGCGCGCCTTTACGATAGCGTAAATCCCGATCGCTACTCGGTATCCGCGTAAACGTCCTTTACGCCAACCGAGGGAAAACTTCCTTTCGGGGAATATCAATTTTTGAGAAAATCAGCTGACTTCGCCTCATCGGAATTCGCTTAGGGCGCGCCTGGAAATGGGGTTGTCGGAGAACGTAATTCAGATCATTCGCTATCGCGACGACTCGTGCATTGCCCGTGACGCAGCCTGACCCTCTTCCTCCCTCCTAACGCGTTCCGAATTATGCTCGACGGCCCGCTGCGAGCCTTGGGAGCCCAACAGTGGCGCATCCTCTCGGCCAAGGGATAAGCGGTTGTGTGGTTGGCACAACTCCTCTTCTTAACTTTAGGGTTGGGTTTCTCGTCACATAGCATTAGATACGTACTTGGTAACGTAAGCGCAGAGTAAGGAATTTGCCTCGCCCGAGACACGAACCCGAAGGTGGCGCCGCGGAAAGCGAGTACGCTCACCAACGAGCCACCCGAGAGGGCCCCTACACGTACTGTGGCATAATGTATCACCCACTGATGGGACTAGAAAGTGAATTGTGCGGTGGCAGTCAAAATATCCGATCGATGGCGAAGCGCGAAACCTACCTTTCGATCTATTCCGTGTTCGCACGTATTTATTAGTCTTTGGCCTCCCACGTCAGACCCTAGTAGCTAACTCGTAGGTTTCGAAATTATGAGTCTAGCAGGAGTGTCGAATACCCAATCCGTTCGAATCATGACTTCATGTAATTTCCACGATCCGCGCCTAGCGGTTTGAGTTCACCTGCGTACTTTTTGGAAACCTCTCAATCATTGCTCGTAATAATTAAAATTTTCCGGTGAGGACCCCTGCTCACTCTAAGAGCGGGGGGGGGGGACTTGTCCAGCTCGAGTACCGGCACCGGGAGAGGTGGCTCAGGGCAGAGAAGCGTCTCTGACCTGCAGGTCCAAGGTTCGAGCCCTGACGTTGGCAGGATTTTCGACTATAGCTTGTCAGCTAAGTCGAATTCAGTCGCTGTCTGGATATTTGTAGAGGCCGACTGCTTTGATCGGTAGATTTCCGTAGGTTTCTCCGATCATCACCAGGTGAATGCCGGAGCAGTACACTAACAAACAGACCACGGACCGCTCACGACCTTTCCTTCCTCTTCCTTGACTACTCTTCTGTCCTATCCTGCCTTACACACACATTTACATGCACTACACTACCACACATGCAGGGAGACCAGTCGGGAACCTTGAGCTTGTCCTGACTGGGGTGGTGTTTCGCTGGTGGTGGGAGGTGGCAAATACATTGTTGGAGAAAAACCTTGATAGCCGCCGGTAGGTCGGCGCCGGAACTCGCCATCTAGCGGGAATTCATCGCCACTTCCGGGGGGGAAACACGCACTTCACTTATGGGACTAATGACGTACTATTTAACGCGCCCCGCCTCCCCCACACCCCTCCCAACTTCACACGTTTTAGTATGTTATGCAGTACGTACCAATAAACAATCATGCCAAGTTTCAAAACAAGGGGGAAAATCCCCCTTCGATCGCCATATTTTTGGTCTATTTTAACTAGGCATCACTCGGCATTTTCGTTGCTGTCCTTTCGCGAACGTATTTGATGTAGAGGGAGAATATAATAAAAAATAATGTCTTCAGTGCACGTTTTCTCGTATTTTTCAGTAGGAAATATTTGTATTCAAATTATAATTTCATTTAATTTATTTCAAATTGAATTTGAATAATTTGACTGACTAACCACCCGACTGACTAACCACCCGACTGACGAACCACCCGACTGACGAACCACCCGACTGACGAACCACCCGACTGACGAACCACCCGACTGACGAACTATTTGAATAATGAATCATTTGAATAACGAACTATTTGTATAACAAATTATTTGAATTATTTTTAATAGTTCTCTTTGTCCTGAAGTCATTAATTTGATTCCTTTGCAAAGAGCACGATAAGAGATAATAGGACAAATCTGCAGCTCAAATACCTTTGAAAATAGTTTCTATTACAGAGGATGAAATGTATTTGTATCAATTGTTGCCAAAACTGTCGTTTCCAATATCCATATTTCAACTTTATACAGTAGGCTAAGATAGTATCTCCAGAGCTCTAGGAAAACTGCAGACGGAACTTGTACTTCGTGGTACGTCACACAGTGTGTTTTCGGACGAGAAATAACATTTATTATATAAGTAGATAAATAAATGAAATGTCAGCTTAGCAAACACGTGTAAAGTGAAGGAAGTATCTAGGAAGAGTTTGTACGGCTCGTAAACCCGCGGAGAAGAGCCAACATCACGGGTCGGTTGAAGATTGCAAGGTTTCAGTGATCTTGTACATGAAAATAAACTAAACATTACTTTAAAACATACGATAGAAATGTCGAGGTCTGAACACCATCAATCAAACAGGGATTTATCTTTGGATTTGCGATATGAATTCGCTTACGTATTAGCTTGTGCCTTTCCCTAGAATTAATCTCAGGACACTACCTCATTTTCTGATTTGGTTATTAAACCTATCCTTTAAAACAAGGTCAGCGGCTAGGGGGATATTTAAAATCTTTTACACTCAATTTCACGAAAAGGAACCTGAAATCTCTTTTTGAAAACATTTATTACTGGAATTGTATTAATTGCTAAGACTAAATAGTTATATGCTGAAACGACTAGTATCTTTCTTCATTAAATACACAAATGTATATATTTTTTTAACCGAAGTATAATATGCTGAAACTTAATTTGATAATTCCCTTGAAAATGTCCTGCCCTCAACAAACCAACTGAAGGCCTGTCCCTTCAAAAGATTATATGTATGAACTGAAATTAAGACTTTAAAGCAATTTCATGAATTTCTAGTTGTATCTAGTAACGAGTTTATTTTCACAGTATTCATGCGCCTATTTACAAAACAAACAAATTTCAATAGTAAATATATAAATATACGAATCAAGTCGTATCTGCTTATTAAATCTTACCTTCTTGTCAAACAAATACTTTCTTAGAAAAAACGTATAATATTACTATTCCGAAAATTTTAATACTAATTTACCTTAGGCATGTTCTAAGCAAAACGTGCGATGAAATCGTAAACAGGTACACTCAATATGTTCCATACTTAGTTGCGTGCTCAATTGCTTGTTCATTGCTCACGTTGCAGGCAATCAAAACCACGGTAAGAACTGTCAGTGCGCACATTTTTGAAAGTAGTGAAGTGTTGAAGGGAGACGAGTAACGCAGGAATAGTTGCTCAGAAACGTGTCATAGCTTCTGTCAAAACATAATTATTTCCCCATAATATCTCGCAACGGACGTTTCCCTCAAGACTAAAATCTCCAAAACAAGTCAGGAACTGTTCACGGAATATCTCACAAAAGGCTCTCGATCTAACAGGCGCCAGCACACAAAATAGTTTAAAAAACTTATATCCAAATTGTTAATCCAAGCTACTAGGTCAGATTGAAGCAAACACACTCAATCAAATCTCAAATCAAATGGATGCAAATATTCACTCACGCGCACTCCAACGGGCAACGCACCACCAGTCCACCACCTGAACACTACTACCAGGCCTTCCACCCCCACAACACATCCCAGACGCAACACATACCTGAGATTCAGCGCAACGCTCTTCCTTTGTATGATGCTGTTGGGCACACGCGGTTTCACAGTGAAGCACGACAGTGAAGACAACTTCTCGCAATGAAGCGGCGCACAACACCGGCACCAACCGACCCTCGACCGCTCCTAGCGACGGAGGGCAGCCAAATGAGTCACACGGCGCTCGGCTTGCCGCCTCCGTTGCCCCGCCAGCCCCACTATCACAGCTGTGTCATCCCAATGCTAGAGGTGGGCACTGCGGGGCCCTCCAGCTGACAAGCGCCATTTTACGGCGCACGACTGCATACCTTCCTTCCTAAGGTGCAATTTCCTAAGGGCGAGAAACGGAACATAACATCACTACATACTTTGTAAAAACTAATATTGTTCCGATGCGATGTTTCACTTAACGTAACAATACACTTAAACAAGGAGTATTGGAAGCAGTATAGAGGATTTGCGAGGGACTTGGTTCGTTTGGGAGTTGAGTTCACAAGACCAGTTCCGATGAATCTCTCTGCCATGTGGGAGGGGTGCAAACCCCAGTGATTACCCTGTTTTCATATGTAAGTTGCCAATTTACATAGGTAAGGCATACTACAGGCTAATGATATATTTGTACATGCTTCTCGATGACGTAATAGGACAAAATTTTAAACAGCATTTACTTTCTCCCCCGTATTTTTACGCAAAATTTGGCGAAAATAACTCGAATTTTCCAAATATTATTTCAAAATATATTTTTAAGGAAAAGATTTCATTGAAGGAAAATCTCTATCTTCATCATTGTAGTTGTAGGAAGGCGCTGAAAAACTGAGTTGGCTGAGTTTTAAACGAAAATGAGACGTGCAGACTCTTAAACGTCTTTCACACAATCCAACAAAAAAAATTAATAAGAAGTGAAGGAGAATTCTTTTTTGAAAATTTTGAAAACGTCTCAAGTTTTGGAAACGTCCCAAAATATGTGTTTCAAATTCAAGAGGTTGTGACATCTGTCAGATCGAATGGGGAATATCAATTTTGGAGAAAATCGGTTGAACGATTTAGCCGCTAGCTTTGTTCACAGACGAATGGACTGACGGACGGAGAGAGACGTTTTGCCTTCATTCGATTTTGAGGTATCAAGGACCTAGAAAACATGGATTCTGATACACCACATGATAAAAATTTCTCTTTCTAATTTTAGCAACTGGATAGCACTTTGTTGTTACCAGAGCTCTGCAATGAGAGTTTTTCTGTCAAATATACCCCGTTTTTTCGTGCAGCATTACCTAACTATAACTATACTCCGTAGCGAGAAAAAAAGAGTTTGGAACTCTTGATCGAGCATCAAGACGTACATATACCGGCCAACTTTGACATTACAACCTAATCAGTCGCCCTCTTTTCAGAACTGGAAATTAATTTTACAAAATATCCTTGACACTGATACAACTATGCAATTTCATCTCAGTCTGCCTTGACACCCTTTCACGTTCATTAACTCGTACCAGAGAAATTCTGATCTTTCCATGAGCTCGGTACTGTCCCTATTACGTGTAGGCATTTTCAAGGACAGTTTCGAAATTCCCTTCTTGGAGAATAAACATCCTCTTCTACAAAAAGTAACGTACTGGTACCGCCGCGTCGATGATGTTTTAGATCTATGGACCGGCACAACAACACAACTTGACCTATTCGTCGAGTTTCTCCAGATACCCATCCATAAAATTAACTACTAAATTGGAAAATGAAAATAAATTTATTAAATTCTTCGACCTAACCTACCTAGAACTAAAAACAACAACATATTTTCATTGTTTTTAAAAATCCCACACACATGCACTGTTGCCCACAGCACATCCCAACATCCATCAGCTCACAAATACGCGGCTGCCCAGACCATCATTTACAGCCCAGACCATGACTTCCCAGCATCCTCTATCACACGTATGCTACTGGCCGGCTTGTCTGATCTGGGTTTCTTTGTGGTTTCTCCGATCAACACTAGGCCGGAGCAGTACCCCAACAAACGGGCCATTAACCACGCGCGAACTTTCCTATCCCTTCCTTGTCCTATCCTCATCCCTACTCTCTCTCTCTCTCTCTCTCTCTCTCTCTCTCTCTCTCACACACACACACACACACACACACTGACATGGCCTACATTACCACATATTGTGGGAGATACCAGGTTGGGCCAAAGACCGCTAGCCGACGGGAAGGTCGCGCTGGGAGATCACCCTCAGCTCCAGGGGGAACAAAGATGTACTGCACTTTCGAGACTAATGACTATACCCGTTGACGCTCCCGGAATTACAAACCACTCAATCAACCTATTACAAGGCAATTTTCAAAAGAAACATACACTAGTAATCTACCACGAATGGATACAGTTCCACTCTCATTGAAACCATACTACGTCGCAAATTAAATAAGAAACTAGTGGTGCTAATCAGCACGCACTTGATCGCATATTTTTAATTGGCAATTTTTTAAAATTTAGAGCGTTCAACAAAAATTAGACCCGCGCCATTCTTTTAAGCGTCCCTTCTCCTATCTGTACAAAACAATTGAGACAAAATGAAGTGGTTTTCAAAAAAATGTTTCATTTTATAAATTGCATTCATTTCAATCACAAATTACGCGAAAAAACTCGTTCCTTCAAAAAACTTGTTCACGATCTTTTTATATTCTAAGACAAGAACCTTTGTCTTCAATTCTATATTTTGAAATGATAACATTTTTGCAAAATTTAAAGTACGGAGAGTTTCTAGAAAATAACCGTTACCAGCACTATATTTTTTACCGTCTTTTGATACATATGAGGAGATAATTTAAAGAAAAATTGAAGCGATTTTTCAGAAATAGTTGTTTATAAAAATTAAAATTTATCTGTGTTTGCGCAAAATTACACAAAACTCATATTTTCGAAAAATTGAACATGACCATATTTCAAGATCTATCTTTAAAGAACAGATTTCATGAAAGAAGCGAATTTCTATTCAATATTATAGTTGATGAAAGACGCTCTCTCAAAATTGGCACATTTGTAATTTTCGAAAAATTTGTGATTGCATCATTCTCTTAAGCGTCCTTCACGCTATCCGAAGAAAAAATGTAATCAAACAATTTGGTGCCATTTTAGAAAAAAATTTGATAATGTTAAGACCTCATGTAAAATATCCTCAAAATCAAAATACCCGTTTGAAACTCCTAAAGCCGTGAGTTCTGTCATATCGATAGGGGATTATTAATTTTTCAGAAAATCTGCTGATCGGTTTAGCCACTCACGTTGACCACAGACGGACAGATAGTTGGACGGACGGACAGCCAGATCGACAGGTTTTCCGGTCAATCGATTTTTCGGTGTGAAGGACCCACAACGCATGGAATTTGGCTACCAAGTGGGAATGGTGGACCAA
Source organism: Gryllus bimaculatus (assembly GCA_017312745.1). Taxonomy (NCBI): domain Eukaryota; kingdom Metazoa; phylum Arthropoda; class Insecta; order Orthoptera; family Gryllidae; genus Gryllus; species Gryllus bimaculatus. Next base: position 1,537,262 of record BOPP01000103.1, read on the forward strand.
GTGGGAGTTTGGCTACACCTACATACGGTGCACCACGATACGGTGCATCGTATATTGGAGGAAGTAAATTACTGTATACAGGAACATGATTTATCTACTTTTTCGTTACCATTTACTAGGGCTTATCAATAAGAGAAAAACTTGCCCTTTTCAACCGCACACAATCACAATACTTTCGTTTCATTCATTAGGTCGAAAAATTGCAAACTGAGAACGTACACAACTCACAAACCAGTCACCCAGAAAAGTTCAATATTTATTTATATTTATCCTATTCTTTGGAAAAATGTCCCAAAAATTAACTCTCACAAAAACAATATTCACGTTTCTTTTATCACACACGAATACCTTTCCAATCCAATTAGCAATCTAAAACTCTCTTTAACAAACACAAATAAACCAATTTCCCTGTGTCTACTTGCTAGCCAATTTACACATCCTTCCCTCACAACCTGACCCTCCTACCTTCAATGCCAAGAAACTAACGAGACCACATCCGACCCTTTAACCGCAGCTCCAGAAACATATTAAAACCCCATATCAAACGGACCTCTGCGAACTATCTCTCGAGTTTCGCCACATACAGCCAGGAAAGTTACTCAACTTTTCATTTCACTTTCTTAAATTTCTTTTGACGCTGTCTTTTAATATCTATTTTAATTTTAATATTTGTATTATGTTCTTTTTTATTGGAAACAATTTTTAAATGTACTTATGATAAGTTATTTATTTGTATTGTTTGAATTCTTTATAATTTTTTAAGATCTTGTATTTACTTTGTAGATTTCGAAATTGATGGAAGCAAAGCCGTCGAAAGTCGGCACTCTGAATGAACCTATTTTGACAAAGATCACTTCAATTATTTCATCATATAATAATGTTAAGAACACCTCATGAGCATTCCCACAATTAATAGAGCGGGTGCAGTGTGGATGGAGTAGTACCCAGATGTGAATATTTGCTAAAATATATGTTAAAAGTGAATCTTTAAGTAGTTAACCATTAGGGTCTTGTGCGGATGATCGAATATTGTAACAATCTTGACATACAAGATAATACCAAAAATTATGGGTCGCATTTAAAAAAAAAGAAAAGTAATAATTAAATTGCACAAGAACTAATCATTCTTCAAATATAATCCTTTGGAGACGATACATTTTTGTCAATGCGATTTTCTTGCCTTCTTTAGTAAGTAGTAAGTCCTTTTCACACTTGAGCCCCTGTCACACTTGATTCGATGTTGTGTAATGTCGTGGAACTACATGACCCTTTTTAGCCGATGATATAAAAACAAGTGCCGGAGTAAAGTCCGGGCTATTGGGCGGTTGTGGAAACGTTGCCTCACCAGTGCGGATCAGGGATCCTGCGACAACGAAGGCGATGTGAGCCACCGTGATGTCGCGCCAAGCTTCCGCGCTCCTTTCGGGCGCGAGTGATCCTGGTATTCAGGCTCTGGACCCTGTGTAGACAGAATCCTTGTTTTGTGGATCCAAAATAACAGAAAATCTTTACGTCTGCCCACCCGCCCGCTCCTGTGAGTATCAAAGGACGGTAAAAGAGTGCCGCGAGTCCCATTTCCAGCGCATCTTCTGTATTTTTGAAAATTTGCAAAAATTTTGCATTGCAAAATCACATATTTGAAGACATATTTTTGTCTTAAATGAAATCTGATCTAAATTAGTGATGCAAAATAATAAATACTATCTCGCATTATTTCTTGCTTTTGGACCTTCGAAAATTATGAATTCGACGTAAATGAGACTTGCAGCAGTTTTAAAACGTTCCAAGCTCAATCCGTGAAAAACGTCGTAGTTATTAAGATTTTTTATTAAATTGCATTAACTTTAAGCAAATATTGCGTGTTTTTACAAAAAAATTAAATTTCGTACCTTTTTCAAAAAAAACTCTGCATTTTTGAATAAATGTACCTTACCTTTCTAAAGATTGATTTTTTAAACCACATTCCATTTGAGACAATCTGTATCTTCAAATTAATAGTTGTACACTATTAACAGTTTGCAATTTTTTAAGTAAAAAAATCGCAGGATGCCTACGCCACCTTTTGTACCTATAAGAGAAGAAAATTTATGACTTAACTTTTAAAAATGTTATGAACATTTTATTGAGAATCCGATTGTTTTGTGCATATTTTTTCTTAAAGTTACTGAACATTTAAAAAAAATTGTTTTCTGAAAAACGGCTCCAATTTCTTTTTTGGTTTTATCCAAGGATAGAAAAGATATGCTTAAAAGAATGACGCTCGTTACATTTTCGTTGAACACTCTGAATTTTCGAAAACTGAAAAAGTCAGAAATAATAGGAGACAACATTATGGGCATCATTTATATTGTTTGTAAGTAAAGTACTATGTTACCCGCCCCCAAAAAAAACACTATTTTACTGTGTGTACCATAATACATTATTCTAATTTTTGTAAAGATTGTTTTCATTCAATTATTTCATTTATTTCAGTGTTGTATGCGAGTATATTATTTGTAGTTTTTGAGCAACTACTATTTCGAAAACCATTTTTGGGGATTTTGTTCAGCAGTATTTTTTCTCTTGTAGGCAACTAGTAACTATTTATTAAACCGCTTATCCATTTAGGTAAATCCTTAATAAACAGGCAATGAAACCACATATTGTTCAGACATGTCGGGTGTGCTCGATGAAGTATGTCAGAAGCAGCACGTAGAATTATTTACCGGTCTGGGTTTGGGGTTGAGGTACACACTAGTATTTTTGTCAAGAGGACAATGTGCATATGCAATAAATATATTTATCCACTTATCGTCCATAATCAGTTTCGTAATGAAGCACTTTACCGCTCTAGTGTGGTAATGAACTTTATTACCACACTAGGGCGGTAATAGCATACGTGTAGGGTTATTTTGAGACGAACAATATTCTATGGTCTACTATTGAGAATAACAATAATAATTCAAATAATATATTATGAAAATAACTTAGTTAAACCTTTTCAAATTATAACAATAATAATAACATGTTTTAATTACTTATTATATAAATTAACAACAAATTTCTTGCAATTCAAAATTGTAATTCCTGATGATCTTGAAGCCTGACAATTCATATTAGTAATTGAAATACTATTTTCCCCCATAATTTTCATAGCTCTTTGTTTCTTGCTTTCTACTGACGATTCCACATACCCTTCTGCAACAGAAGACGACTTCTATCCACCGTGCCTCTTCAGCAGATCCTTATCAGCACCTGCGCTTGCTAGTGCATGAAGCGGACGATCGCCGAAAGCAATGTCCTGTAAATCTTTCAGGGTTCTAAAAACCAAGATACTTTGCTATTAGCTTCGGAATGCCTCCAAAAGTATTTATTTCAACAGGTTGGCAAGTACATTTTCCATTTTTGTAAAATACAAAGAAACGATCGTGCTTGACACTTTCAGGCCGAAAGCGAAAATATTTACGAAATGTTTTCTAAACAGTTAAATTCTTCAATATTCCCTTCGGTAATTACAAATTTTCTCGCAATTAAAGTCTTACTGTTTGGTATATTAATTAAAATACATGTTTTTCTATCCTCTATATCACTTATTTTAAGATTCTTTACCTCATCTCTACGTAAATTTATTTGCATTTACATTTGCTTTCTATTTCTGAGTCTGAACTACATTCTCTTTGTTCTCCTTGTTAAAAACAGTGTCGCCACATAAAGGGGAAAAATGTGAATACTAAATGAAAATTTTAATCTTAAATCTAACAAATTTGTACAAAGTGGATAAAACGTTGTACGATATTCGTGTCGTAAGATCTTATTACAATACTCAATTGGTTACCAAACTCGTCCTAACAGACTCGTTTGGCAATTTTCCAATCTCGTATTCTAATAAGATGTATTACAACACTAATATCGTAAATAACTATTATTTATAAACAATTGACACTGCTAGGGTCAGCCTGAAACAGAGCAGCCTTCTTTCTCAGATATACGGAGTCAGTTGTGTAAACAGAGGAATCATATGCTTTGTTCCATGAAAGTAGAAACTACAGAACGACTTACAATAATGTCAATACTATTGTAGAAGTGTACATTTAAGTTATTACAACCAGCATTCTTGGAAAGCTGAAAATTTACTGTTTGTCATAAAAAATAACATTATTGGAAAAACTAGTTTTCGAAATTTCTTCTCGTGACGAGCCAAGTGATGTTTTTTCAAGAAAGTGAAAATTGTCCATTACTATGGATGCCGTAAATAAGTTGGGCAGTGACAATCATGAATAACGTGCACTGCTGGTCTTGGTCACTCTAACGTATCACCTGATACGAGTAATAAAAAAAAACGATCGTGTAAGTAAGTGTTTCTTCTGCTGTTTTCACTCATCGTTTACCACCTCATCTCTACTGTTATTGACGTGTTGAGACCAAGGGGATGCTAGTTGCACTACCTGCTACGACCAAACTCTCTAGCCCGAGATGACCTCTCTCTTCATATTCATTATTACATTCAGATATAGGCAACAAGAACGCTGTTGGTGTTGTGTCGGTACCTTCTTATCATACCCTTATTCGGCGAATTCATAAACACGAATTTCATTTTTTAAACACGAAGAACACATTTTATTGCACACGAATTTAATGTAAGATGATACTAACCGAGTTTAAAAACATCGATGGTTTTTCGTCGATGTATTTTTAACATTGATGTTTTCATTTTGAACATCGATGTTTTGTTATCAATGTCGCTTCTCTAGTTAACACACTTATTTTGCGGATAGGGTCAGTGCCTATTATTACAAAGCAATGCGAATTTATGCTTCCAAAATATGTTTTCAATGTCAGTGCTGAATGGCATTTCTTCGCTTCGCAACGTTCACGGAAAGGGACCTTGCGACGTGGTGAGGGGAGGGTGAAACTATTATATTCTTAATAAAAGCTAGCCTTCAATTCTGACAGGAATCTATTTATTTACTCAGGAAGTTCTTTAAGTGGGTTAATGATAATGTGAAGAACATAACCTTTATATTTTTATCAACACTGAATATTTGGAAAGAGAAGTATTGCAACAATGATATATTAAAGAAAAGTAGAAGGCACAAAGATAATACGTTTCATTTCTATATGAAAAGATCAATGAACCATATTCTTTGTAAAGTGGAAGTAAGAGAAGTATCAATTTAATTAATTGTATCACACACTCTTATTCGTATAAATATTCCGTCCGTTAAATTCTAAATTGAATCCGTTTGACACTTTTTAACTTGAATTAAATCGGCCACGAAGGTTACACGTGTATATCTTACACGTAGTAAGGGATACTTCTGTTGATTGCTCTGCGAAGTATATTAATTATAATCGTCTATTGCTGATTGGCACATGTTTGGAGGGGGACGCTCTAGCAGACGCAGCAGCAAAACAGCAAGTAGACACTTCCATTGTATTTCATTTCTCAGATTCATCTCGGTGTCCCAATTTGTAACTTACCACACTTATGTGGAACGTTTTAGATATTACATTGGTATTTTGAAAAAAAAATTGTCAATTTTTGGGAAAAATTAAAAGAATCAAAATAAAATAGGCCAAAAAGTTATTTAAAAAATTAATGACTACATCAAATGAAAGAGCAACTTTTGATCTTTAAAGTCACAAAATATTAAATTTCTCTTACAACTGCAACCCGAGTTAAAAATGAGTAACTTATGTGAGCATTTTATTGAAAAGTTAGAAAATTATTATAACCTCGAAAAACTACATTTGAAAAAAAAAAAAGAAAAACAAGTGTTTCATTTTTTGCTTAGACTCTTCAAAGGCAAAAGTTTAAAAATCGGGACATCAAGGACTAATTTTCCTTAAATTTGTGTCAAATGACGTGGAATGACCCAGCGGGAAGTCAAGAAAGGTACACTTCAAAACTTATCTTTTTAAGAAAAATTATCTACAAGCCAAGTTTCTTTGGTTAAAATTTCGTCCAACGCGGGTTGAATTAAAGGCGTGATAAAGTAAGCTTTTTGAAATTAGTTTTAAAACGTATGTCTGTGTGATGATTTAATTCACTCGCATACGTATTCTCATTTTCTTTTCTACTTTCAATTCTTTCAATATTATCTTTAGAGACAATGTTGAAACACTGTAATTCACTCGTGAAAAATGTGATTAACTCCTAACTGCTCGATCCATTGCGTTTTCCGCAGCGACCAGGAGGTGCTAGGGTTCCAGACCCAACGATGGAAGATTTTCGACACCAAGATTTTCTAGGTCTGGTTTGGCTGCTGTCTGGAGAAGAATTCTAGTAGCCGGCTGGTCTGTGGACGGCCTTTGTAAGCCCGTCGTATCGTGGACATCACCGTCATGTTCAGGGCAATTCACGAGATAGGAAAATGCTAGAGATTTGAATTTTGTGATCAAAAACGAACCGGCGGTGACTTGGAGGCTCCGACTAAACGGCAGGAGATATGAGGAAGGAAATCTATCACTCAGTTGTGAGCACTTGTAATTAATGTTTTAATGTTAATGCACGGCTCTTGCTGTGTCCCTGTTTAATAATAAATGTTTTTAAATATTAAATTTCGTCCTTGCATGGTAAATTGTGTACCCTGTTAAATGTTTTTAAAATATCTATCGTGCTTACTTCTACAATTCATTTAGAAATGCTGAGATGCACCTTGTTTTGCTTCTGGACACATGTAGTTTCACTATCTGTGCACACTTCTAGAGTTCAGTGGGGAACGTAATTCAAGAAATAGTTATCCATCCTCTCACAATAGTAAGTCTTCCTTCTTGATTTGTTCATATTCCTTCACAAATAGCGCGATGAGAGATAATATCTCAAATCTGTGGCTGATTTGCCTTGGTAAATAGTTTTTATTACAAGAGAGCGAAAAATTTTTGAATCCAATTCTTGACAAAATTATTTTTTACCTGCATTCATAACTCATCTTAATATGTATAAAAGTCAGAGTAGATTTCCCACAGTGTGCACAGATTGCACTTGCCCATAGTACGTCACACATTTTATTCTATTTTTGACGTTAAAGAAAAAAAATATTTCGATTGTGCACATAATAGTGGGGGAATAAAATGTCTTAATCCTAATGACTTTTTGAACGATAGTTAAAGAGAAAGAGGTCGTCTAAATGAATGAAAATCTAGGCAAAGAAATATATCTTTGCAAAATTTTTAAATTATTTATGATATCTTTGTCAGTTGACTGAACTTTTACGTTTGATTCAAATGTAAATTTAGTTTGGATTAATCTTTTTCCTTTTTTGATATTATTTGGTTCAGGGGTCAGAGTTAAAACCTTTTTGAAGCCAACTAATAGTGGATTATAATTATTTGCCTTATGTATGGACACTTGGGGGTTGAATTTTCCGTGGCTATTTTATCTGAATCTAGAATATCGTGTGAGTCGTCAAGTGCAGAGAATTATATATA
>BOPP01000103.1:1544676-1724561 GCA_017312745.1 Gryllus bimaculatus
TATATATATATATATATATAATTTTGTTGTCACTAGCACTTTTCACTGCCACTAGTTAGTCTGTCGTTTGGTACTGACCTTTTGAAGTCTTCGTCTGGGTTCACTCACATTTTTACCTGTTGTTGGAGAACTTGGATTGGAAGGCTGTCCTATTTTCATAAATACATAGCGGTGGTTTTGAGGCACAGAAATTCCCAGTTGGAGCTCTTAAATTTTTGTGCTTCCACGTTGATCCGGACCATGTGAAAATGACTGCTGTAGAATTGGCATATCACTATTGTAATCTGTTTCCACTCCGTTTTGTAGTAATTCTCGAATGAGGAAATACTGACTGGCCAAATTTTTAGTTTAAGAAGTAACTATTAAACACTTTTCACTATGATTACAACTGTGCGGACACATTAACGGCTGAAATACACACGAGCGCGGTGGCCTTCGCAAATCAAAAATTCCCCGGTGAGTAACACGCCTTCGGCTTATCTAAACGGGGAGTGGTCGGCGCAACCGGTTACGACTGAGACTCTGGGCGAACTGTTCGTATACAGAGTGTTTCAGACCTCATTGCTAATTCGTCGGAGCCACGTCCCAAATGTAATTCATGGATTGAATTTGGCAAATTTGGCAATACTTTTAGTCGTTTAGTTTTGTGATTAATTAACGTTAAACTTCGGTCTATGCGCTCGTGCTCGTGTAACATGGGCTTTGGCAAGTGAGCGAGCGGCTTCACCTCGCATTAGGCCTCGCCACTTCCGTGGAAAACGCGGTTATTAATACTCTCCGCCAAGCCCCTAAGCGAACGCAATGCAAATAGTGCGCGAGGCCAGCGCATGACAGTTCGTCACCTGGCGAACATTTCCAGTGGAGAGATTACGATCTTTCCATTTCAAGCGGGCGCAGCATTTGCGCAGTGGAAACTTACGTAATTTAGACTTCTGAATTCGCGAGGCAAATGCAAGGAAAACAGGAATTTCTGAAACCGTTCTTTGGACAAATGAAGTGTGCTTTAAAAGAAATGGAACAATGATGTGCTTAATTGGCGAGGGTCGGCTGAGGAAAATTAACATGATGCACGTATCGTAGCTCGCCAATAGTGCTTTTCTGTAATTGTGTGGGTTCACATTTGGGATGAATGTATCATTCGTATTCCATTCTTACCTGAGTGTTTTTTTGGGGCGTTCAGTATCTGAATTTTAAAACTCAGTTTGTCCCTTCGCTTTTGGAGGAGGTCCAGTTGAATGAGCGGGCACTAATGAGGTACCATTATGATAGCACAACCCCACATAATTAATCGAGTTCGGGAATATAATGCAATTTTTAGACGAGGAGGCTCAATAGCATGGCCGCTTCGGTCGCCGGATTAAAATCCGCTGGACTTTTTTGTCTCGGGGTTAATGAAAGACTACGTTTATGCTACGGCAATCGTGGATCGTATTGGTCTTATACGGTGCACTGAAAGCGTAGTTGCCAAAATAAAAGAACAATCTGGCAAAGTTCCGTGTTGCACAGAATCTTATGTTGGGTTCACGCTAGAGTTAATTTTGAACACTTGTATAGCCCCTGTTAAACGATGTGAAAATACAAAATTTGCACTGTATTCGCAAATAATAAAGTATCCGAAACTTAAAGAACATTTTTCATCTTTCCTTTCGTATTCGTTAGACAATTAGATAATAATAGCAACAGGTAAAAAATTTTTAATTAATATTTGGGCTCCCTTTATGCAAAAAATGATCAAAGAAATCAAACTTTTTTTTTTTCTCAAAATTTCACTAGGGTTTACACAACTCTCTTTTGCATCCATCACTAACTTAGCGTACTCTATCTCAGAGTCCTGTACGAGCGACGAGGTCTGAATCACCCTGTTCGCCTCCCAACTGAATGGAGACGAGAAGACGATGCAAGAGGCGGTCGGCCTTCGACTGCCAGAACAGGTGAGAATGTGGAGTCTGCTCGTCATCTGCTGGAAGGAAACTGTCGGATTACTCTCCAAATGATTGCAGATAGTTTAAATGTAAGTAAGCCAGTTCGGCGATTGTTTACCACAGATTTAGAAAAAAGAAAAATTTGTGTACGATTTGTTCCTCATGCCTTGGCCACAGAGAAGAAACAACACGGTCGTGGGCAGCGAGGATCTCCTCCTCATGAAAGAATAAATTTTGGGGGAAAAATCACTAATAAAACATGGTGTTTTTGTTACAATCTGGTCACTGAAAGACAAAAGTGCGAATTGGGTAGGCAGACCTTTTACACACCTTTTAGAGCGCAATGACACAGAAGATTCACAACATACCTAAAACTTCTATTCTATAGGCTATGAGCCAATTGTAGGAACGTGGAAACATGTGGTATGGATCAAGGAGGGATATTTTTTAAATAACAATTGAAAGAAGATCCATGTTGAAGCATTTATTAAGGAATTATGCCCATATCATGAATCTGTGTTTTATTAAAGTTCCAATTTTGGTATCTTACTGTACATACACTGTCTTTACTGTACATTGCTGTACCAATCTTTATAGTAAGGTACCAAAGAAAAATGCCATTTAGGTATTTATAGTACGGTAAATGCTGTTTTCCTGAAACATTACCACTTAATTTGTAGATGGATGATATTGATATGTAAAGCATTTCCGACAAACACGACATAAAAAAAGTTAAAAATACTTTTTTAATGAATTTTACATATATTATATCTTTAATTACAATTGGTTTATTTAGCAATCTTATATAATATTATGCACAAGAAAGATAAGTTTATAAAACAATATTTTGAAATTTCATAACTAAGTATGAAAGGTAGAAATGCTATTGATGAATCCACGAAAAAAATACGATTTAGAAATCAGAAAGTCAATATTAAAATTGCTTTTCAATTTAAGAGAGCAACGGACGAAATCCAATTGAAGATTTTGTCCTACCAAAGCCTCCAAAACATTAAATGTAACGGATGCAAAACTACCAATGTTAGAAATGTGGCAAAAATTTAAATCAGTTTATTATATGGCAAAATATTTTGTGATTCACTGCCTCACTCATTACTCTTGTCTATGTTCTGTCCACACTTCACTCTCTTTTTACAAATTCATAGCAGTTAAGTTTTCTTAGGTACACGTTGCACCGTTGTTGCTTCCAGTTCAAACCAGTCGACAGAAAACTCATGTAACGGACGTTACCCTAGAAAAATGGAACCTCTTCATCATTAAGTAAATGAAGTGTTCGTATTCGTGGTTGCTCTTGATCCCTGGTCCATAAACATGCCAGCTCGGTGCTTTCATTTCTCTTGACCAACAGTAAACGGCAATGGGAGTCTCAAGTGCCGTGGCCAAAGCCACAACTTCCACGTCCGTGCCCCATGTTGACGGCAGGGCCATGCGTGTTCTCCTCAGGTAGTCCGATATTTTCTCATTGAGATACAGTTCAAATGCACTTCGGTAGCGAACATTTGCCAAAGTGGACACTGCAATCTGGCGTAACTTGGGATGGTACGCTTCGGATAATGTAAGTTCCTTGCTAATGGCACGGAAAAGGCAGTTTCCGTCTCCAAGAACATCGTCGATTGTTTCCGGTCTTCCTATTTTGCTCGCCCCCTTGGCGGTTTCCACTTCTGGTAGGGAAGAATATGGTAGATTCAACAACCTACACTTTTCCTGCCTCCAGGCAGCAGTTGTAGGTTTAAAGGAAAATGTAGGGTTTGAGTACATTGATATACTCATAATTTGTCCTGATCTGGACTGCATAGTGTCATTTTCATTATTTTTTAAGGCATTCTGAGTTAATAATCTAAATTCCGGACTAGGAAGTTTTGAGCAATTTTCTACAGGCAGCGATTCTCGTTTTTTCTCACTACTGGGTTTTAACGCTCGACGTTCTTCCGGGGATTTGGCATCTTGTGTTGGTGTTTCGCTCTGCTTTCTTTGAACTGTCTGTTCACGGATTGCATAGCCGGAGGTACTTCGTCTTTCGAACCCTCTGGTCGAGGGATGCTGGGTAGTTTGCCTTTTCCCTGCCTTAGAATTTCCTGTTTGATCTTTCCTGCCGCGACGCTCGCTTCCACGAGTGTTAGAACCCAGCCCAGCTCCTTCACTTGAACTCTGCTCCGCCTTGTACAGATTCCTAGCCAGTACTCTTACGCTCCTCCTGCCATGCAGGTAATCCCTGAAATATTTCTTCACCACTCGGAAACGAGTTTGCAGGCGAGCGCTAGAGCGCAGAATTTTAGACTTATTTGCAACGCACTTGAGGCAATCGGTGCAGTTACGTACGTACTCGCAAGCATCTTTGTGCATATTTGGCCACCACACATTAGAATTAAGCAATTTTCGAAATACTTTAGTACTTTCTAACTTTCCTTTTATTGTTTTCCCTTTCTTTAATTTGCTTTTTCTTTTCCTGTGGGCATTCTTTACGAGCCGTCTCTGCGCCTTAATATCTTTGATGACGCGGCACAGTTCAGGAACCTTGCCTTTTTTCCTCTTTTCTCGATATTTATAATATAACTTGCCATCATGTATTACAAATAAGTCTGATTTGGCTTTGAAAGTGGCTAACTCTTCGTTTGAGTTTAACAATCTTTGGGGACATAAATGGTGTAACAGGTAGATTTCAATTTCGTCGAGTTCCAATTTATCATTTGCAAGTTTCACAGTTCTACATTCTTCCATGTTCGTGGATTATGTACTGCAAAAGATTGCGACCAAAACCTGAAAACAGAAGGAAATAATGTATTAAATGGGCACTGGAATAAATATTTTTTTGAAACTCCTTATGAATAGGAAATAGCTTTCATAAATCTGTGTGAAGTTGTGGTATAATTATGATAGAGTATTTTTTACGTTATTTTAAATGCAATTATTTTTTATTTTTCTTGCGTTTCTTTTAAAGAGAGTTTCATCATTATATATTACTTTAAGATCACGATGTGAATTTGGCCAAAACATTTTTCAGTGCATTCGATTAATTTTCTCTGATCTGATTGTTCAATCCAGGAATTCTAAACATTTTCGTGCATAGACTCCCTTTTAAAAAGAATGGTTTGCGTCATTGATTTCTTTCAATTTTCTACTATAATATGCAGCATACCACAAACTCATAACAGAAATGCACAAAAATAATTAAAACTGGCAACTACATAAAGAATACGAACAACAATTTTGAGGAAAATATTTAAATAAATGTATTATTACTTTTGTAGAAATATTATTTTCAATTATCACAAAAAATAACATGTTTTCAGAAATAAAATCACAGATCAAACTTGCACAAAAGTTCAGTTTCCATTCATCAGAAAGATGTAAAATTCAAAAAGAGAAGGGAATTTGAAATGTATCATTCTATTTTTGACACTATATCAGAAACCAATTATCAACTTCATCAATATTTGTAATCTGTAGTATCTTCATTATACATATTAGACAATTGCTCACCAATTAACTCGATGACCATCACTGATCCCTTTTAAAATTCCATCAACCCCCAAGGCGTTGGTACCGACAGCGAAGGAGCCTCTGGTCTAACATTATCCTCTAGTCTGGCCATTGCCATTCAACATTTCCGAACGGGATAGGTGGCTCAGAGAGTCAAATAATTCACTGTAGTGCTCTGACCGGGAGGTCTTAGCTTTCGACACTGGCAGGATTTTCGACACTAACCAGAGAGCTTCCTCGACTTACAGCCACTGTGTGGAGGAGAATTCTAGCGACCGGCTATTCTGATGGGTAGTTATCCACGGTTTTTCCGATCAACACCAGGTGAATGCCGGAACAGTACCCTGACAAACGGGCCACGTACCACGCGCGATCCTTTCTCTTTCTTGTTAGATTCTCACTCCATACTTCCACATGTCACACGCCATTTGAACTGTTTCTGACAATAAAATAAATTATCACACAATTCGCTTCCTTTTACTCTACTACGTTTTCTAATTCGAATTTATTTACCGTAAGCAAGTCTCATATCAATGTGATTTGTGCTACGTATAGGCAACGGGATACTATCCCTGCAATATATTCTTCGACAACAGAGCCCCATCCTTCTGTTAGTTTATAGATACTAATTACATTATGAATAAAAGAGCAACGACCTTTATTGGAAACATTTTATTTAAAAAATGTTCGATCTAAACTAATGATAGAAACTCATTGCAACTACAAATGAGTTACAAATTTTATTTGAAATTGCAGCTGACAAAATAACTAAACCCCTCCCCTTTTCTCGCACCAATCAAGTTGACAAACTCACGGAGTGTGAGATTTGCGGTACAGGTGATTTGTAGTCGGCTGAAATATTTAAAGAGTAGCGAGTAGAGACGGCAAAAAACTGTTCTGTAACTACATAAATAAGTCCAATGCGCGTAGAATTAAACTATTACTATGCAGCCAACTGCCTTATGGAAGTTGGCTAAATTTTTTATAAATGTCCAGAAATTTATTAAAAATTCTAAAAACAATTCAATAGTTTCGATTTTCACTAAAATATGCCAATATTTCACGATCTTATTCCGTCTACTCTCCTATGGCGCGTACCGAGTAAATTCTCATTCTCAGTGCATCACTGCCTACCTCTCAGAGACTGGAGCGCGACCCAAGAGAGCTGTCGCCTGCTATCAAATATTTTTTTATTTTCATGTTGCGATATGGATCATCTACTTTTTACTTGCTCCCTACGAAGTAGAGAAAAAGCAATGTAATGCTGCGCGAAAAAACAGCAAATTTTCGGTAGAACATTCTTATTACAGGGCCCACATAATGAAAAAGTGAATAAATCCAGTTGCGACATTTAGAAAAAAATCTTCTATTGAAAATGTCACAGGGGCTTAATGTAAATTAATCCCCCTCAAATATTTAAATATCGGTTTCAAATTGAAGGGGTCGCAACATCAGCCAGATCGATTAGGGAATATTAATTTTGGAGAAAATCGGCTGAACGGTTTAGCAGCTAGCGCTGTTCACAGTCGGACGAACGGACGGACGGACGGACCTTTTGCGGTAATGTGATTTTTCGGTATCAAGGGATCACAAAACATGGATTCAAACTACAAGTGGTAGAGGATTTTGTTCTAACTTTAAAAACTGTATTTATCCGCTTTTTGTTATTAGAACCCTATAATAAAAGTTATTCTCCCTTGAAAATTCACCTTGTTTTCGCGCATTACATACCTCTCTCTCTATTCCGTTGCGAGAAAGTAAGGAAAAATAGAAAAGTGTAGTAAACAAATTAAAGTCATATTTGAGAAAATCGTCTGAACGGTTTAGCGAACGGCACTAGCGTTGACTACAGACTGACGGACGGACAGAGAGACTTTTGCCACCTATCGATTCTACGGTATCAAGAACACAAATAATGTTAATACAGACTATACTACGTGTTAGAGAAAGTAATTTTACTACATATAGGAACAAGATATATTAATTTTTTCATAACAGGGTCACGCAGAATGAGTGTTTTGTAGAAAATGCCGATATCTACCGCAGCTTTACAATACATTCTATTTGCTGCGTGTAGTTCGTAAAATATAAAATTAATCATCACACTTTGAAAGTTCTTAAATATAAAATAAAATTCAATACACCCGGAGATACTTTAAGAAACCTAAAAGACAAATTTCTTCAAAGAGATTTCTAAATAGTACTATTTTGAAGAAAAAATGAAGCAAAATGTATAGAAGGACTTCACCAAACTTTCTAGTTGTGTGCTTTGTTGGCAATAACTGAGACCAATAATCAAAGTAATCTTCAAGTTAAAGTAAATTCTTTATACCAATTCACTCTATAAAATGAATCCAAATACATAGACAACGAATTCTTTAATGAAATTTCACAATTTTAATTTTTTTATAATAGTTTTAGGAGTTATCATCTCATCAAACTCAATATTTTCGTATTTATTTATAAGTAGTAATAGCGGAAACTGTATGAAAAATAAATCTATGAGTATTTTCATTACGCTTACAAACATGAAATCGATGAAATAAAAATTATCATTTTTGGTTAAAATATCTACTGAGTTCAAGCCGGCAGCGGTGCAGGTCGGACGTGCCAGCTGCTTCCGCTCCGCGCGTTATCAGTGAGACCCCGTTTTCCTAAGTGAAACAGTTACTATAAAACGGTGATAGTGTGTGTCCAGTGTGTGCAGTGCTCGCGCGCATTATCAGTGAGACCCCGTTCTTCCTAAGTACATCAGTTATTATAATCGGGCGATACTGTGTGTCAGCGGTGTGCAAGTGAAAAGTCCCGCTTCGATCAGGGCAGCGATTACGTCCCCGCCCTCGGTTACGGGCCACCAGGATGGCGAAAGAGAACTACATCAACACCAAGCGGCCGTGAAATACAGCTGCGTGAATACCCACCAGCACAGAGACAACTGCTAATCGATCAATACCAGTGCAAATCCAACACACTGCAACAAGACCTCCAAGAAGCACAACTTAAAGTTCAACGCTATGACCACAATCGACGCAAACTTTACAATACGCAGTTATCGCAAGCAGAAGACACAGAAATGCTACAGCCGCGTCCTCGGAGAAACAGTGTAATTCCATCAACATCAACAATCAGGTTACAGTGCAATTCTACTTTCCTACCTGAATGGCAAGTTGTTCGCTCTGCTAAGCGTAAACGACGTGACAGCGGTGGTATAGTAACCCCACAGCAAGCGTCAAATACGAGTGAAATAAAAACAAGCAACAGTTTGAAAGCACTGCAAAGCCATTATAAACAACCTAGACAACACGGAAAAGACGCCACAAGCAAACGATATTAATGAAGATACAGCTCCAAACAAAACCTCCGCCTATATTTATTCCTAATGTTGTAAAAGTGCCCTCGTTCACAGAGTCACTACGTTGAGCCATCGGCAAAAATAAATTTACATAAAAAATGTACAACCATGAAGTAAAGTCAACCCAGAGACAATAGAAAGCTACAGAGCAGTTATAAAATTCCTAAATGAAAAAAAAGCAATGAAACAACGTACCAACTAAGAAAGAAAGAGCATTTTGAGTTGTCCTTAGGCACGTACACCCATCTGTTTGAAGCAGAGAGTATTCAAAGTGAACTTGAGGAACTTGGTCACAAAGTCAGGAACATTTAACATTCGCCATAGATTGACAAAAGACCCAACATGCCTTTTCTACGTCGACCTAGAACCACGGCGGAATAACGCAGATATCTACAAAAATTACTACATTAATGCATCGCCCAAGTCAAGTTCGAACGCCGTATAAAAAGAAAGAAATAGTGCCAATGCTATAGATGCCAACAGTACAATCATAGTCGTGCGTACTGCAACGAATGTCCTAGATGTGTGAAATGCGGAGAAGCACACCTTACCGAAATGTGTAAAAAAGATAAACAAACAAAACCAGCATGTGCACTTTGCGGCAAGGGACACCGCAGCAAACTACAAAGGCTGCAGAGTATACAAAGAACTTATCAAAGAACATACCCAAACTAGTGATCGACAAAAAAAACTCGAGGAAAAAACAACACTACGCAAGAACAGTAACAAACCAGCTATGGAAGAGTTTCAGGATTAAACTCTACTCAGAATGCCCGTCGGATCCCTTGCATGGATACTAACGCCCAAGATAAAAAAATGTTCGATCGTATACCCAAGCTTTAACCAATCAATCCAGTAGATATCGAAATGTATTACATGAATCATTTTCAAGATTTGAAAAAATACTTAAACAGCAAGCAGAACAGATAAGTTCCAGTGCTAAATCTGCTCACGATTCTTATTTCAAAATTAAACTGAATTTTATAAAACCATCGTGCATTATAAGATAGCAACATGGAATGCAAATGGCCTCCTACAGCACAAACAAGAATATAATTTTATTCCTTCAGAATTATAAAATTGACATTATGTTAATTAGCGAAAACCCATTTCACCAAAGAATCTATTGCTCAATCCCTGGCTATGTGACCTACAACACACAACATCCAGATGTACTGCTCATGGAGGAACTGCCATTATTATACGGAACAAAATCAAACATCATGAACTAAAAGCATACAACTTTGAATACCTGCAGGCAACCTCTGTCCAACTTCAAGATCTATGCGCCCAATCAACGTAACTGCAGTGTACTGTCCACCTAAGCATAACATTCAGAGCAATGTTCGAAAACATTCTTCAACAATATCGGAACAAGATCATAGTAGTTGGCGACTAAATGCAAAACATGTGCACTGGGGGTCAAGACTAAATACACCCAAAAGGGTAGACGCCTTTACAATTGTGTTTTAAAATAATCTTACAACAGTGTCCACTGGAGAACCTAACATATTGGCCTACTGACAGAACCAAAATACGCGACCTTCTAGACTTCTACATTATTAAGGTTATTTCAGTTGATAATAATTCTCTATAGAACCAAATCATGATAGTCGTCAAAGTCATTGGCCCCTTAATACTACCATCAGCTCCGAAGTGTCACAAAAATCCCCACCGCCAAAACTCTACAACAAACTCACAGACCTGGGACAAATTTCGTGGAAATTATAGATAGTAAATTACTAGCTAATGTTCCACTGCATAACCCGGAAGATATCGAAGAAGCCACAGAACATCTGACTAACTCCATTCAACATGCCGCTTTGGGACTCAACGCCTCAAATTTGTTCAAAGTAAGCAATCAACAATTCCCAATACAACTAAGAGAAAAAATCAAAAGAGAAACGGCGCTGACGACGTATTTGGATGGACAAACCAGGCACTCTGAAGAACAGAACAAACTCAAATAGAGCCTCCAGACAGCTGAAGGAATTATTGAAAACAACTCAAAATGATCATTTGCACCAATATGTACAGTCACTAACGAGCAACTCAACAACAAACTATTCGATCGGGGGCTAGTAAAAAAAAAATAAACGCCCACAAATTCAAATACCAACCTATAAGAAGAGAAGATGGAACATGAGGCAAGAGTGCAATAGAGAAAAGTGAACGATTGCGCTGAACACTTCTCTTCGTATTATGAACCGTATAATCCAATCGACCAAGCAAAATTGAAGGAAAAATACTTCGATTTAATAATGCTTCCCTGTCAATTATCGATCAACGCAATCTTTTTCCTTCTAATGAAGTAAGAGAACACTATTCCAGCGTTTTAAAATTCCAAACCAAAGCCCAGTACGACCTAACTCACAGCAAAATCTTGCCAGGAATTAATCAACGAATGCTATTGAAAATTTTATCACCTTGCTCTTCAATGCTGATTCTCCGACTCAACCATTTCCAGCTGGACATGGAAGATAGCACAGATCATAAGCAACCAAACCAGGAAAACCACCTAACGATGTATCAATCTTATCGCCAAATAAGCTTGCTTCCAAGTCTTATCAAAGGTATTCGAAAAAACTACTTACTCCAACGTTTTAAAACCTCTTCTGCAAAAAAAGACCAGAACACAGTTTCGGATTTAGAGAAACAACACTCAACAATCGAACAAGCGCACCGAGTTGTTGAAGCGTTATTACTCAAACGTCTCGAAAGGCAAAAGCTCTGCGCCAGCTGTATTTCTTGATATACAACAAGACTTTTCACAAGGTATAGGCACGACAGCGACTTCTGTATAAAATTAAATCTACTCTGCCCCATGCGTTTACCTACTGATGAAGTCATAATCTATCTAACCGACACTTCCAAATTAAATATCAAGAAGAATTATCATCCTTCCACCCCATTAAATCCAGGAGTCCCTCAAGGCAGGTGTGCTGGTCCTTGTTTTATACCTTATATACACATATGATTTGCCAACAACATGAAAGACTTACCACTGCAACGTTTGCGGACGACACAGCAATTTGGCTGTGCATGAAGACCCCTCCAAAGCATCACAAAATCTTCAAGAGCATCTGAACCAACTTGAACAATGGGTACAAAGATGGCGTATTCAAGTAAATGCCTCCCAAATCTAAAAAATATCATATTTACCCTATCCAAAAAGAGTGTCCTAAAGTACAGCTAAAAATGTATACTAGCACAACTATCGTTGCATTAAATATCTAGGATTTCATATGGACAAACGACTTACATGGAGGAACCATATAACTGCAAGAAGAAAGAAGCACAAATCAGATTCTCCCAAATTATCATGGCTCATCAACCGCCACTCAAACCTTTCTTT
Source organism: Gryllus bimaculatus (assembly GCA_017312745.1). NCBI lineage: Eukaryota > Metazoa > Arthropoda > Insecta > Orthoptera > Gryllidae > Gryllus > Gryllus bimaculatus. The sequence continues at coordinate 1,556,807 of BOPP01000103.1, forward strand.
AGACAACAAAGTACTCCTCTAAATCAATAATCCAGGCCTATCTGGAGCTACGGAATTCAACTCTGGGGATCCGCTAGCAAGTCAAACATTGAAATACTCAGAAGATTCGAATCAAAGTGCATTAGAAGACTAGCCAATGCACCGTGGTACGTAACGAATGAACACTACGTCGAGACCTCAAGATACCACATAAATATATGAAGAAATCACTCAGCATAGCACCACCTACCAAGAGCGGTTAAACAAACATCCAAATCCATCAGCCATCAATCTATTGGATAATAGCGAGGAAGTACACCGACTGAAAATATACCATATTCTGAAATTACGCATTCCGCTTCAAACAATCACATGACGAATATACTCTAGCTTCATTTAATGCATATATTAACACATTTACTGAATGTTTGTTAGAAAAACATATTGTAAATAAACAGAATAATAAAAAAAAAATTATCTACTACACACCAATACATTTCTATGACTGTAGGTATTCCGTGGAGTGAGCTAAGCCCTGTTTTCGTTCTCTGCGAAAGTATTGGTTCACGGACCACCCTGTGTACGACTAAACGACGTAAAGGTTATTTAAAAAAAAAAATTACCGCACTCGCCTCTTAGCCCTTCTTGGGAATTGGGCGTATATAGTATATCTGGAGTAATCCTCCGTTAAGTTTTTGTCTTTTGTCTCGTTTCATCGCTGTCAGTCAATGCTTTTTATCCCCTCGGTGAAGGGTTCGGCGTCCTTAACAACCAGGGTTCCCAGACGGTGACCTATCCGGATATCCGTGGTGTCTCGGGTTGCTTAACATGCGTGACTTCACGGGGAGTAGTTAAGCGCTTCAGCTTAAGACGCCGGCCTTTTTCGCGCGCGTTCGTCAGATTATTGCGCGAAACTTGCTACTTCGCGAAACTATTCTGGATCAATTATACAAAATCCTTATTTCTGTGCGATTTTATTTATTGAGTGAAAAGAATCGCGATTAAAAGAACAGTATGCATATACCATGAATTCTATTATTGCGAGAATCTCTGACCTTTGACCTAGGTCACAAAATATACAACGATATTCTCGCCACAAATGTTGACTCGTTTGTAGCAAACAACTTAACCTCTAATAATCAAACAGAAAAAGAAGAAAGAGAACCACAACAAAATACGCCATGTTTATGCCAATCACATCAGCAAAGTTCGTGCTCAAAATGGAGTGGTTTCTGAAATAGGGTAATAATATAGTGCAGCAGAAGCACTCTTCATAGCAGTTGACGGGAGAAATAACTTTGTAGAAATGACTGCAAACGTACTAGTGACCTCATCAGAACGACATACTACGCAGACACTTAATCATGCAAAACGTACACGTAAAGAAAATGTGAAATCAACTACCAATCAATGAAATAAAATCCATAAGCAACATATTTAAACCATCAGTTGATGTGCAGAATTCAGATAATAAAACCACAGAACCTCGTCATTCAATGCTATAACATCAATATTTACACCCGATGACAAAAACGTGCCAGCCCTCACAAATTCAGTAATAGCAAAATAGTGTGACAATTACATTAGTTACAAAAGTGAACAACAACGAAGTTAAAGTGATTTCTGCAACTGTTGGAAGCTACACATGAGTCATACATGTTTTCAGCGGGGCGAAAGCGATATTTAATACTTAACAGTTAATACAAGAGCGTGCTTTACGTGTTCTCTGACATATTCATCCTTCAGTTCATCCAAAGTGCCTACAAACGGAACTAGAAAAACTAAGCCACACAGTAAAAAATATTCAAAAAATTCCACATCCAGTTAAAAAGAACCCAAAATATATATTTTTTGTTAATCTAGAAAAAAAACGAAGAAACGAAGACATTTTTATTAAATAACGGATTTAATGAAATATGATAAAATTACTTTGAACCACTTCTTAAATAACTCGGGCGGTATCATAGATGTGAGTGGTACAACCAGTCGCATATATTGTAGTCGTAGTCCTACATATGTAAACAGTATTAATAATCGCCTAACTGAATCGTGCGTAAAGTACTATAAACGGACACCAGCTTGATGTGTTTTGTGTCATGACTCGCCACCCTGACAACTTCAAGGGCTGTAGAATTGAAACTTAATTCTGGAATTAAGTTGATTCCCGAAGGAAGAACACAGAAGTGATACTATATAAAATTACAAATAAAAATACAATAAATTATTCTTTGTCCCTTCGTCCCCCAGATGGCATTTAGATACATCTACAAATGCAAATGCCTATATGCTTGCGTGCACAAAAATCAACTTATTGAGGCATACTGCATTAACATATAGAGGTATCTCACTATGCCCCACCCCAATAACTTCTAAACGGTTCGCGATATCGAAAAACTGTTTTGCTTAACAATGCGCAATCATGGGGCAAGTAACATGCCTTAGAGAACTGGTATAATATTAAAATAATAATATTTTTACTAAAAATATAATAATATTTTTAGTTTTCGAGAAATTTAATCATCTCTGACTTTTTAAATGAAAGTGTATATTTTTCTTACCAGTAACGAATAGATCATAAAAAGAAGAATAAAATTATGTATCATATGTTAGTATTTTTATAGAAATATAGGTATAAAATTAGACTTTCAGACATATGATTTTTAAGTAAACGGACATTTCCTCTAGAAAGCCCATTGCACCAGTCCCCGTGGGGAAGGTGGCCTTCCCGACGTCGGTACTGTCGTGGAGAGGAGGCGTCTGAGCGGGGTGGTCAAGTATAAATAATAATAATAATAATAATTAATTAATAATAATAATAATAATATAATAATAATAATAATAATATAATAATAATAATTAATAATAATAATAATAATAATAATAATAATAATAATTAATAATATAATAATAATAATAATTTCTTTATTAATGGCGAGGCTCAGGCCATAGGGCCTGCTCTTCCGCCTAACCACTGCAAGAATAGAGGCATAACTAAAGCCATCCATATTCTTGACACGAAGGAATATGAACAAACATCAATATTAACGATAAGATGAGATATGTTTTCCCATTTGTTCATCTGAATTGAACTTTTCTTCTACTGAAATTCCAAAGCAACGAAAATTGAAAAGAAAAAAGTAGCGGAAGGCAATGATAATAAAGGTTATTTTCAAACTTACAAGACTAGAGCTCATAGGTTATGGCAGAAACAAGCCATCATTCTAAAACATGGGAAGGGAATGAATGCTTAAATATTTTCATTGAAATATCTTGATTAATTCATTAAATAATAGACAAAATTTTCCCTTATTATTTACTGTTAATAAACTTCCTATTTACATTTGCACTAAAAGAACAATGTAATACAAAATTTGAAGTTCTCTTGGCAGTTAGATGAGTGTAAATTTACCAAACTTTAATAAAAATGCGCATCTGCAGTCGCGACTGCTATGTGGATTGGAGAGTTTCTTACTTCATTGCGCCAAGTGCAGTCACAAACCTGAAAATACACAACGAAAGTGTACTGTTCTAATTCTGTTTTATGATAAGCAGTAGTCGTATGGTCGCGAAGTGGAGGAGTGATCATCTTAATTAAAAATGAAATTTACGAATGAAGGTGGTTGCACTGTTGTCAAGTTCAAAAATTATATTTATTATTATCATCTTCCTTAATTCACCAATTTTTATATCGTTCTTAGGAATGATCGATTTTTGGAATTTCAGTAGAATCAAGTTAAACGCAGATGAATCAATGGAAAAACTCTCATTCTTATCGTTAAAATTAGTATTTCTCAGTGTGGCTTGAGTGTCAAGACCATGGATTGCAGTAATTATGCCTCTTGTCCCTCAATGCCACCCCACCAGTCCACGCAGCAGTCTTCTCGCCGCGAAGGCTTCCTTCCCTGAGAGCGAGAGTTGCAAGGGCAGCTATTACTCTCGCAACTTTTCTTGACCGATGACCTTGCTTCCCCTCCTCTGTCACAATAAACAGTTGAAGACAAAAACTCGCAGCATGCACTGATGACAATATTCCAAACATATCTTCACCGGCGCGAAATAGAAACTATTTTCCGTTGAAGAGAACTTCTGACTGTGATTTTCTCCAAAAAATTTAAATCAATAACCACACCAGGTGAAGATTCATCACAGGAAATACCTCGAACTCTTAAGAAAATTAGAAAGCAAATTATTGAGAAGGTTGCGAAGGCATGACAGATTCTCCAGAGATTGACATTGCTTCATACAATCTAGTGGCCGATTTCGTAACTAATACTCCGAATCTACCCACATTTCTTCAATCCATTGTTCAAGAAAAGTTGCGCGAGTTATATGAAGTATGGTTCGTTTAATTCAAAATCACATGCCAGAAACTCTAATTGTATACTCAAATTACTATAAAAATACCAACTTATGACACATACTTTTATTCCTCTTATCATGATCTATACATTGCTGATGAGAAAAATATATAGTTCCCTTCAAAAAATCAAGGATGATTGAATTTCTCAAACCTCAAACTATCATATACAAATTCTCTACAGCATGTTACTTGCCCCGTGATTCCGCATTGTTAAGCAAAAACTGCATTTCGATATCCTGAACCGTCCAGAAGTTATGAGGGTGTTCAATAGTTGGTGGGAGAGCCTTATACATTCACGTACATATAAATCAATACATACAAACACACATTTTTACACATAAACATATTTATACACGAGAGAACAATTTTCCTCTTAAACACAAAGCTCTTATTAAGCCATATTATCAATGGATCCCAACAACTAGCTCCAAATTTCATTACTGGTCTAACAAGCATAATGAAAACACATGCTTTTCATCATTCTTACTAGTGGAGTTTATGCGATTTATGTCCCTTTCTTATTACTTAAAAAAAATTCTCTTGACGAAATTCCAAAATCTGCGAGCAAGCTACGTAGTTTGCTTGTTTCTAACCTATGACGCAGCCCTGAAGAACGCCGGATAACTGAGGAAAATGATAACTCGAACCTTTGGCTTTCTATCGTACTTATCTCCCTTTCCAGTTTATCAATTTTAGCCACGTTGAGTTTCAATATCAGTAATTTATGCGGAACTACATTTAATGCTTTAGCAAAATCAATAACTAATAAATCGAGTCTCTCCTTAAATCAATAATTTATCATTAGTGTTAAATAAGGAGAAATAATCTGACTTCACAAGTAAACCATTTCTAAAAATTGGCCTCGTCATAAAAATTCTGTAATACTCAAATGATGAGTAATCGATTGAAATAATTTTCTAGCAATTTATAGACTACTGACATGGAGACGAATTTTTCACTTCATGTTTTTGTCAACTTTTTAAAACAGGCACGATTAAAATATTTCTAATCATCCGATATACGTTCTTTTGTTGATACATATATTTAGTCGTGTTTATAACATCAACTATCGTCAGAGAATTGCTGCAAATTACAGTGCAACAGCTAATTGGTATAACGCATCCACAGAAGACTTCTTTCTTTTACACTATCCTCACCGTCCTTGCCAACATGCAATGGAATCACCAAACAACTTTCCATGATACACACGGAACCCGACTGCTGATCTTGGACAAATTATGCAGAAATAGGTTTTTGAAATTTGAAAGCATTTTTAAACAAGAAATGGAACCCATAAATTAAGTTCTCAACTTTCTTAAATTCGTCAGTTTCAAACTCGAATGAACTTACGTAATCAATTTATCGAAATACAAAATAGTTCTGAGAAATGCAAACGACATCATACAACATCGCCAAGAACTGAATTTATTTCTACAAACTCATATGCATATCTTAACCAGTGAAACCCATCTCTATACAAAATAAAATTCATTTTGCCACTACTATTTTTTTCTGTTGAAACCATACTTCTTTGTCCTCCATTTTCAGGTGAAATACCAAGAAAAATATTCTTAAGTTTATTCTATTAACGGGGCACGGAATTGATTTTCAGTTATAACAATAGTTTTTTGGTAATTTTTTATAAATATTCAAAGTCTTCATAATTTTCTCTTTAAATTATCTTTTGAGTTATGATATTACTCTTAAATTTATTGTTTTAATACTTATTATATATGAAGACTTCCTCTCATTGGGCTTAGGTCTCCAATAATTTTAGATACTGAGATACAATGCACAGATTAAATACTGAAAGATTGAGGCAAGTAGAAAGTAAATTAAATACCTTAAAAGTAAATTAAATACCTTATATTGTGAAGTTAAATAATATTTAAAAAGTCTCAGAAGGAAGCCGTTAGTACAATATGTTTCTTCTGATGAGGCAACTTATCGAGCTGGCGTGCTCGGAGGGTTGCATCTTTAAAGCATTTTTTTTTTTCGAAAGTTGATATTTATGAACTTAACTGACATTTCTCAACTTACGTGTGTAGTAGGAAACTCAAATTCTCAAGAGTTTTGAATAAAGGTCTCTTATATTTACTGAAGCATTGTTTTTTCTGATTATCTTAGTGTTATTCATTCTGCAACACTTTATTCACTAGAAAACGCTGTAAAAATTGCATTCTGAGAAAATATTTTTATATTAAATAATAGTACATATTTTTCAAAAATAGTTGCTTCAGTGTTATATCAGAGATATATATTTAACCAGTAAAAATTGCATAACCCTAACTTTAATAACTTCTCAAAATTAGAAATAAACATTTAACATTTCCTGGATAGGGAATTTCGTGTCCTATTAAACCTGGTGTCCTCCAAAGAAGTGTTCGCTCTCATATTCAATATTTAAGGTATACGATGATCTACCAAATTATTTCAATTATATGGCAATATTCGCTGTCGACAACGCATTATTGATTTCACACGAAGACGCAAGTCAGGCATCAACAAAAACATCTCGAATATCTGCAGCAGTGTTTAGGAGGGTGGATATTCGAGCAAAGCCTGAAAATCCAAGCACGTTATTTTCAAACTTTGGAAGAAACTCTCCGAAAGTGAAACTGAATGGTATGTACTACCTTAAACAAGACATTTTATTTCGATTTCTATCAAAATTCCATGGTAAAATAGTTGATGCACGGTATATTTTGTGCATTTGCATGTAATGCTGGTGCGCATCAAAAATCACTATACAACTAGACCTACAAATCCTAACCACATACGAAGAAATATCAGAACAGCATCACATATTAAGCGCACCTGAACAAACACCCGTACGCTGTAGAAAACAATCTTATGGGCAGTAGTGAACAGCTTGTACGACACAAGAGACTCCGTATCGTAGAATTACCTATCCGTTCCAATTAATTTTTTTCGTAATACTGTTCATTAATATATCTGCATAACTCAACCCCATAGAGGAATGAAAAGGTAATCCTAATAACCGCCTTCAATTAAGGAAGCAAGATACTTCAAACTATTTATTAAACTTCGAAAACCAATGAGAAACAACATAAGTAACATACACACACACATGACATAAATAACACATACAAAAGTAATTTTGAACTGTTCAATGATAGTATTCTTATTTTCAACTTCAAATTCACATTATAGTAAATGTGAAGATGGAATGAACAAAATTGCTAATTTCTAGTTTTCATAAGAGGTCGAAGGTGCAGACGTCGCCGTGCTTGATGTTGATGCAAACTCGTCGGTGCTAAATACGTGTTAAGAAATTTTAATTCATTTCAATACCGATTTTTCAATAATTGTTTTACTACTGATAAGAACTCGTAACCTCCCAATTTCGCCACCGTTTAAGACTAGCATTGTGAGTGATGATCGTTGAACACAATACCCTAGTTAAGAGTTCAAGAGAGTCTAATTTTAAAAATTCCACTATATATTTTTTTAGTGTCCTCAATTATTTGTATACCCACAACTTGTTGGTTAGAAGGTTAACATATTTTTTCTACAAATCATATGCATTGAATGGAAGACTGTCTTTGGGTATTACAAACATTCTATTTTGGCTGCAATTCAGAGTAACCAGCGTTGCCCGTTGTTTCTATACTATCAATAGTCAATGACACAAGTTCGTCTCGTCGACATGCCTTAAACACACAATAACGTTTTTAAGTAGCCATTTGCTTCTACAATAATTTTGCTCTTACGATAAAATCTTGGCCTTCTTGTAACTGTTGCGTCTCAAAAAAACGTATCGATTTGAAATGAAAGATGGCGTTGCACTCCTACGCATTGAAAGCAAATGTGTTTCTTATTTATATTATTTTTTCTTATAAGAAGATAATATTACGAAAAGTACTAAACGAGACACGGCCGGAATCACAAATAACAGACTTGGTTGGTTACTACAACCGCGTCTGTTATTTGGTGTTTATCGGCCTAATGCCGTTAATAACTATTACAAGATACTTGTATTGTTTAACGTCCTTACATTTTATTCGAGAACAAAATTACTGAAAGTTTAAATTAAAAACAAATTGCGATTGTATATGATCAGTATATAAAATCTAAAAAAAAGTGTGCAAGCCGATGTGAGTGAAGTAAAGTGAAGCACACCAAATTGCTTGAATATTTTACTTTAATGACTTAAACATAAAAAATAAGTAGTGAATATTTTATTTAAAAAGACTACTTTAACGGGTAAAAATATTGACTTAGAATTTTTATAAGGTCTCTAATATGAAACGGGAACAAATAAGTAGTGTTTTCAGTAATTATTAACAATTTTGTTAGTGCCTTTATTTGTCAATCAACTCTCCATAGTAAAAGTGTGGGTTAGAGATTCCGGAGCACACCGGAGCAGGTTTGATTTCCACACCATACGTCACAACTGATCTTTTCCAACTTCTACTGTTCTATTTTGGGGAAAAATAAAACAAAGTTAAAGAAGAACTAGGCGTAGGGAAGTTAAAGATAGCAGAAAACGATAAGGCGAATGGTAATAACAAACTAGGGGTCAATGAAGCAATATCTAGGCGTTGCTATTTTCTTATTTCACGATACTGCAAGTGGAAGAAGAGAGAACTTGTTATTGTTCTAGAGTGATACGTTCAAGGTAACAAAACTATACTAATTTATTATTGTTTCATCATGCATCAATTCTTATTAAACGAAATTATTGCATTCCCTGAAACCAATATCAACTATTTCCTGGAATTAAGATATGGTACATTTCAAGTAATAACAGAGAATTCCCTTTATATTTGTATTAAATTTTCAATGGATTATTGTGTGATTTTCTACTGTTGACCGCTCTGGTTAATCCGGAGCCTCTATTAACCGAGACTCGGATAATCGTGAGCCTTCTGCATTGGCCGGCGGCCCAACATCGCTACTCACGTGCAAAGAGCAGCCGATCGAACTCTGCGCTTCTGAGATCAACAGCCTTCCCTCTTTACCCCACCTGCCGTCCCCGCACACGGCTCCTGCGAACACACAACTACACGTTAAAACGAAGCAATAATTATTTCCATAACAATTGTTTTTAATGATTGTAAATAAATAAATAAATAAATAAATAAATAAATAAATAAATAAATAAATAAATAAATAAATAAATTACAATACATTTTCTTCCCTGAAATTAATGGCAATGGAAATTTGTACGTCAACATCGTTTATTCCGTTAATATCACAAGCACTGGAGTCTGAACACGAACTGGGATCGCGAAAATTCCCACTATGATAGTCTAGTCTACGGGTTGCCATTGTCAAAAAAGGATATTGGCATTTGTGGGTTTAATTTTCCCGTTTCCGACATTCAGGGCCACATTGGTGTGCATCAGACGCCAGCGAGCGATGGCGACCACGGCGCTATTGGCTCAAAAGCAAAAATTGCTGTACACAAAATGAAAGTGTCTACTATCTTCAACTCTAGAAGATTACAAAGAAAGGCCTAGCTCAATATTGCTCTACGAGTAACTATTTCTATGATTTGGGCGTACACGTGTCTGAAGAATGTAATATCCAGAACAGGCTGATTTAAGGGGCAGGTAGATACTGCCCTCACAACAAACAGCTGCTTCAGGACAATTAACTTCCTTGCTTCAAATCTGTGCTAAAGGACGGGATTTTTTTCGCCTTTTAAGTGGCACGGATTCTCCCCCCCCCCCACGTCGGACACTTTTCTGGTGGCCTGCTATACCGCGATATGCACTAGGAGAGTAATTGGCCACATGACATTTTGATAATATATATCTCCAAAAGTAAATGTTTTAGAAAAGTGATTTGTACATATGGCTTTCAAATAAATGTATCTTGCTCTGAGCCTTTCAGACTCCCTGCACGAAATTCTCTGATTTGTTTATCAATGAGGTGTTACTAATAGCATTCAGGGATTCTGCGTTGCGAGCTTCCTATTTGTCTTCTCAAACGTACACGCTGAGAATATCCCATTTTGTATGGTAGAATGGTTGGTAGAGATTCCAGGCGCGTCACGAGCGGTTATTAGTCCCGTAAGTGTAGTGCATTTCCCCTCGGATGGTGGCGGTCATCTTCCCCCCGCTGGATGGCGATCGGCACCGGCCTAATGTCGGTTTGTGGGTTGGCGCTCAACCAGGTATCTCCCACCAGCGGGACACCGCCCCAACCGGGACAAGCTCCGACTGGTTCGGGCAAGTCCGGCACATTCCGGTCGGTGTCCCCACATTTGGTAGTAAGGTGTATGTCGGTGTAAGTGTGTTTATGTAAGTGGTGAGGACAGGAAAAGTGGAAATGGAAGGCAAGATTGCTGAGCCACAACTCCTGGTCTAATTTTTTGAGCGAACGACTGTTTGTTAGTGAATTATGAGAAGTTGCCACTGGGTGCATCGGCCGTATAAGAAGTTATCGCCGTTTTCGACTTGTAATAATTCCATCATTTCCACTTTCCCGAACGCAGGGCCTTTTCAATAGGTAATCTGTGTACCGAGTCGTTCTACACCGCTTTCGCCCCTTTTTTGAAATTTAGGTACACAGTGAAATACGCTCTGAGAAGTTATGGGCTCACTGGCATCTATGTTATTTTACATCCGGTTAATTGATATATGGTTTATCCAACACATAATCTCTTCGATATTTATTTAAAATATTGAAACTTTGTATTTATGAACAAAATTGAACAAAAATATATAAGTGACTTTAGAAATAAAAACGTGTAATTTTTTTAAGGATTGATGAAATTTTAAAAAAATGTTTATAGATTTGATCTAAAAATTGTAATATTCGGTAGCCTTGAATGGTTTTAACAAACGAATATTTGTGAGATCTGTTTTTTAAAAATCGTCTGATTAAATAAAAAATACTAAAAAATGCATTTGTTTATATTTCACTAATATGGTGCCTTCCAAATTCAGAAACGTAAAATGCCTACAAGTAAAAGGCCTAACGAAAAATGATGAACTTCGAAAATAGTGAATAAGAAAAAGTATTATAATAAGTTTTCCAATGAATATTTCATTGAATCGCTCTGTTTTAGCGTGTGTGACAAAATCGTAATTCAACGGTTTAATTACACTTTAACACATTAATAATTGCTAAGAAAAATGCAATTCAATTCCTTTAAATATTTTCAAAAGTTAATGTAGATAATAATTTTGTGCTTCAACATTTGATAGTGACGTTATTTTTACTACTTTTTATGATGATGAAAACATTTTAGGGGAAAATTTTCAGTGAGGAGAAAATTTGTTCAATTGATTACTCTTAATGTACATAAATAATTCGAAATAAAATATTAAACATTGATTACAATTGTATATTGAATTGCGCCTAAGGTTACTTTTTTCCGGATGTTGAGTCATTTTACATTGACCGATCAGATTTTATATTTACGTCAAACTTTTTGTTACAAAATATAGGTTAGCCCCTTTATGTTATAATGCTATTTATAAGCATCAAAGTCTTTAATAATTATAGATAGTTTTAAATCAAAGGTTTTACCACAAATTTTGAGTATTGTGAAATTGTAAAGATTTTATGAAGTTTCAAATGGCTGTGTAATGGAAGGGAAAATTTAGTCACAAAGTTTTACCGTTTATTTAAAAGCCTCATATAATGTTTTTTTTTGCCACATAGAAATTCTTTTTCAGAGCATGTACTCAAAAATTCTGAGTTGCACTTAGGAAAAGATTCACGTTTGCATGTTGGCAGCTGCATACCCGTATGGACCATTCAGGATCAATAATAGTCATATTTTATCTCGTATAGTCCTCGATTTTTCACTGGAGTCAATAATAGAGAGACGATAATACGAGACTTTGGCCATAGAATACACTTCATCTCCGTGGGGCGGCCGTCCCAAATCATGTTCCTTGGCCATTACGATCACCGCTAATCCCTCAGATCTGATGGCGGTCACTCTGCCCTCTCCCCCAATTTATCGTCCTCGCTGAAGGCTTCAATATCGAAATTACTGGAGATATTGCTGGAGTGTGGAAGCCCCAATGAGGATAGAGCATCATCTGCTTCTGACCCGTTCAAATGCTAATTGAACGACAAGTTCGTTATCATCGGAATTGCGGAAAGATTCGATACTGCACACTTATTTTTCGTGTACTTTTTTACGGGAAGAATTCTTGCGGATGGACTTGGAAAACAAAACCTCCTACTAGTGTGCTACTACTCTATAGGGAAGGATCCTTGGCCTCCCTTAAAACACACTTGAAGAAAGGGAGAAAGATTAGAAAACTTTCAATGTGTAACACGCTATGGTAGTCCTTGGAAACATGGCCTTTAAAATAAGGATATCGTGACCGTCAAGAAACACGTGTTAATGTTCGTGTCAATCAACAAAATATAATTTTGTGAACGTGGTCTGAACATAGTTTATGGTAACCTCATTCTGTAGGACGGGTTTTCTGCAACGATAGATGGTTCGTTCAAGAATTATGCTATCTTTATTTTAAAAACACAGCAGGTTTTTAGTCCAATCTCTGAACAAAGAAATTCAGGGCGTCTAAAATTATATCGTAAACTACCTCTCATGACGTCAATAATCGCCCATGATATGGCTATAAAACACAATGAATTTAATTCATCGCTATTTTATAAACGAAATATGACATCATACCTGACGCAGTATTTTTCAGATATTTCAAATATTGTTTACTACTGCTTTTTTTAGTTTATTTTCAATTCATTATCAGAAAGTGCAGATTCGTCTCTCGTCACCAAGAATTTATCAATAACTATCAAAAGCATGATTTGGAGTTGCCAGCAAAAATACTTTTGTAAACATATTCTTTATCAACGATGAAACCTAGCTTAACCTAACCTACTCTAACCGTGCCGTGAAGCTGTGGAATGTTCCACGTCACATAACGTTTGAGCACAAAGTCTCACCGTCGAATTTCAACATTAATTGCGCTTCTTTGTTTACGTCGATGATATTGCAAATGTGTTTATGCAACTTCGCTAAAACGTTCCTTACTCAGCACTTGTAACTAATCGTAAACAGGTGACCCAAGCTATTTCGTGTAACATTTGCTCATTCAAGGAAATAATTATGAAATCAGATTACTGCTTAGAAGGAAAGCACTTATAGCATGAATTAGTCTTGGGCCATTCTCTACTGAATTTGTAATGGTACAGGGAATGGCTCGTATAATATATGTTTATTATAGAATAATATTACATTTATGATATATATTACAAATATTATTTGCCTTTCTAATGATTATTTTGTTTTCTCTCTTAATACATTCCATATTTCATGTTTGATATTGTTTTCTCCGTTTTATGTTTTTAATGTAATAAATTGTAATATTTCATTGATTTTCGTAATTTTAATTATGCACAATTGAAACATCGGTTTCCAATAAATGGTAGAATGGTAGAATGGTGTGTGTAATGTTAATTAATAAATGAATTAATTTATTGTAAAGTTTGCTGTCCTCATGCACTGTTCATTGTTTATACTCTATCCCAGATGAAGAAATTAAATATTTCGAAACGATGGTGCAAATAATTGTTTCTCTACACACAATGATCAATCCCGTGAACCAATTTTCTTTTATTAATCAACGATCCCTTTTCTACAATGGTTTATTACAGCTGTTTACTTCAGAGCAAAGGCAGAAGCAGAATTATGTATTCAAATATTTCCGAAGAGCAATGTCGATAGGTTTTGTAGAATCGCATATGTTGGCGCGATTCCGCGCCAGCACACTTATTGAGTTATTTCGCCTTTTTGCGTTCAATTTCGAAACTCAGTTTTGAACTAGTGTTTTTTAATGTATCCTGATGGTAGGTGCGGTAATTTGGTGAGAATTCATAGAGTACTGACTTCCAAATACTTTTCAATTACCATTATACATATTCTAGGCAAATGGAAGATACAAACCAGACAATCTTCATCTAATGTTTTTGTTCTCCCATAACCCTAGAAAAATAATGTAAAAATCAATATAGCATTCAAGAGATCAAGAAATTACCCGTAGATTTTATTCAGTCAAGGCCTCTTAATGTGGCAGAAGTGGAAAGTGATTATTAAGAAATATGACAAATAATATAAAATATATAAATATAATTACATTGTATTTTGTAAGCAGTTAATATACATTTATAAAAGTTATAAAACACATATTTAAAGTTTAAATATGAAAGATTGATAATTGAATAAGAAGTCAAATAACTTTGTACGTTACCTTTGCGACTACATTTACAAAATAATTATGTCCCAAATGTGAATTTTCGAAAGATTCCGTTAGTTAAATAAGCAAATAATTGTGTACGTACACCAACATAGTGCAATTTCCAAGCTAAGATGTTCTTACCGCAAATGAAAATACTACATGGTAAAAAATATAGTAGAAATGCAGGAAAGTGGGGAAAAGTAGAACTACGTGGCAAAGTGAAATTTGCATTCAAAACCCACAGATTTGGAACCATTCAATTCTAGAACAAGTTTTTTTCGAGATGATTGTGCGAAAGTATAATGGAGCTAGCATATCAACAGAGCGAATTATTGCAGGTTTTCGGATCTTCCTCTGTGCCTTACGAAAACGTAAGTAATGCTAAACATTGTCTTTGGAATAACAATGCAGAAGTACTAAATTATGTGAAGTAAAAATTTAATGCCTTAGTTTTATAAGTTAATGTTTCATATCTTTTCGATTTCTCAAAGAAAAGCAAGGAGAATGTAATTAGTTTGAACCATTTTGTGCTAATGGTTTTGTGCTTTGGTTAGCGTGCTCGCTTTTTACGGTGCAACGCCGGCTTTCATTCCCAGTGGGAACAAAAACTAATTGTGCGCTTTCCTAGCAATGTGCCAGTATCTGATGCTGAGTGACGATGAAAAATATTACTTTTCAAGTTGATAATACCATAATACAGCGTAATATAGGTGACATAAATACCAAAAAGTATTCGCTACGCATTTAATACCAAAGTTAAAATTTGGCGATTTCACTCATCAATAAAGCAACAATATTGACTGCCCCTCCATTACCAAGATATTTCCTGATAAATAATTTTGATAAAAAAAGCCACAAAAAGTTTTCACAGTCGTACACCAACAGGGGCGTACGAGACAACGACGGATCCCAGAAGGCACTCTTCTCTCTCGTTGTTTAGGTAAGTATTCACTGTTTCATCGTGTAGGACTTTTATTACGAGAACCTTACTGAGATCTTAGTGATTAGTAGTTTCGTCTTTTAAAGATTTTCGGATGATTACAAAACATTAGAACCTTAGAAAATTAGAATTAATTACTACGCACGTTTCTTAAATTCGGAATCCATACCATATCCCATGTACAACCTGAATTCTGAATACTCATGGAAATGAACATTTATGCGCACATATGCATGCCAAGATTTGATAAGAAGCTTTCACTACAAGGTAATAAAATGTATTAGCCTTTCGTGAAGGAATCGGCTTTCTGCCGTAAGAACCTGGAGAACGATAATTTGAATTACTGTGTTTCCTACAGAACTCTAGAAGACGTGCATAAATACTGAAGTTATATTTATGTTCAGAAACAAATATGAGCATTGGCCCAAAGTATCGGGGAATCTGATCGAGATCGCGGTCATTGACCTAGTTAGTCTCTAATTGTATATAGGCATATAGTTTCTAATTGTATAGAAGCAGATATGCAGATATGCAACACAACAGATTTTCGAATTTAATCATTTAATGTCTTCTGGCAATGTGTTGTAAAATAATGTACTACGTGCATTCTATGTGAAGTTTATTTACTGAGCTGTTGATAGCTAATGAATATGATTACTGTGTCGTGTGTTATAGTTATAAATATGGGTATTTGCTGAAAATATGTTCACATATTTTAGTAAGTCATTTTTTACATAAACCTGTGATTCGTAAATCGTGAGGCAAAGTTATAAGAGAATTCATAGCTTAATACAGCCATATTTACAAGAATCATGTGGGTGAGATTTGCTTTGCTCGAAAACGTTTTTTGTAATCTAAAAGTCTGCAAGCTATTGGATGTGTTTCCCCAAAATATTAGGACATATCTCACGTAGGAATGAACATTCGTGAAATATACACAATGACACAATGAACAGTGGAAGGTGGACTGAATTTCAAAGAATAGGAAAATTAAATACATTTTGCGTTCAATTCATTGCGCTCAGCGGTATTTTCTTATCTCTTAACTTATTTTGGTATCTGTCAATATAGATAACAGTCGTGCAATTAAAAAAGTTGTAAATGTTGAACTAATTATTCAATAAAATGATATTGCCATTTGTGTCTGTTCAAAACATTGAGTGACTTTCAACAGCAAAATGCTCACTTATTGCCCAAGATTGAGTCTACGTTAAAAACGAACTGAAACACAACCTCATGAGACGCTATTTCTATCCCTTTGTGATAGACGGCAACACAATTACAAGCATATAATAATGGTTTCTTGTTGAAAATTTGTTACATTTTTTCTAAAACGGAAGCAATGAAGGAAGATCATTTTATCATTGTGCTACATCGTACTGCAGTTTTTCAATAGTTTCTAGAGTAAGCAAATCTATATAACTGTTAAATATTATTGCCTTAATAGTTTTTCATTTTCTTTGTGAAAAAAGGGGAAAATTAGTTTATGTATTAGACTGGCGATAAGTAGAATCGGGGGAAATTTATTTGTGGGAAAAGAAATGGGATTATGTATATATTTTTTGTTGAATGAGGCGCGGATCATGTGTTTGTCTTTTAATTTTTAAGTTCTTTAGAGAGCTGTATTTGTACGAACTGAAAGCACGAGTGTGATCACTGTCTTCTGAAAAGACAGTATAATAAGACGAAGAGACACGTTTACTCAATTTCACTGCCATTGTACGTGAGCGAAAGAGCAGCCCCAACGTCAACAAACGAGCTGGAATCTTCGCAGACGCCTGCAACGTCTCATAACAACGACACTTCTTTTTGTAGAGCTGAAGCGTCCGAAAGTTATATGCAACGGCTTGCCGAAGACGCTTGCCAACGACGCTTGAATCAGATGCTTGCCAAAGGGCCTAGGTGATCGGTGAGGTAACACGGTGTTTGAATTGTTCAGCAATGCGAAAAGAATAAGAGATGATGAAATGGTGAAGATGTTATTCTACGCACGTAGGGATGTAGAGAGACTATGAAAAGACTTCTCCGACCGACGGAGTTGAAGACACCTAGCTCAGCAGAGTATTCAGAAGCAGGATTACGAGCGAAAAATGGAAGATATAGTAATTTTAAAGAGGCAGTGGGAGACTCACAATTACTCAAACACTATACTTCGGCACCCCCCCCCCCGCCGAAAACAATTGGAAGCAAACTTGTACCTCTTGCTCTACCCAAATTTGTTTTTGCACCCAAAAATAATTAAGATCCGGGCAATTTGAAGTGGGAGTGTGTGCCTCTTATCATCACCACTGCCAAAAAAATGGAACCATCCAAAATCGTTTGCAACACGTTTGTTCCACCAAAATGTTTGTTGGTTACAAAAAAAAACCGGAAAAGATACGGCTATTTGAATATGGCTTTACTTTTACCACCATCAGTACAACAGTAAAATCTTGGAACCAACCTAAATCGTTTGTTCCGAATTGTTCGTTCAGGTTTTTGGTTTTCGCAAAAAGAAAAAAGCTGTAGCCAATTACTAATTCTTGGTATTGGCACAGCAGGTCTAGTAGACCTGTGAGTTTTAAAAACTAAGAATCATGTTGGGCTGTGGGCGTAAGTTTACGCGATCTGGTGCCACAATGTGTTGGTCGGTTTTCTTCTGGTTGCAAAGTCAGCACCAGATAAGACGGAGGACGAGAGGTTCCGTTGTTCCTCTTTCCCACAGCGCGCCAGGCGTGGGACTGCCCGCCCACCTAACAGCGTCGTCTGCAATTCGGAGAACAATTTGGAGCCGTTGCATTGCGAACAGTTCTAGGGCTTCAGCTTACATGTGGTCTTCTTATGTTAGCAGGTGTTAGAGTGAGAAAATATTGTATCCTAATTCTATTGTTCGTTATATAAGTACCGAGAGAGATGGCACAGGGCATCAACTGATGTCACTGCAGGCCCTCTGACCGGGAGGTCCTTGGTTCGAGTCCCGACCGTGGCAGTTTTTCCGACACTATCTAGTCAGCTAGCTCGAATTCAGTCACTGCGAGGAGAATTCTAGAGGTCGGCTGCTCTGATCAGTTGTTTTCGGTGGTTTCTCCGATCAACACCAGGCGAATGCCGGAGCAGTACCATAACGAACGGGCCATGGATCGTGCGCGATCTTTCCTAACTCTTCCCTGTCCTATCCTCACCCTGTGCACACACTTACACTATCATTCACTACTCTACCACACATGCCGGCAGACCAGTCGGGAGCTTAAGCTTGTCCCGGCTTTGGGCGGTGACACGCTGGTGGGAGATATCTGGTTGGGGAAACATCGCTACCTGACGGTAGGTCGGCGCCAGATCTCACCATACAGCGGTGGCAGACCATCTCTACCTCCAAATACATTACACTTACGGACAGAAAGAAATACACTACACTTACGGGATTAATAATCCTATTAGTTGACGCCCGGAATCACTAACAATCAATCAATCAATATCAGTAAACGTGTTTCATCTGTAAATGGCAGATGATGTAGGAAATGTAAAGAAAACGTCTTTTAGCAGACTTGTCGGAGAAAAACTTTGGAAAATAAATCCGATTGTTAATAGAAAGATAATGTTGAAGAAAAGTTTGGGTATATAGATATGGATCATGAGGTACCAAATATAATTTAGAATAATATCATGGTTGCAGGAATAACAATGTACCCGTATGTCAAGCAGCTGTCCTGGTCAAGGTCCTGCTACAGAGCGTGTGGTTCGAAGATCTGCATCTGAAAAGTGAACAAAAATGGAATCCTGTTGTTTACGTCTGGAAAAGACTTCGATAACCACGAAGTTTTATATAAAGAACAACATGTTTTATTAAAGCATGAAACATTTATGAAAACCGATGATTATGATCGACATTTTGAGATCAATATTTTGTTTGTGAAAAAACATATTTTGCACAAAATATGAAATAGTCTTGGACGATAATGTTGTCAGTTCATGTCTTCGGACAAAGTGAAAATTGTTTGTAGCACCTTCATCTTGTATCTTCCGCCCAAGAGATGTCTGCGATGCCCTGGTATTTTGTACACCTGTTCTCGTACTTTTACGCGGAGAGGCGGCCAACACGTGCACACGGCAAGGTTTCTCTCCCCGCCCACCCGCATTTTTCTGTGGTAATGTAAGATCTGCCCCCTTCAGATGACCACGATTGCCCAATTTTCCGGTTGAGTTTTGTTGTTATTATTTTTATTTTTACTGATACGTTGTAGCTTGTTATTTCTTTCGATACGGAGTTCGATATGCACAGCATAACTTACCGGGATCGAGAGGACGGTATTTACAAGGGAACTATGAAAACAGTTGAATGACGTAGCATGTGCCATTAGAGTAGGAATTATGAGAGGGTATTATGAAAAGGAAATTATGGGAGGGTTTATTAAAATGCAAATTGAGTCAAGTTAACATTTAGTTGGTTAGTAAATAAGTAAATACGAATCAATAAAATTAGGTTAAAAAAAATATGTAAGTACCACGGGCCTTAGTTGGTTCTATTGTCTCGGGCGACCAAACGCTCTCGGGCAGAAATCCCTCGGGGCTTCGCAGGAGGGGGTCAAAGAATCTCGAATCTGATAAGGCACTGCGTCTGTGGTTTGCAAGTACATAACGTAGCCCACAACCGTATTCCCTAACACGGATTGGCTCGCATACGCGCTTGATTTCTGTGCTTTGCACTTCCCTTTCCATCTCTTCTTCTCCGCGAATGACTCGGGAGAAATACAGAATAATTTATACACACTATTTTTCAGTTTAATGGAGAGGAAATTAGAAGTCTACCTCTGTTATAGCACCATAGTTTGATAGGTAAAAAAATGATATTGAGGTTCGGAAATCAGTGCGAGCATTAGCTGGCGAATCACAACCGACCCAAAAAATAAACGGGTCCCCCTACAGCCTGTGTGCCTGTCTGCAACCCTGCCGAGGAAATAATTCTTCACACGGGGCAGCAGGCGGAGCGACATGGGAAAAGGGGGAACCATATATGTTACCAAATTTCACAATACGACGCTCCTATTCAGATAATTTGGACAGGGTTGACAAGGCGTGTTATTCAAAAAGTACATCGCCACGTTTTTCTAAATTATGCATGGAATTACGAAAAGCAATTTGCAAAAAGAATTTTAGCTTTATTGTTTTGAAAAGGGCTTCTCAGCATAAATTCTACATTACAGGAGAGACAAAAGCCGTTTACTGATGGATAGGTCCATTTTTTGAGGTGTTATTGGTAATGTAAATTTCCCTTCGTTAATGCAGCAATCTATTGAATTTTCGTACAAGAAACCAGTATAGGGGCTCAGGGTATCAATTGCCATCACTGCAGTCTCTGACCGACACAGCTTCTACCCAAACGCAGCGTCAGGCGTTCTCGATATCTACCCCTCCTTCCAGCGCGTTGTTTAGGAGTTATGCAGCTATGTTTGAATCAGAGTATAGGGTGGGAGTCCCGACAGTGATGAATTTTCGACACAAGCTCTATTCCTAGTTCGAATTTTACTGCATTCTGAAAGAAAAGTCTAGCGACCAGCTGCTCTGATCGATAGATTTTCACGGTATTATCCCATGAATACCTGTTGAATGCCAGAGCACTACCTTAACAAACGGGCCACGCGCGATCTTTTTGTTCCTTGTCCTGTCCTGTCTTGTCCTGTCCAGTTCCATCCAATTATCTTCTCTAACTCACACTTGCATTTACACGCACTCCACTACCACTCATGTCCGGAGACCAGTCGGGAGCTTTTAGAGCTTGCCTCACCTGGGGCGGTACCCCGCCGGTGGAAGATACCTGGTTGGGGAAAACTCGGAATCCCACCTGTAGGTCGGCGCCAATTTAGACATCCTTCGCTGAAACATCACTGCTACCTCCCGCGATAAAACATGTACTACACTTCCGGGACCCCTTAACGCTCGTTAGCAGTTAATGTGGCCCGGAATCACTAATTAATCCATCAATGAACCTATAAGTAGTATTCAGAACATTTAGCCTTGAGACGTTGCAGGAGGAGAGGCACCTTAAGAGGCAACCAGAGCAGCTCTGCGTCGCTCAATGGCGCCCGTCTAGACAATAGGCGCGCGCGGCGGCCGGCGCGAAGGGCGACGGAGCGGTCGTAAACGGCGGCGGAAGGAAGAGTTACGAGCGCAGCCCGAGGAGCCAAGACGCCTGGCGTGACGAATGGGGCTGCGAGCGACCGGCGGCGGACGCGTGGGCGGCAGAGGCGGTGCAGGCCAAGGAATCGGCGGTTGATTCATATTTCCGAGCACGCGCGTGCCATAGTCGACAGACGCGTTGGCGTAGTGAACGTTCTATCCTGAAATGTGGCGGGGTTGCTCTCCGGCTAAACGGTGAGATCCGGCGCCGATCCGCTTGCGGGAGATATCCCTTTCCAATTATCTCCCCCAGCAGGCATAGACAAACTCTTCGTGGCAGATATTCTCCCGTCATCATCCGGACGTGGAGCAGACCTGCTGACTGCGCGTCAACTACTGAGGTCAATAGTCCTGTAAGTTTAGTGCATGTTTTTGCTCGAAATGTGGCAGTGGATTACCCCGTTGGATGGCGAGATCCGGCGTCGACCTAACGTCCGTTAGCGGGTGTTTCCCAACCAAGTATCTCCCACCAGCGGGGCACCACTCCAACCGGGAAATGCTCCAGATCCCGGCCGGTCTCCCGGCATGCGTGGAAGTGCAGTGCATGTTAGTGTAAGGTGTGTGTAAGGGGGTGAGGATAGAACAGGGAAGAATTAAGACTGCGAGCGGTACGTGGCTCGTTTATTAGGGAACATTCAGCTAGTGTTGGTCGAAGAAACTACGAAAAACTACCGATCAGAGCAGCCGTCCGCTAGAATTCCTCTCCAGACAACAACTGAATGCGACCTAGCTCACAAGCTAAACGAGGCTGTCAGAACTCCTGCCACCGTCGGGATTCGAAGCTAGGACCTTCCGGTCAGAGGGACTGCAGTGACTTCAATTGATACTCTGAGCTATTTCTACCGGTCTGATGACCTGAACCTCGCCACGTAAAATAAAGCATCACTAATCGATTATGTGTGGTGGTGGAACCATGATTTTGTGTGTAAGGGTAGAGATTAGGACAACGAAGGGGCAGCAAATATCTTACGTAATCCGTGGCCCGATTGTTAGGGTACTGCTCCAGTAATCGCCAGTGATTGGAGAAGACACTAGAAAACTACGGATGAAAGCGGCGGGCCGCTAGAATTCTCCTCCTCCAGACAGCAAGTGAAATCGAGCTACTTAGCTGGTGCCAAACCCTCTGCTCCCCGCCGTCGGGACTCGAACCGTAGGATCACAGCAGAAATCTGCAATCCTGGTTTTGAGCTACATTCAGCCGTTCAAAAGTAGGGGCGGTGATAGAGGTAATAAAGGAGATAGAGGTATTAGAGGTAGCAAAATTGGTAGAGGTAGTAGATCTGGTAGGTGTAATAAGAGCCCTTTTTATCATTGAAAGGTACACATAATTTTCGACAATCATCTGTTTTGTTTTTTTTTGTTAAAATTTCTAAACTGACATCTAAAAACAAAATTTTAAAAATGTTTATCTGCTTATTTTCAGCTAATAATGTTTTGAAGGTTGACATTGTTTTCTCCATCTTCAGATTCTTGCAGTTCTATACACTTTTACAAAGCGCTTGCCCTGCTGTATGAAAACATGTAAAATTAAGAAAAATATTCTTACAAGCCCAAAGTCCACTTTGTGTCGATCCCTGTGTTGACTACACGACTTCCGTAGCCGCGGCCATAAGAAAATGTGGTGTTAGGGGAGAAAGAAAGTGAAAAAGGGGGACATGAACAATGACAAGAAGTGGCCTTTGGGCCTATAAAAATTTGAAGATGAAGGAAATATTTCCAACCTCCGAAAATGGCAGAAAATTAGCAGAAAATTAATTAATAAAAATGTGTATTTTTTGGAGATTTCAGATTAAAAATTTAAACAATTAAAGAACATGTGGTTGTCAACAAATATATGGATCTTTAAATGATAAAAATAACCTAATTACATACACTCAGAGAATCTATACTGGCGATAGAAGCAGTGGCGGTGGTGGACGTGGTGGCAGTGAAGAGTGGGATGGGTGCTGTGTTAGAAGCAGCGAAATGTGCAAAGCTCACTCCAAATGTGCTCCGTTCCTATCGAAACAACCCGTGGTGTAGCGGTCTGACATCTCGTCTACCTGTCATTCCATCATCACATCACAATTACCAGTATTCGTCATCATTCGTCTGCTAAAGATATGGCTATAAGTTTTGGACCAGCCTAGGTGACTGAAGGCATCAATTGATGTCACTGCAGTTATTCTGACCGGGCGATACTAAGATTAAAACCCCATCGTTGGCAAGATTTTCGACCACGTACAGAGTCAAGTCTGATTCAGCGCTATTTGGCCTTCTATAGGCCGGCTGCTCTCATCGGTTGTTTTCCTGTTTTTTTTTTCACGTCAACACCACGCGAATTCCGGAGTACTTTAAAAAATGGGGCACGGACCGCGCGCGATCTTTCCTTTATTTTTTTGTCCTATCCTCACTCCTTACTTACACACACACTCACACGCATTACATTACCACACATTCCAGGAGACCGGTCGGGAGCTCCCGGTTCGGGCGGCGCTCCGCTGTTTACGAGTGGGGGAATATCAACGCCCCCTCCCGCGATGAAAAACACTACACTGACGGACCTAATGACCTTAGCAGTTGACGCGCCTGGAACCACGAATTACTGAAATCCGTGCCGCTGTCCGAGGCAGGTGCATCTAAGATTGCAAGCATTATATTTGTGGATCCAAATCACGTTAATCTAAGTAAATGTAACTTTCCATATCCAGAAATTAGTATTTCAAGGAAATGTGAACCAAGTCCCACAGAATGTCCCTTCTCTCTCACTCACTTTAGATGTGTAGTGTAAATATACTGTGAAGTATTTGGAAAGAAATAGCCTTTCAAAGAAAGTAAAATTTTATTGATCACAAAAACCAAGACATTGCAATCCGTACAATAAAACAGCAAGATGTTACACGGATATTTTTACTATTGAAATATTATGTATACAATTTCCCTTTGTTTTGAGATAATAATTTGAAATAAGAGAATGTATCATTTAACGACTGACGGAAATTTATATTGCTGTATTACTCTCAAGAATATGTGATGTCGCAACGTTTCAAACTGCCATAAACAACCAGGAATCGGGTGTCGACGTTTATCGTCCTATTTCTGTCTCCCCTGCAAAAACAAGTTCGTTATCTTCAAATTAAGAACATTATCTACAGCGTATACACACTCAGGGAAAATAAACCGAATTGTTGAGGCTGCAAAATAGTGCTGCGATGGTTGGGAAAACAGCAGAAACTGCGAAGAGAAGTTGTATGCATCGCCTTCTGTGTTCTCATCAGAGGAGAGAGTTCTAAAAAAGTGCCACATAATTGACTAAGACTATTACTTTGCCGTAAGAATCAATGAGTATTGAGATTGGCATGGTTACCTCTGAACGAAAATAAACGTTCTCCTTATGAATTTCACATCATTCATGCTTTCTGCTTTTTCGCTGCGCGTCTCAGAGCACCGGTTCAAAGACACTACACGATAATTACTTGCTGGCAACATTCACCCAACTTTCAATGCACCCACTGCGCGTATTGCTTAGCTTCACGATGTCTACAAAAATGGTCGCGGTTCCTCTGATTTTCAAACAATGCGAGCTCGTTACGTCTGATGTGAAAAAAATGGATTCAGGGAAATCTGACAATGAGTAAATCTTTCGTAGCGGTCGCGCAGGAGGTGGTGCAACTTATTAGTGATTTTTTGAAGCAGTTGAAAGACGACTTCATAGAGATTTGCACACAAATTAATTTTTTGTCAATTCGGAAAGAATTTTCAAGGTGTTGTAAGCAAAATTAAACTCTTGAAAAACAAAAATCTCGAAGTCGGGATATTTTTCTTCGTAAATGCCTTTAAATAGCAAGGAAAATGAGACATTCGAAGCGTGGCGCAAAATTTGAATTAATTTGGCGGTCATGTACCAACACGAATGTAACAGTCTTTTTTGTGTTTTTATTTTGAGTTTCTTTGACCACTCTCTGACTACTTCAGTTATTCGTTTCTTATTACAGGAATTCGCCAGGCCCTTGCAATGCCTACAATTTCCCCGGACACAACATCGGTGAAGTTATTCATCATATCTAGCAAGCCCTGGAAAGAAAACGCCCCAGTGGAAATCTTAATTTTTCGCGCTAAGGGCTCATCAGTAGTCATTTTCTCCAAGCAAGCTGGAAACTATTACGTATACACAGCCAATATTTCAGTGTAGTTATTTCAGTTTATTTCAATTCAGAATTTTATTTCATTTTAATGAATTACAAAGTTAAAGTTTCACAAACAGTTGACTTAATTTATTTCAATTTATTTATTTATTAAATCCTCCGTAGCCTGCCCAGATGGGTGCTATCAGGTAGCGTAGCATAGGTGCTTCACAGCTGGAGTGGTCCACTCTCCGTCCTACCAATCCGTGTTAAGTACGATGAGCACCCTACATTTTGCATAGCTCAAAAGAGGTAAAAAAATACCGGGAGAGAAAAATGGTTCTGATTGGCAATGGCATCAAGTGGCGCTTGATGCTGAGTACCGTTGGCAAAGAATCTTGTGTAGGGCATTAACAGTCGTATACAAATGCCATTCCGAATTCCGGAGAAACCAAATGATCAACGGCGGACATCGAAGTATATAGTATCCGAGGCGGAAACGTCGAAAATTAATAAGATCTTCAGACAATTTTAAGCATGTTTTTTCTAGTAAACTAGGAATGCGCAGGAGTGAGCGACCCGTTTGATGAAGTACGGCTCCCGCATTTGCCCAGCATTGATAGGAAAAAACACGGAAAACTACCGAACAGGGCAACGGCCACTGGAAAGATGAAGCTTGAGACCCCTGACACTCCCTTTTGTGGCATAACGCTGAATTTTGTTTTTGCGATGCGGGGGCGATCTGGAGCGACCCGACACATTCGGCAGGAGGTCGAGGTTCTAGCTGCTGCTCTAATTTGATTAACACTAGAGCGTTGACGACTCGGGTGCCGGCGGTACGTATCAGCTCACTTAACCCGGAGAATCAGTCCTAATATTCAGAAACGGTAGTAAGGGCCTTGATACTACATTGTTACGTTTTGGCAATTCGACCGAGTGCAGAGAAGCTAGTCACGATTTCAAGTGGCCTATTGTTTCGGCAATCCGAGAGCTAATTGTATTAGGCCAGAAAGCCGAACCTAATGACGCGTATCGTAAAATCAGCTACGACGAATCGAAAAACATCGTTCCGATGTAAACCACTGTCGACGCACAATGATAGACAGCGTAAACTAATATCGGAATATGTGACTGTGCTCAAGTGATATCGTGCTACATCCCGACGTTGACCGAGCTAGGTGGGCTGGAAACAATCTGGCAATACGAAAATATACTAGATCTCGTGCATTAGCAAGAAAGGGGTCTTCAGAACCTTTCGCAACATTTGTGTGCTGTCCTATCCTTAACCCTCATACACTTCTTTCTACAATGATTAGACGGATTGTTAGCCCTTGAGTTCCGAACAGTGTGTGTTAGTGATAGGTTTACAGATTGCGTGTGTGTTACATATGATTGAAATAGGTGACGAATATGAAACTAGATCTGAGTGAATAAGATGGATATTAGAGGAAGTGCTAATCACATCGAGTGAACATGAAGATGCATAACGAGTTATCTGTTCATAAAGTGAGCACGACATTGTTAGTGAGGCAGAGGGTAAACAGGGAAACTGAATATTGATTTCAATTACAGCTTGCACATCTTACGAAAAGACAACACAACTAAATGGAGAGAAGCAGTAGGCAATATAAATAATTGCACACGTCGTCGGAATAATATTACTACACGTTAACCAGCGGTGCCGTAGTTCGCAATAGATGCTCAATCAAAGATGTGATGTGTCATTTGTGCCTGAATATCACTCGTAATTTATTTTATTTCTCGTCTAGAATAAATATATTTTGCTAAGAAAGAATAAGTATTCATTACTGTAAACACTTCAAAAGAAATGGTTGAATGGGTCTATCAGACCCAAGTGACGATTGATGAAACATTCTTACATCTTACTACTGTAGGGTTAATGTCAGTCACAAAACCTATTAAATTTTTCTCCGAAATAATGATCGTTGTTTATTCATAAAATAGTATAATAGAGTTTAAAATTGCTAAGACTTTAAATACTACTAACCTTTTCAAAATTCTGAATTATCAGTTTTCGAGTGAAGAGTACCAATTTTTTCCCATAGCCAAGATGTAATAAATCAAATTCTAACAAATCCTTCTTAAAATTGCCTCTTATTTTAAAGAATAGGTACATCTTAAAAATGTCAATACTTTTAAGCTTCCTAAAAATTCGAAATGTACGAGAAACTGTGGCGATACAGCACGCAACGTTTCCCGAACGGTGCTGGAATTCATTACGTTTTGTCAATTATCTCGAGTATTTGCCGCCACCGTGGCACCGAGTCAGCGCCTACCCGCCAGCGATTCCAATTTGTCCCGATCAGCAGAACTCGGCGAGTGTCCGGCCCCAGCCCCTCTTTCTATCCAGCTTAAAGTGAAGGGAGTGCAGCTGCGTCGTCGCAAACCCCGGTTTTCCTCGTAGCAGAAAAAATTATCTCGACTGGGCTGCGAGGATCCCTACGAGGCATGGGAAGGGAGTAGTCTGGAAGAAAATATTCGCACAACAGATCGCTCACTTCATTTTTGCTTCTTCTTCTTTTAGCTTTTATTTATTTTTTACCTCCAAAATAGTTAAAAACTGTGTATGACGTGAAATGGGGAGAAGGTAATTTGAAGTGACATTTATGTCCAGAAGCAAAACTAGGGGCCATCTCAGCATTTGCTCGAGAACCAGGGAAACTGCACGAAAACCTGATCGAGATGGGTGTCATTGGCCCAGAAGCTGAAGTACAATGCTTGTTACAGGTTCTTTTCAATTATACAATCCAAATGATATATAATACATTAAATGTCATTTTAAAAATTAATATTTTTCCTTTCCTTTGGATGCTCAGTATAGCCTTGGGACTTAAACTTTTGTATCGAACTTAATCGTTTAATGTCATCTGGCAAGGTGTTGTAAAATAATGTACATGTATTATATTTGAATTTTTTATAGTGAGCTGTTGATACTGTTACCTGATAAATGTCATTACTACGTCGAGTTAGTTAGTTATAGACAACGGCGTTTGCTGAAAATATATTTTCTTAAGTAAGTTATTTTTGACAAAAACCACTGATTCATATATTAAGAGACAAGCCAATGGTAAAATACCTAGATTAATAAAGAGAGGCTTACAAGAATCACGTGGGAGGTATTTGCTTATTACTCGTACAATTTGTTTTTGTAATCTAAAAGTCTGGGAGTTATAAGATGTATTGCCCCAGAATATTATGTCATAACTAAGGCGGGAATGAACATTCGCGAAATATACAAAACGAGCAGTGTGGAGGCTGACTGAATTTGAAAGAATTCTGAAAGCATAGCATAAAGAACTTAATTTAGTGTTCAATTCATTTAAATGGACGAATTCATTTACGGTTTACAGTTTAAAGACATAAAAAGTTTGTTATCTTAACATCAGTCAATGGCACGCTGTTCATTTTCACTGAAGTGTCGAGCTGTTTGAAATGGAGGACTTCATTGAAACAGTTTTCTTTTCATTTACTATTAATTTGTTATTACGAAACCAATTTGAAATATCTGATATTGTACTATTTACGGCTTCTGTATTGCAAAGAATATTCGTATCGTCCGCAAGAGAACTGTTCTTCCGTTACTAATCGTCTCGCGCCGGCGCTTGTTCTGTACCGGCACACCTCGAGAACGTCGAAGAACGCCGGCCAGCAAATCCGCCACGTGATCTATCACTCACATGATATTAGTTGTTAATACTCTTTAATCGCTGTTTAACAATTTTATTAATAAATGTAAATGGGTAATAGTTCGGTCTCCACATTTTTAATCTTTTGTATAAATTAGACTGATGGAATGGGAGGGATAAGAACTTTATCGACTACATTCATTACTACGGATTTTTTTATTGACACAGGATGGAAAGACCTAATTCAATTTCAGAATTAAATCTAAACTGCTTTATCCATAACCATAGTATTCTATAAAAATATGCTTAATAATTTTGATTCAAATTTTTCGACAAAAATAGTCAATTGTTCCCACCGAAGGTATTACCGACCTCGTAGGGAGGTCATAATTGGGGACTTTTACAAGCCCGTATGCGAAGGCTATATTTGGTGTGGTACAATGCATGTTGTTACACTCTTTTATCGAGCAAATTCTGAATGATCTTAAAATAGCTATTAGAAGAATACCTATTCTTTGGTTGAAATTTAGTGCTGTCGGAAAAATTATCTACAATCTTAGTCACAATATTAGCCATGGTTTAATTATTATTAACATTTAGTTGTTCATTAAAAACCAAGTACAGAGCATGTTCTGCATAATACATAATTCTTTAGAGTTATATTAACGAAGTACTTTTACTAGAAATTGAGGAACGCATCGCATTCCAAACATATTTATAAATCTTTTACACCTTAGATTCAAATCTTTAATCTCAAAACGCCTTCCTAGTTCAAATGACAACAATTGCATAAAAGCTTTGTAGAGATGCTAAAACTAGGTAAGGATTTTAACTTCCCAATTAAACATTATGGTAGAAACCATCTCAACTTTTAACAATATTATAATTTTGAGGGTTTTTTAAATTTATCTGTTTCATTTGAATGCAATAACGTAAGAAGTGACATCCAGAATCAAAATTAGTACCATATTATCAATATTCTGGCACATGGTCATTAATAATACTCCCCGGGACACATCGTGGCCATCCAGGCCTTAGAACCCTCATCAACGGTCACCTCCCTGAGCAATATCTGCAGTCCGCGTTCCTATCCAGAGGCAGAGTCAGACGTTCTCGAACGTGTGACAAAATTTCGGGGCCAAAGGATCAAACCAGTTGAGTGAACACACAGCCAGATACCGCTTCCTGTAATGACGCTGTAGTCTATCGGAATTGGTCGTCGTAGGTTCGAGTCTCGACGAGGGCCGTATTTTGACACAAGCTTGTCAGCTAGGTCGAATTCAGTAGCTGTCTGGAGGCGAATTCTAGCGGCCGGCTGCTCTGATCGGTAGTTTTCCGTGGTTTCTCCGATCAAAACCAGGCGAATACCGGAGCCGTTCCCTAACAAACGGGCCAAGGACCTCGCGCGATCTTTCCTTCCTTTTCCTTGTCTTAACCTCATTACTTACACTTACACTACCACGCACTTGACTACTTCAGATGCCGGGAGACCGGTTGGGAGCTTAAAGCTTGTCCCAGCTGGGACGATGCCCCGCTGGTGTAAGGTACCTGTTTGAGGGAATCCCCGCCAGCCGACAGTAGGTCGGCGCAGGATCTCGCCATACAGCGGGGGAAGACCACCGTCACCTCCCCGAGCAAACACGTGCACTACACGTAAGGGAATAATGCTTTCAGCACTTGACGCGCTGGGAATCACTAACAATCAATCCATCATACGGCTGTCTCTGCAGCGATTTGACTGGATGATCCTAGGTTTGAAGTCGCGACTGCGGTGGGTTTTCGTCCCTAGGTATCTTCCTAGATCTATTTCTGCCGTTTCCCTGAAGAGAATTCTACCGGCAGGCTGCTCTGATTCATATTTTTTTGTGGTTTTATCCGGTCAATACCTGGTGAATGCCAGAGTGGAGGCCCTAACAAATGGGCCACGCGCGATCCTTTCTCCCTGTTCCTTGTCCTGTTCTGCCCTGTTATATCCTATTCTCTCCCCTATCTCACACTTGCACTAACACGTAAAACTACCACACAAATCGGGAGACAATGCAGAAGGTTAGAGCGGTCCCGGCTGAGGCGGTGCCCGCCTGGACGCCAACTGGTAGCAACCGTTAGTTGGCCTGCCCGAAAACACTAAATAGTCACTGCTTACAAACCTATTAGAGCATTTAAATGCATAGGTGGCGTATGAAAGTCTGTATCATTTTTATGAACTTATGCTGGGCAGGTGTATCCCAAAGATATATGGCCCTTAAAGGATTAACTTTCTGAAGCACAATATACAGGTCGCACAAGTAAATACACAATACACAATAGGTACCAGTCACAATACAAAATTACTAAAAAGATTACTAAACATTACTAAAAAGATTGCTTATCTAAAAAATGAAAATATGCATATCATTGGATTCGTCGTCTTACGATCGTCATGGTAGAGTAAACCATATGTACTGTTCCATTTGAAAAAACAAAGTTACCTCAATATCTCGTAAAATGAAAGTGATAGAATAGAAACGAATACGTACATGTATTAGCCCATTTCGTTTTGCACTTTCGTGAAAATTGCATTTCAAATACTTCAACCGTTCAAAAGTTACAGGAGGTGCCAAAGTTAAGTGATCTCATCTGTATGATATAACCCTTAAAAGTTGCCAAGCATCCAAAGTTAGTCCGAAAGAAAATCTGACAGAAACTCCCGACACAAGTTCGGTTCTCAAAAAGCAAAATGTGCACATCCATCCGTTTTGTCTGAGAAAAAGTTCCCCTTGCTTCTTAATGCGGTTTTGATGCGGGTGTTTTGAGTACGCGTCCAGCCAAACCACTCGACCAATCGATTTTAACATGTCACGAAGGGGTTAGGGCCAGAGCTGAGATGTTCATGCAATTGCATGTCTTTTGTTCATGGTCTTATCTTCCTGAAAGTTTGAATACGTCTTTCATGGCAAAATATTGAAAATGGAACAAGAAACGTTTTGCACGTTTTGCATATAATGCATATTTGGCATACCCAGAGCCTTTTGGCATATACACAAATATTTTTTTTATATTTTGGGACTTTTTGCCTAAAATAGCTAAAAAATATTTATTAATGCAAAGAATGAACATACTTGTTGCTTCAAAATCTTTAGTACAACGAGTTTCAGAATACTGACGGCCGACGCCGCCGAAGTAATATCTGCTCTCATCGATTTATCGTAGGTAATACCATGAGTGTTTTAAAAATTGTTGATAAATTCCAAACTCGCGAAACGAGGACATTTATCTGAGAATTTCCAAGCACGAGTGGTATTTAGTAGGACTATTCCACGAGTGAAATTATGTCCAACTGAGTTCCAAAATGCGCCAAATATCGAAAATAACTGAAACTGTATTTTAAAAACAGAGGTTATGTTGTCGAACATACGCTGTTTATTCGACATTGACATGGCGATCGATGTACAACGCCCAGATAGATGAGTCACAGTTTATGATTGGCCAGCAGGTACGGAAGTACTAAGAAAAATCGGATAGAAAAAAACGATATTTTTTTTACCTACGCCACCCTGATTGGAGCATTTGATGTGTATAGTTAAACTCTATTGGTTTTAAGTTCAAGAATGGAATTGTTGCAACCTCGCGTTCTTTCGGCATCTTCAGAATGTCCTTGCGTGGCAAGACATCTTCCCTCCCCCCCGAAAGTTTAGTCGCACCTCCCAATTGTGTGGCTAAATAGTGATGCGATGAGAGGGTACTCTTCAAGATAATTGATGCTGCACCACACATGATTAAAACGTTCACAACATTGAGGCCCTCTTTTCTAATACAAATGATACTACATGTGACACGGTGCTCACAAGCTTCAATATGGGAGAAAAAAATTAGGAAGAAAACAAATGAAGTTTGTGTAAATAGTCTAGGACTTCATACTTTAGACAGTGGATAAACTATTGGAAGGAAAGTGTGTTCCTATTCCAGATAATGTATTGAGTAAAAACGTGTCAAAATATAGGTTCGCACCCAAAACATCATGTGATGTGGAAATATCATTTTCAACGTACAATATTATATTGTCTAATAGGAAACACTCCCTTACAACAGAATAAAATTCTAGTGACTTTCTGTGCTCTTAAGGCAAAATAAATTTTGTAGAAGTAGATACTAATCTGTTTTAATGTGCGTATTTCCTGTTTATCTAGGAGCCAACAAGATGTAATGTAAACATTTCTGTGCATATTTTAACATTTTATAGCACATTTCACGTAAAAACGCTTGCATGAATTTCCCAACTCTAGTTAGAACAAGGGTCGGGTAAATTAGTTCTGACACAAAGGTATTACTACTTGGCATTATTTTCGCAAAAGCAAAATAAAGAAATGCACTTACCTACATACCTCTGTTCTACAAACTTCTCTTTAATAGGTTTCGAAAGGAGCCAAAAACTGGAGCCGCAGCAGTGATTATTTTTGTTTTATATTATTACGAACAGTTTTTAGTAAATTTCCACCTTAGTTTAATAAATTTCATGTATGTTTTCGCATCAGAGCCAAACAAATGAGGCAGTTGAGCTGAAGAGACCACAATGTGGCCTCATTGACTTTTTATGCATCGCCCTTCATTTCATATCCTGTCAGTTCTAGTAGGTCCGAGTAGCGTGGTGAGGAGTTTGCTTGTGACGGAAGTCCCTATTACAGCTGGGTCGGCCTGTCTCTTTGATGCCTCAATTGTGTTAATGGTAAGGTACATTCCCAGCACCTCCTTTATTCCCAACTCTTGTGTATACACTCCAATCCCGCTTTTGCCTTGACCAGTAAATGTGTGAGTGATCTGTGGAAATATCCCAACTCTTTTCAGAACATAAATGTAGATAAATCCAGGATATAAACATGGAATAGAATAGCACAAAGAAGGTTAACGTTACCTTATGCAAAGAATGTACGATAAAAATTTTCGGGTGCGGTCAAATTGTCACTACGACTTCAGTTGAGGGCTCAATACAAAAGTTAAATTTACTCTATTAGAGTGTATATTTTTGGTGAACAGATATTTTACAGTGTCAGATTGAAAGGAACACTTGATTTAAAGTAGAACTGTATGTATTTTCCTGACATTTGCAAAGAACTTGTTCTAATTGACCATTCCTTTATTTTTTATTTAATCAGTCAAAAAAACTATAAAAACTGTATGTGACGTAGGGGGGAAAAGATTAAGACTGTTATTGATCTAATGTATCATCACATTAGGTCAATACCAATCGACATTAAACCTCATCGAATGAATTATTTTTCCAGAAAACCTAGTAAAATGTACAGCGTCAAAGTTCAAACAAGAAAGTTATTTTTAACAATACTGGAAGGTTTCCCGAAACTTTACTTTTCTGTATCTGTAGTCAGATGAAGAGCTACTCTGGTACGTTGTGACATGGAGGGCTGGAAGGTGTTTGTTTATTCATTATCGTTGTCGGAGTTACGAGAGACGTTATCGGAGAAAGAAACGGAATGCAAAACAATACATAAATGGATACAAGCAGCACTTCGGTGAGGTGACTACTGTCAGGTGACGTTAAGTCAACCTAACATACATTTGGTATTACCAACTTATGAAAATGAAAAATAATGCTAGAAATGTAATAGTAATTAATACTAATATTAGCAATTTATTAATTTACTATTTATTTTTAATACAGTAATTAAATAGTAAATTTCTTAGTAAACATTGTTTTATTCAGCAATTACAACATACTTCTCTTTTAACTACTAACAATTATTTTAATGCTCCGTTCACATTTACAAGGCGTAATTGTTTATCTATAGATGTAGAAAATTGTTGAATATTTGAGATGTGACTGCCACGGACATGTACATCCTTGACAGAGACGCGTTTCGCTTCACGCCGCAGACAGCCTAGTAGCTTAGGCCTAGGGCAGCAATGCCAAGGTCTACTGGTGGATGCGGCACGCTTTGTGGCATGCCACGAGCTTCTCAGCGCAACTAGCGTCGGGTAAAGAAACTAACAGTTGTAGATTTAAATTGAGATTTATTCAGTCAAAAAACAGTAAAAACTGTATGTAACGTAGGGGTAGAAGATTATCTGCGCACGTTTTCTTGAGTTCCAGAATCCCTTCCCGTCGTTTTAACTATAAATAGTTGAAAGATGAGTAAAATTTTAATATAAATAAATAAAAATAAATTTTAAAAATCGCAAGATGAGCACTATTTCAAAAATAGTCATATTAGTTTCTAAGTTATAGAAAACTTATTTGCATGGGTACACGAATTGCAAGTGTGATTTTTCTGCATTGCTAACAAAATAGCAACTCGCCCTTACCTCTACTCTTACCATTACAAGGAAAAGGAGAGTTCAACTTAACGTGCGCATAGTGAAGCTACATTTCCGTCTAGAAGCAAAACTAGGGGACAACTGAGCATTACTTAATGGATCAGGGAAACAGAACAAAAACCTGGCTATTTTCCAACCTGGCGGAATCGCATGTAAAAAGGGGGATATGCACAGAAAAATACAAGAAAAATATGAATAAAAATAAGAACAAATATTCTTAAATGTATTCTTCTAAATCTCACCTAATCGTGTTCATGTGTAAGGCAAAGAAGCGTTCACGGTGACCGCCTACGGTTCTCTTGCGGCGAGGTGATCAGCAGAGTGGTGAGGGAGGTTTCGTCGTGCTACCCGTGCCACAGACTCCGCTGGTGGCAACGCCCTTGACATCACTGCCCTAGGGCAAGAAAGCGCATCACACACGCTTCCTTAGCGACATTCCGGAGCCGCCGAAATCACGTTCACTCTCAGTCACTCTCAGTCCGGCGACGCAGTGTCCTGTGAGCGGCCCCGCCACGAACAAACATCTATTGTAATAATCCATCGACCGAAATCCATCCATTTCATTTTTAAACATTAATATTTTAATGCTGTATTACTACCTCTAACATGAAATTCGTGTGCAACAAAATTTTAATTTGACATTTGCCATGTTTATTATTCTATAATTTACATTTAACTGAAAACAAAGTTAAAACGTAATATGACCAATGAACATGGCGGTGACATGAAGACGGCGGTGACCATCCCCCGCTGGATGGCGAGATCCGGCACCAAATTACAGGTCGGTTCCAATCAGACGGGCACAGCACTAGCCGGGACAAGCTCTAAACTCCCGACTGCTCTTTCGACTGGTTTGGTATAGTAGTGCGTGTAACTGTGTGTAAATAAGGGTGAGGATAAGACAAGGGAAAGGAAGGCTAGAACGCGTTTCTCGTGGACCGTTTGTTAGTGCACTACTCCCGACTTTGTCTGATGTTGATCGAAAAAAAAACCCACTAACAACTACCGCTTAGAACAGCCGTTTGCGAGAAGTCTCTGTCACACAGGAGAAGAATTCGAACTAATTACCTAGTGTCGAAAATCCTGCCAGGGCACCGTCGGCACTCGATCTCTTGAACCTTCCAGTCAGGTATTGCAGGGATATGATTGACGCTCAGAGGCTCAGTACTGATCACTCACGCACTGAATCTTGGCACTCAAAATTGGATAAACCGTGTTTTTATGTGTAACAAAATACTTTCACTAACATGTCCTGCAGTCAGAATATATGTTTTGTTGTTTCTTGGTATTGAAAAAACTATTGACGCGAAACCTTGACCTATACCGTGAGACCGGTCGGGAGCTTAGAGCTTGTTCAGGTGCAGGCGATGTCCCGCAGGTGGGAGATACCTGGTTGGGGAATACCCCGCTACCCGACGTTAGGTCAGCGCCAGATGTCGCCATTCAGCGCATGACCGACGTTTAGGGGACTTGACCTTAGGAGTTGACGCACCTGGAATCACTAGTAATCAATCATTCAGCACGACAAAACGTGCGCAACGTGCGTGCGAAAGCGTGTGCAACACGTGCTCCTCCGCGCGTCGCCGCGAGCGTGCGAGCGTGCGTCGTGCGTGCGTGCGTGCCTGAGCGGGACCGTTGCGGCTCGGCCCTCGCCGCGAGGAATGCGTCGCCGCGAGGAAGGGAGAGGGGCTGGCCTGGGGAGCGTGTGTTGACGTGTCCGGCCCCTCGACACATTTCAGTGAAACCTCAGTAACAAGAAGAACAAGCGCCCAAATAATTGGTGTTCCGGTTAAATAACTCCGGTTCTAATATTGATTTAAAAAAAATATGTTTACAGACAGTTTATTCTTCTTAAATTTGCTTACGTTTCGAATCCTATGTCTTTAGATTCTACTTCAGGTACTACGTATTTAATCTATACAAGCAGAACACAATAACCACCCCTAGACCACTATATAAATGAGCCATTACAAATAAAATTATTATTAAGACACCTTACCGTGAGTTTCCGTTGTCCATCACCTTAGTCAAAAGTATTATACGGATGTGTAGGATGGGATTCATTCAGTATTTTACCAAGGAATTCATTGTAATTTATTGTTGGGTGGATACCACAGTTGCCTGTACGAAACTGCGATTCATATTAACAAACTGTTTTAAAAACTAAATGTGTTAAAAATTCCCATTCAAAATAAAAGATTCATTACACATACAGGTGTCTGTTCATCCTCGGGTGTAGTACGTGAAAGTATACGAATAAAAATTATAAAATGAAAAATACAAAACTTAAACGCACCTCCTGTGGCCGGATGTTCTTTCGGAGTATGCCCGCTGTATAAGTACAGAATACGGTCCGGACGTCCTCAGAAGAGCTGTTCCGAAGGGTACATTTTACTTTCTCTTTACGGAGAAGAGAGATAGTTATGTAATGCTGCGTGAAAAAGTGGTGAATTTTCGTCAGAAAACATGTTACAGGGCCGTGGTAACCGAAATGGGTATATATCCAATTGCTTTAAAAAATTACTCTATCACGTGGTGTTGCCAGAATCCTTGATTTGAGGGTCCTTGATACCGAAAACTCGAATGACAGCAAAACGTCTGTCTATCCCTTCGTGTGTTTGCCTCTGTCTGTTTCTCTGTGTCTGTCCTTCCGTCTGTGAACAACGCGAGTGCCTAAACCGTTCTGCACATTTGTCTCCAAAATTGATATTCCTCAATCCATCTGTCTGATGTCACGGCATTTTTCAAGAAAATGGTGCTATCATTCTTGATTAAATTTTGTTTTTGGATAGTGTGAAGGAAAGTTTAAGGAATCGGTGCAGGATGTTCGTTCAAAATCCTGATTTTTCCTGAGTGTTCCTGCAACTAACATATTAAAGATACAGATTTTTTCCCTTAAAAACCCATTATTGAAAGATAAGTTATCAAATAAGGTCATGTAAAATTTTTGGAACATTTGAATACTTTCGCGTAATTTTGCGTGAAAGTAGGGCGAGAAAGTACGTGCCAGATTCGTACAACTAGTTTTGAGTGTATTATAAAGGGGCTCATTAAGGAAAATGTGTACATTTGTAAGTTTCTATTGTACACAATACCGCATTGTTCTTGTATATGTATATTTCGAAATTATCCTATAAGAGTGGAGTATCTCATAAGCACTATAACATATGTTACACAAGTAAATATATCCTATAAAGTTTAATTATCTTACCGGGCCGCTATGCTGGCAATGAACGTTTGTTTTTAGGTATTCTGTGGCCTACACAGTAGTTTCCGAGCAATTCAGAAATATTTATCCGTCAATCGTCTTTTCATTGGTATCTCATTTCGCTAACATCACAGATGTTTGTTTTTTATTATTTTTAATTTTTTATTGATAGATCCATAATTACATAGTTGCGTACCATAATACTTTATCATCTGTTGCGATGAACTACTTTAATACTTATTATAGGAAATATAACAATAGCAAACAATGTGTAAGAAACCACAAGATGCCCTACTATGAAAATTACCGTTGAAAATAATCAAGAAGGCTTCATAGGGCAATCTGTTTTTAATTCTTGTTGGGAAGTCATTTAATGAGGCCAGGAGTAATAACCTGCATTGTTCACTCTGGTTGCGACAAAAAATTTTAGAGAGGAGGTCGATATGCTTAATGATAGGTAATATTTTAAACTCATTATAAAGTTGGGCATTGGAAATGAACCGCGGGGCACGTTTTCCTAGCCTAAGGAATTTATTTTGTTCAGTTTGGGTCATAGAAGGTTGTGACGTCTTTAAGGACGAGTGTATGGCATGGCCTGGGAAGCGGGGGCTCTGTCCTGTGTCGGACACATGGTTTGCGCGGCCACCGCCAGATCGCACCCAAAAATACGTCTTTGGACATTTCTTACAACGGGTCAGATGACAATTTATTTCGCTTGGTGCACGAAAAGGGGTCTAATAGTGAGTGAACGACGACGGGATGGGCCTGGAGAGGAGATTCAGTGCATCAACTGATGTCATTGCAATGCCTCTGATCGGAAGGTCCTGGGTTACGAATCCGACGGGTGTACGTTTTGAGTCGTTGAAGCAATACGTTAATATGAACATGGTCCAATCTTATGCTAATCTCCCGACGCGACGGTGGCAGGATTTTGGACACTAGCGAGATAGGTAGGTCGAGTTCTGACGCTGTCTGGACGAGAATTGTAGTAGCCGGCTGCTCTGATTGGTAGTTTTCCGTAGTTTCTCCGATCAATACCAGGCAAATGCTGGAGCAGTACCTTAGCAAACGGGCCAAGGACCGCGCGAGATCTCATCCCATTCCTTGACCTATTGTCAACCCTTACACACATGCGCGCACACACACGCACACATACACATACACCCTTACATGGACCACTACCATACATGCCAGAGACTAGTCGAAAGTTTCACTCTCATCCCGGCTGGGGTGGTGTCCCATTGGTGGGAGATACCTGGTTGGGAAAAAACCGCTAGTCGACGTAATTCGGAGCTGGATGTCGCCGTCCAGCGGAGTAACATTACCGCCCCCTCCCATGCAAAAATCATGCCCTACTTAAGGGACTAGTGACCGTAACTACGGACGAGACCGGACTCACTAGTCATCAATCAAAACAAACGGATGCATATACGCAAGTTGCTGAAATACTACATAAGGATATTACTAATTTCCAATGCGCGCAGAATTTGACATATAACTACGTACACGTAAGCTTCCGCGGCTCGAGCTCATGGCTTCTTGGCGGTCCCTGAGCGGCGGTTAAGCTGGCGGCGGCGGAGGGAAAATATCGGCTTTCCGGCAGATAAAAAGAAACGTGTATTATTTTTCCCGTAAGTGTAGTGCATGGGAGCATAGTGCATAGAGTCGGAATGTGCCGTGTTCCTTTCCCGCTGGACAGTTAGAGCCGGCGCCGCCCTATACTGGTCCCCTGAGATGGGACCAAATATAGTATGAAGCTTTCGGGCGTTCACGTGTGGAGCTTCGTCAGCTGCCTCACTTCCTGTGTTCCTCACAAGACCCGATACCGAACAAAATATCAAATTTTAGTGCGGAGGCAAAGAGCGGATCATTTGAGGTTCAATTTCTATGATCAAGAGGAATGAAAGAGGAGTAAATGCAGGTGTAGAAGAGAGGGATTAGAGAACCCTTCCAAAATTACTTCTGAGACGTCGTTTGGAGACAGGATACGTTAACAGACGCCGCTCCAGGCCTCGAAGTCCTGTGGGAGGAGCGCCACCTCGCACACCCCAAGCTTACTATTACCACCCCCGCATCGGCGGAGAAAGAGTGCGCTCCCAAGGAGAACCCTTCACCCAGCAAATTCCGCGAGGCGGCCCCGAGATAACGCGGGGTCACGTGACAGGGTGCTTCACCCACCGTTTAGGCTGACGTGCCGGCCCACAGACAGGCAATCTTATCTCGTGAGCCGTGTGACTATCTAGGCCCGCCGGCTAGCTGTTGGATTCCTTTCAAAACCCTGACTTGCCATCTAGCTCGCTGAGACGGGTGCGTCACCTGCGCACACGCTGTTTGGAAAGAAAAAATAAGAATCACATCTGAAATGAATTACTCCCATTTTTACTTTCTACCTACAGAGTAGAGAGAAAGTTATATAATGCAGCGCGAAAAAACGGTCAATTTTCGGCAGAAAACTATTACTATAGGGCCCTGTTGTCGAAAAATGTATGAATACAGTTGCTAAATTTAGAATAAAATCACCTATCACGTGGTATAGCCAGAAACCATGTCCTCGATACCGAAAAATCAAATGACGTTAAACGTCCGCCTGTCAGAGAACACTGCTAGCGGCTAAACCGTCCAGCCGATTTTGTAAAAAATTGTTGTTCCACAATCGATGTGGTTGATGTCGTGGCCCCTTGAATTTTAAACTGAGTTTGGGGGTTCTTTACATGAAACCCCTGTGACATTTTTCAAATAAAAAATTGGCGCCATCATTTTCGATTAAATTTGTTGTTGGATAGTGTGAAAGACGTTTAGGCGCCCTCCTCCACCCCATGCCTCAGGAAGCAAGCTGCGGAACAACAAATGTATATATGTATAATACTCATAGAAGTAAGAATTTACACTAAGCCAGACGGCAACTGAAATGTATAAAAGTATATATGTATGTATAAATGTATATATTAGATTAAGAAATTAATATTTGTGTTAAAGAGAATGATGCAGGTACCAAGTTTGTTGAGAACCCTAATTTTTCGAAAATCGCAAACGTTTAGAATTTTTTTGGCGTCTTCCTACAACTAATTTAAGAAGATAGAGATTTTGTCCTTTATGATATCTATTGTATAAAGATAGATTTTGAAATAAGATCATGGAACAATTTTTCGAAAATTTGAGTACTCTTCGGGGAATGTTGCCTGAAAATACGGGGAGGAAAGTACGAGCTGTTTTAGCATTACTAGTTATTTCTTCTGGAAATTACAGATGTCGTTTACGTTACAAGAGGATGGAGAGGCACATGAGACCATACGTGCGACTTAGAATTCGTAAGTGCGATATTGACCGTCGATACACAAGATCGTTTCACCGTCATGTGCTCTGAGAAGTCACCTGCGGCAATTAGTTTAGAGAAAATGCAACCGGAGTATTTCAACAGCGCAGGGCGGTCGGAGGATTGTCTCTAGTCGGGCGGAAAAGGTCCCGAATGGAAGTTCCTGCGGATTGATTAATTGATTAGTTAACAGGTACGTGAACTGCTATGGTGATTATCATCAAAGTTGGTTTAAATCAGTAAAGCATATTGTGAATATAATTTTGCATGTCTGAGATATATTACCTAGAATATGTTCTTTAATATTAGGGCTTGCATTGATAAATGGATAGAAGAATTTAAATACTATTCTGCAAAAAGTTGTTGGATAAAATTCAGAAATATCAGTTTTATTACTTAATAAACTATGCAAAACTTTCTGTTTAATAATTGTGTATTGCAGGTTGTACTGTAAGAGAAATATGTTCAGTGTATATTAGTGTCTACTCATATTTTAAGAAGTGCATTTTGCTTTTATGTTTGCTGTGCGGTTTATAGTATTCTGCCACCAGGTTGCAAAAACCCTACCTACAGAAATAATAAATATCTATTTTGCGTGTGTTCTTATCCCGGGAAATGTCAGTGTTCGAGGTATTTTCCTCTTCAGGTATATCACCTTGCACCGTGATACCGCCCTACGCCCCAACCATCCGGGACATGTTGCCTCATGGCCTCCTGAGATGTGTGGTAGTGTAGTATACATAAATAAGTGTGTACGGGAAAAGAACAGGACAAAGAAAAAGGAAAGATTGCGCGAGTCAGACCCGTTTGTTAGGATACAACTCCGGCATTTGCATGGTATTGATCGGAGTAACCACGAAAAACTATTGAATAGAGCAACTGGCTGCTAGAAGTTTCCTCGTGCGAGCGAGTGAAGTCGACACAGCTGCGTTGAAAATTCCATCGTCGGGACTTCCTGGTCAGAGTCGCTGCAGACATTGCAGAAATGTTGCCCCTCTGCTCCCTCAGCCGATACATTTATGAAGAGATGCAGGACACAGGGTGCATTGACGTGCGGGGTAGCTTGCGAAGCGTGTCGATCAAGAAAAATAGCCTTAGTTTGGATTTAGGATTTTTTCTAGTAAATTCAGAAATTCAAAACCATCCAGTGTGCGACTCTGCGTTATTCAGAGAATGGACTGATATCTCGCATGCCCCTCCTCCCCGTTTCAGAGCAGCTGGGCAAACTGCCGAGATTAAAGAGATGGGGAAGTCAGGCGTGGAACGCTCGCTTAATGTAAATATAGCTCGCAATCACATTGAAGGTTTTAGTTACGGTCCTTGGGGTATTGCAAGTTGAACACTTGTTGTATAGACAATAGGCACGGAAAATGTTATTTGATATCAGCCAAGTAATATGAAGCCACAATGAAGTGAGTAAAGAATTCTTGTCAATAAATTTACGCAGCAAGAACTCGTGCGACTTGAAGGAACGGTGGAATTAAATCTATTTGGGACTAATCAGAATTTGGCGAACTGACATAAACTCATGAAATTAAATTTCAGCAGACACGTGGGTGCACTATTTTTACGGAAGCTTTAAAAAACAATCACTGAGAAAGGTCATAACCTTTCAATGAACGAATTTTGTCTGTACTACAGAAATACAATACTTTGAAGGAAATACAGCCACTCTCGCCACGAAAGACCGGAAATCAGGCGATGCGGATGGCTGTGCTACAAAATTATGAACTAAATTTAGGACATTGGAAGAAGATAATATTGAAAATGTATAGTACTATTGTAGA
The DNA here is from genome assembly GCA_017312745.1 of Gryllus bimaculatus. Lineage (NCBI taxonomy): Eukaryota > Metazoa > Arthropoda > Insecta > Orthoptera > Gryllidae > Gryllus > Gryllus bimaculatus. Next base: position 1,600,802 of record BOPP01000103.1, read on the forward strand.
TTCTGGTAGTATTCAGAAGAGAATATTCAGATATGAAATACTGATTTCTTCAACCCTTACTTAAGAATATAGAATAATGAAGAATAAAGTGGGATATGAAATACCGACGAAATTACGATTGTATTTGTGTTTCATCAAAGTTAAGCAAACTGTGATGAAAAAATATGAATGCTCGTCTGACTGAATGGAGAAAAATATACAACGAAATATCAGAATTTTTGGGATGGCTTAGGAGACATTCGCGATAATAGGCAATATTGTTGTTTGCTTTGCTAGGAAACTAGTGGTGCCAAAACATGACATAGTTTTTCGCATTATTCTTAACTGCCATTCAATATTATAATTTTTCAAGAACTGCTAATGTGCTACCAGCCAGCAAAAATGTTTTCAACGTGTAGGGAATGGAATTCAGTCCCTTATAGTTAGTACGCCTTCCATGATAACCGTCAGGTAGAGAGACGGTCGGACTGTCGAACAGACAGACGGGCGCACGGCTCGATGGACTCACGGTCGGTCGTACTCGTACAGACGGACCGAGGACAGAGACGGACAGTCGGATGGGCAGGCGTTGAGCTGTCAACCATTTTTTTGATGTCAAGAACTCACAAACACGGATTCTGACTATCTACCTTACGGGAAGTAATTTACTACATATAGCAATAAGATGTACCCAGTTTGTCGACACCTGGGTCCAAAAATACGACTTTTGTATTGCAAGTCTCCTATTTTTGCTATGAAATGCTATACTATGAACGTAGAATGCGGGAAGGTAATGTAAGTGCGAGAAATTTCATTCTCTTTACCACATGGGTAGTGAAGCGAGAAAAGAAAATATCAAGGGGAGGAAGTAAAATGGTGCTTTTACAAAAACAGGATTATTTTTTTGTAGTTTGGTTGCAATAAATATATATCAAGGTGTTAAACAGGCTATAAATCAGTGACGAATATGTAGATTAGATGAGTAAGTGAAAATGCTGACACGGTTATAGATAAGAATTATAAAATACAAAGAAACGAACAGCAAACACCGCTTCTGGTATTTCAAAGTTAAATTCTTAATCGCGCATGCAGAGTGAGCGACTTCTCGGCTGGCAAAAACGAGGAAAACAACACGCAACGCGTGTGGTGCAGCGAACGGTCTCGAATAGTCTTGTAGCTTCACTATCTGTACTCAGTTTCTTAAAAGCGATGGGAAATATAGTTATTTAAATATTAGCTCTCCCTGTTCTCGTGTAATAAGTGATTGCTTCGTGATTCCTTCACGTAGGAGATGGTAAGGAATTATGGCCAAAATATGTACTTCAATTGCATTTGCAAATAATTTCTACTAGAATGGAGCGAATATTTCTTTACATATTCTTACCAAATCCCTAGTTCATATCGGTATTTATAATTCAAATCAACATCGATTAAGGTGTAGGGTACGGATTCCATAGCTAAAATAAATGCGTGCAATTTCGCTTCTTCGTCGTAGAATGTAACGCTTAGTTTTTAACTTGACATTAAATAAGTAAAATAGACTTTTTAATTCAAATGGTAATATCTTCAGTGGTGGTCAAAAAACTCCTTCAAGGCACACAATAACACTAGTTCCGTAAGGTGTCGAGAAAGTTGGGACGACGCGCTTGAAGGAGACGTACGATGGAATTTACGTGTTGCATAGTGTTTGAGTGAATAGGAAAATTGAAATAGCAATAATATTCGTACGCTTTCCGGCGATAATGAACATGAAAATAACAAGAATATCTTTAAAGCAACAAGAACAACCTGGAATAAAATTAATATTGCATCCACAGCACAATTGTGACACCAAAATATGGTGAAAACAATAGATCCGACAAAGGGAAGTATAACTGGACACTGAGACATAACTCTTGCCAATAAAAAAAACAAGTAAGTAATTTATGTTAGAAAAACACGCCTGACATACTTAGAATTAAACGGCAATGGAGAAGAACGTGGAACTATTAATGCTGACAATGAAATATAACTCTCGCACAGGATACATTAGTGAATCATTTCAATTGAAATCATACATTCAAGTGAAACTGTTGTTTTGTAATATTTTACTTTATTGCAGACTGCACATCAATACACTTTTTAGCGAATTTCCGAAACGAAGGGTTGTTGTAGACTCAGGAGGACAATCGCGAACAGCGAGTACACTGCAATGTTTTCGGCCAGCTGGTGTGGGAACGTTCTGACAGCCAAAAATTGGACGCGAATACAACACGACTTCCATATAGAGCATTTTTTGACAATACTTTGAAATATTATCAGAGGAGAGAAATCGTCAACAAAATTCTGTGCAATAACAACTCAAATCTCAGCAAGATTTTGCCAACCTAAATTAGTAGAATACAATGTCGCATTTCCCCGACATGACTCATTCTCTATGAACCGACAGTAGACCTCACTTAATGAAAGAACAGTTCACGGCAAACTTCGGGCAATGAGATAAAGTGACTGCGGAAACAGTACAGGTTGGTACTAACCATAGGGAACCGTCGACAAGCAAATAAGTGAGCTCATTATAGATTGAATAGGCATGTGTGAGTGTGTGTGGGAGAGAGAGAGAAAGAGGGAGAGAGAGAGGGAGAGAGAGAGAAAGTGAGAGGAGAGAGAGAATGAGAAAGAGAAAGAAAGAGAGAGAGAAAGAGAGAGAAAGAGAGAGGAGAGAGTGAGAGAAAGAGAAAGAGTGAGAGAAAGAGAAAGAGAGAGAGTGAGAGAAAGAGAAAGAGTGAGAGAAAGAGAAAGAGAGAGAGAAAAGCGTAGAAGCAAGATTGAGGATGCGTTTGTAATGCACTGTCAGTTTTGCTCTGAACGTGCGGAAGTAGGGAAAGAGGAGACGCGCGAAAAAGCGATGGCGCTTGGAACAACGGTGAACCCCAGAATAAATTTCTCTGGCTTAGGTGGCTCATGGCATTAATTGATGTCTCAGCATGGAGGTCCTAATGTTACAGCCCCGAGAGTGGCATGCTTTTCGAGACTAGCTAGATGAGTAGGTCGAATTCAGCCTCTGTCTGGAGAGACGTCGAGTTGCCGGCCACTCTGATCGGTAATTTCCGTGGTTTTCGCCGATACATACCAGGGGAATGCCGGAGATGTACCTTACCAATCGCTTCATAGACCGCGCGCGATCATTTCTTCCACCTCCTTCCTCACCCCTTATTTTCACAAGCATGCACTACCCTACTACACGTACAGGAAGAACAGTCGGGAGCTTATAGCTGGTCGTCCCTAAGTCGGGAATTGCCCGCTGGTGAAAGATATTCGGCTGGGAAAAACCCTGCAAGCCGACGGGTAGACCGGAAAAGGTGGCTCAGGGCTTTAATTAATGACTGGGAGGTCCTAGGTTTGAGTTCCGACGGTGGCAGAATTTTCGACACTAGCTAGTCTGCTAGGTCGAATTCAGTGGCTGTCTGGAGGAGAATTCTAGTTGTCGGCTACTCTGATCGATAATTTCCGTGTTTTTTTTTTTGTTTTTTTTTTATACATACTTGGGGAATGCCGGAGCTGTATCTTAACAATCGGTCCACACACCGCGCGCGATCTTTCCCTCTTCTTCTGGTCCTAACCTCACCCCTTATTTACACAGGCATGCACTTACATGCATCACACTTCAACACATACCGGGACACCAGTCGGGAGGTTATAGCTGGTCGTTCTAGCTCGGGCGGTGCTCGCTGGTGAGAGATACCCGGCTGCGGAAAAACCTGGAAGCCGACGGGTTGACCGGAAAAGGTGGCTCAGGACTTCAATTAATGACTGAGAAGTGCTAGGTTTGAGTTCCGCCGGTGAGAGGATTTTAGAAACTACCTAGTCAGCTAGGTCGAATTCAGTTGCTGTCTGGAGGAGAAATCTAGCAACCGGCTGCTCTGATCAGTAGTTTTCTGGGTTTGTAGGTTCCTCTGATCGTGGTTTTTCAACCTGGCCAGGAACTATGACCCGTCATGAATAGGGCAATATTCGAAGTTAGGGAAGCCCACAGCGTTACGCTGCTCTGCTTGCTCAACATGCTCGCTGTGCGGTCGATTAGAACATATAATCTACAGCCAAGCGTCTTTGATGTCAGCATTCTTCGATCGGCTTAGGTGGCATTTAACCGTTTACTGAAGTAAACGGTTAACCGTAAACGGTAACCCGTCAAACGCCAAAATACAAAACACGCTTTAGAGACGGATTATTGTTCCAGGAGGATAGACACATCGTTTAGTGCATATTTATATGAAAATTATTCATTTATCAACTCCTTTAATAAACAATTCGAAATCTAAAAAATTGGGAGACTTATTCTCAGTTTTCTCGAAAGAGGAATTTGGCGTTTGACGGGTTTCTGAAATAAACATTCAAATTCTGTCACTGCATTGGTTCTGACCGGGAGGTCCTAGTGTTTGCGTCCCGACGGTGGCAGTATTTTTGACACGAGCAAGAGAGCTGGTGTCAGCTAGGGGCTGTGCGCTCTAATCGGTAGTTTTCTGAGGGGTTTATAAACACTAGGCGAGTGCCGGAGCACTACTCTAACAACGGGCCACGAACCACGAGCCATCATTCCTTTCTCTGCCTTGTCATATCATTTCTTCTTACTTACATACACCTACACTTACATGCACTACACTACCACACATGTCCGGAGACCAACCGGAATCTTCGAGCTTGTACCGGCAGGGGCGGTGCCCGGCTGGAGGGAGATACCTGTTTAAGGGAAACTCCTGAAAGCCAGTCTGTAGGTCTGCGCCGGATCTCCCCATCCAGCTGGGAGAGATCACCAGTCGTAATCAAACATGAAGACTAATTATCTTAGGAATTTACTCCTTAGGAAACTAACGGAACTAATGACCTTCGCATTTGACGCGCCCAGTAACACTAATCTATCAGTCAGGCCATTCTGCCTTCCAGCAAAACAGCATGTTGAGGTCGTGAGAGCTTTTCTTCTCTAACATGTATACATACTATGTTATTGCTGTGTTCATGAAAAACGATTTTATTATAATATCTAATTTATTGCTGTTTTATGGGGTATATTATTTGTTGTTTTATAGCACTGTGCGTGATAGTTTTCGGAAAACTTTTTTGCGTGCCTTTGTTCAGCAGCATTTTTGATGCAGGAAACCACGAGTAAACTTTAATCCACTTGTCCTGAATGGAACAATGAATGTCCTGAATGAATCACGACAAGTCAAACGCAAACACTAATATAGATCTCCCGGACGAATACGGATGAATACGTGAGGCCTGGACTCCTAACCTGCCTTCCCACTGCTCAGGAAACCAGGTGTGAGTTTCTAGTTCTCCGAGTAGGACGCAAGTCCTAGTTCCTCCCCTCATTTAAGACAACTTGATAGTTACGTCTTAAAAGCTCTTGCCTTCCCCATGCTATGTTAGGTGTAGTCTGTGCTATTTCACAGTATTCTGCTCTCTTTATGGTAATAAATATAATAATGTATGTATGCATTTGGTATTTGGGAAGATTGTCCCTCTTTGTCAGCTAGTCGACGGTGTCGCCATGTCTGGACCCAGTATGTGGCGAGCATGGCGTGTTCCCCCCAGCGTATCTAGCAAACTCCACTTGCCCGAGTTTTTTCTTCGTAACACAGCTATAGAAACCGAGACACCTTAATTAGAAAGCGACAGCTCTAATTTTGCCCTGAACTGAACATGGGATCGCACCACAGAAAGCTTGTACAATGCCCATGATCCAGAGAGAATTGCAAGAAGTATAATAAGAAATTATAAACTTTGCAAAAGTATGAAAGTATATGGTTTCTGAGGCGATAACTGAATAATGCTTACAGCTGTACCTGGTTGTTAGTACAAAACAAAAGGTTTGTTTCAATCGTTGTTTCTGGAGTTGTGTTCAAGAAATTATACTAGTGCTAATACAGCACATACTTTCTCACCCTACACCTATGTTCTATATTTAACGCAAAATGCAACGAAAAGTACTCAAATTTTCAAAAAATTGAACATTACCTTATTTTAAAATCTATCTCTAAAGAACAAATTTCATGAAGTGAAAAAATCGCTATAATCATAATTGTAGTTGTAGGAATACGCCAAACAATTTTGAACTTTCGAAATTTTAAAAAATTCAATGAAAATGAGAGTACACCATTCTCGTAAACATCATTTACACTACCCAATACCAAAATTCAATAAAAAACAACGAAGACATTTTCTTGAAAATTTAAAGAAAATCCCAGGGACTTCACGTAAAGTACTCACCAAAATTAATATATCGATTTCAAATTCAAGGGGCCGCGACATCAGCCACATCGATTTGGGAATATCAATTTTGGAGAAAATCGGCTGAACCGTTTAGGCATTCGTTTTTTCGGTATTAAGAAGTTCAAAATCACGGATTGTAGCTACATCACGTGTTAAAGGATTTTTTGTCTAAATTTAGCAGCTGAAGTTATCCACTTTTCCGTTAGTAGGGCCCTGTAATAATAACTTTTCTGCTGAAAATTCGCTCTTTCGCGCAGCATTACATAGCTTTCTCTACTCTTTAAAGCTGCAGCGAGAAAGTAAAGATAACTACGATCACAAAGAAAGAGGAATACTTCTACACGTACGCGTCGTCAACATACGAAAACATCCGATCATTTAACGCAGGCGTGCTAAAGATAATGAACCTAGAGACACTGCCCGAGGCAGGCGCGGGTAGATGGGTTACCTCCCGAGTCACGCATCCGGTTCTGGGAAGAAAGGTTCATTCAGCGCGGAAGGTAGACCCTCCAACCGTTCAACATGACGCAGCGCTCGATCCGCTCTCAGTCTTCCAGGCAATATATTTTTAAGGAACTAGTTCCAAAATGGAGTCTTTGGAGTTCGAATGAAATGTCGGAGGAGGCGACGATAGGAACACAGTCCGACATTTTGACTGATTGATTATTAGTTATTCCCGGCGCGTCAACTACCAAAGACATTAGTCCCGTAAGTGTAGTACGTTTTCCTTGGGAAGTGGCTATGGTCTTCCCCGCTGGATGACGAGATCCGGCACCAACATACCGTCGGCTAGCGGGGTTTTCCAGATATATTCCACCAGCAGAGCACCGCTCTAGCCGAGACAAGCTCTAAGCTCCCCACCGGTCTCCCGGCATGTGGGGTAATGTAGTGCATGTTAGTGTGTGTAAGGGGTGGGGATATGACAAGAAAGAGGAAGGGAAGGAGGCCCGTAGTGCTCCGGCATTCGCCTGGTGTTGATCGGAGAAATCAAGCTGGGAAGCTGTGTAATTTTGAGTCGAACCTAGTGTAACGTATTAGCCAGCGTGCCTCATGGCATCTATTTGGGGACGCTTGGGAGCGGATTAGCCTAGCCACAGGAAGTAGGGTTTTTCCGTAAAGGGAAGAACGCGGAAACGGGAGACACAAGGCTTTGGGAGTTTCCGGCTTATAAGAGCTTTTCACTGTTATAACAAGCGAGGGGGTGGCGTGACGTAGTAGGTCACGTGGGCCTCGCCTATATAACTGAGTGTACAGAGCCAGTAGGTGGGTTCTGGAGACAGTGGGAGAACCTCGTGCGTGTGCACAAAACTTGGCGCCACGACGGTGTATATGCGAGCCAGGCTCGCGAGGCTGGAGTCACAAGTTGACGAAGCCTGCGGACTTTATGTCCTTGGGTGACTGCGGTCACGGGGGAGCGATGCTGTGTGCGTGCTCCGAGGTGAAGAGTGGTTGAGTGCCACGATTCACGCCGATTCTCAATCGGATAAGATCGCTCCTGCGATCGAGGCAAACCAGCCGTTGGTGCGCCAGAACGAACTTTGTGTCCCAGCGTGACATCCGGTCACGGAAGCTAGGCTTTGTGCGCGCTTCAAAAGTAGGAGTGGCGAATGCCACAATCAAAACCATCTTCGATCGGGTTTTGGATCGCTCCCGCGATCAGGGGATAGTAGGTCTATCAGAGCTAGGGTGTAAGTAGATTATTAAGTGTATATATTTGTTTTGTTTTCTTGTTAATAAATATATTTGTTATAAGATAGCTCTGTGTCTGTGGTCGCTGTGAGTATCCATGACGTCACACTAGGGTCTCCCGGTCAGAGGTCCTGCTTTGATATCAGTTGATGCCCTGAGTCATTTCTCCCGGTCCGGCATTTTGAAGTGAGTAGGCCAAAGACCCATATTTACGAGAGCCGTTCATTATTTTTTTATACGAATTCGTGGAAACTAATTAATATATTACACTCGTGGAATTATTACCAATATATGAGGCGGCAGTCGTATTGAGACATGTCACTCCAGTACTTTGTTTACGTGAAGTTAACTCTTGTTTTTACGGCTGCGGCTTTATTACGATACGCGTTGCCAGTTTTACTATGCCATACGTGTACCGCAAGTACGCCAAAGAAGGTAAATATTAATTTACATGCGCAAGAGTGCTAAAAATTTATATTTTGTCTAGATTTCGTATTTACGTTTCGCTGTCATTCGATTTTTCAGCATGAAGGCCCCACAAAACATGGATTCTCCTCCTCGCCTCTCTCTTTCTCTCTCTCTCTCTCTCTCTCTCTCTCTAATCCTATCCTGACCCCTCTCTCTCTACTCCAGAGAGAGAAAGGAAACAGAAGGGCAAGGAGAAGAAGCAGCCCTAGCGATGATCCGGTAATTTTCCGGCTATGAACCCGCTGATTTTGCTCAAAATCAGCATTGCCAGCGTCTCTACAGCTACTGTGGTCGGACGGTCCTACGGTTCGGGTCCTATCTATATAGCTGGGTCGACTTCAACCGCAGCATGGAGGAGATTTTGGCAGCCAGCTGATCTGATCCGTGGTTTTCCGCGGAATTTCAGATTAATTCCAGTCCAGCGAAAGCCGGAGCAGTAACAAATGGGCAACGTATAGCACACCATTTCACGTTCCTCTTCTTCGCCCTGTCAAATCCTCCCCTCTTATATAAATACACACTTACATGTACACTTACATCTATATGAGAATGGAAAAACGAAGCGTTTTCAGACTCACAACACGGGCTTAGAAAATCAAAATCTACGGAAATTGCCATTTTTTCTTTTCTTTAAGATGTTGCTTCATCCATGTACCAAAATGAAGCACCCATTGGAAAATTTTTAGATCTTTCGAAAGATTTTGACCATAAAATCTTGCTATCAAAATTACCATCTTATGGAATTCGTGGTATCGCTCTAGAATGCGTAAATTAAACATCGCTCTAGATTGCGGCCCTTGTACTTTAAACATCGATCCCAAGGGAGTAGAAATATAGTACTGGCAAGAAAGGACATTATTTACTTATCTTTCTAATTCTTTACCAATTAAATATGTGGTCCCGCAAAGCTCGATGTTACGTCCTATCCTCATTCTGTTATATGTAAACGATATGCCCTCGTCTATTAAAAACGGCACAAGGGCTCTGTTTCCGATGACACGAATGTTATTTGCAAAAAAGAAACAATAACTAGTACGATTTTAGAAGTTTCAAATTGGTTTTATAATCAAAAATTAATAGTTAACGAAGAAAAAACATTTTCAATACATTTTTGCATTTCAAATTAGCAATCGCATGCTCCATTGAAAATGAACAATATGAAATTAGCTGTTGTTCAGGTAACACAATTTCTAGGTCTCTCAATATCAGTCAAACCTCAAATGGAATGTACATTATGTTACGCATTCAGAATTCTGTCAAATTCTGTCAGCCTTCATGCAGCTCGTTGCGTGTATTTTTCAAATGTACATTCCCTCATGAGATATGGCAGTATATTCTGTGGAAAATCATTATGTAGTACTCAGACCTTTACATTGCAAAAGAAAATTATTCGAATAATGAATAAATGCCATCCGCGTTACCCTTGCAAGGTCCTCTTCATTGAGTTTGGAATCTTACCACTGCCTTGCCTATATATTTATGAATCTGTAATATTTGTCAAAAGTGATCTATTTAAGGGTGGGAACATATTTTCATGCTATACTGAATACTGCAATATTGATATTTATAATTACAACACACGTCGTGAAAATCACGTTCATCAACAGCCCACTATCAGAAATCCACATACAATACATGTACGTTACTTTACAACGCATTGCAAGATGACATTAAACAATTGAAGTCGGTTCACAAATTTAAGTTAAAAGTAAAATCTTTTCTGCTGCATAATTATTTCTATACAATTAGGGAGTATACCAATCACCAAAAATAAAAATTATGTTTATTTTAACAAAACAGTGTTATATAATAAATTAATTTACATTTGTATTGTATGAATGTTTTTAAAAGACTTCATATGTTTGTAACAAATAATGTACTTCAGTTCCCCGGTCAATGACCCCATCTTGATCAGGTTTTTGTCCAGTTTCCCTGATCCATTGGGTAATGCTGAGATGGCCCCTTGTTTTGCTTCTGTGCGTAAGTGTAGCTTCACTATGCACACGTTTTGTTGAACTCTCCTTTTGCGTGTAATGATAGGAGTAGAGATAGGGGCGAGTTCCTATTTTGTTAGCAATCAAGAAAAACAATACTTGCAATTTGTTTACCGATGCTAATACATTTTCTTAAACGCGGGCTTTTTTTAAAATATACTTTTATTTATTTTAAACTTTTACTCATCTTTCAACTATTTACAGTGAAAATGACGGGAATGGATTCTGGAACTCAAGAAAACGTGCGCAGATGATCTTTTCCTCCTTACGTCACATCGATTTTTACTTTTTTTACGAAATAAAATTATGCACTACACTGCAAAACAGTCAAGTACTTAGAGTTTTTCTCGGTTGGTGTACTGTCTTGCTGTAGGTGGTGCAGTTTCCTAGTCCTTCCTGGAAAACGAAATACCTAGTAAAACGATGTGTATGGCGGCGCTAGATTTTGTCATCCTCTTGGGATAAAACATTAACTACACTGAAGAGACTATTGACCATAAAAGTGGACGGGCCAGGAAATGACAATCAATCCTGACACTGAATTCCAAAATCCAACTAGATGAGCGCATCTGGTATAATGTACTTTTCAGGTGAGAGAGGGAAGGTAGTAAAGTTATGTTTTTCATCGTGAGCTATGTTAGTTTCTTCATACCGTCGTAATATTCCAATAAATCATTGGATATTCATGTTGGAAGAAGCATGTATAATCTACGCAACATGTTCTTCTATTATAGTTTTGTGTCCAGAATAGGAAGCTGAAGTCATCTCTTAGAGCCAGCGCCGTGGCAGCAAAGAGACAGGACAAACTAGAGAGCGGCCGCAGACCATCTTATATTTCGAAAGAAAATTCCCTGCATGAAATGCAGTGAAGCCGCCATGAGCAAGAACAGACACACAAGTGAGGGAACTCTTTATAGGCTTAAAGCATATCACATGAACCGCTGAGAAGATAGGTCTGTCTGGACGCCAGCATTACAGTTTACGAATTACGATTACGATTTACAAATTACCATGTGGTGGAGATGGTTACGGTAAGTGGCGAACTACAATTCGCCACTGTGTTTGGGTGTGCTCTCGTTTTAATTCAACTTAATTAAAAGTGTACGTTCTTAGTCGTCATAGCAATATGCTAATATGACCACGGTCCAATTTTATGCTAATCTCCCGACGCGACCCGACGGTCACAGGATTTTCGCACTAGCCAGAGAGCTAGGTCGGGTACTGTCGCTGTCGGATGGAACATTCTAATGTCCGGCTGCTTTGATTGGTAGTTTTCCGTGGTTTCTCCGATCAATACCAGGCGAATGCTGGAGTAGTACCCCATCAAACGGGCCACGGACCGCGCGCGATATCTCACTCCTATTCCTTGACTTATCCTCACACCTTACACACACCTACACATATTACACCACCACACATGCCGGGAGACCGGTCGCGAGTTTAGACTTTGCCCCGGCTGGAACGGTACCCCTCCGGTGGGAGATACATCGTTAGGGGAAAACCCCGCTAATCGACGGTAGGTCAGCGCCGGATCTCGTCATCCAGCGGGGCAAGATCACCGCCATCTCAGGAGCAAAACATACTCTACTCTATACTTACGGGACTAATGTCCTTAATAGATGACACGCCAAGAATCACTAGTAATCAATCAATCATTACGCTAATCACTTATTAGAAAGATAAATGGCAGATGCTACCGTCTACCCATTTGCTTTTGCCACGCTGCGGACTGGATGTACGCTAAAGAAGAGGCGTACGCAAAGCTCATTAAGCCCTGTACATGAAACGTGTGCACCCAGTCGTATGTACCAACTTAGTTGGCTCAGGAGCAGATGAAGTCACCGCAGTGCCTGTGATCTAGGGTTTGAGTTCCATGCGCGGCAGGATTTCCGACATAATAATGTCGAAAGCTATTAAGCTAGGTCGAATTCAACTGTTGACTGAATGGGAATTCTAGCGGATAGCTGCTCTGGCCGGTAGTTTTCCGTGGGTTCTCCGATCAACACTAGTACCTTCACAAACGGGCCATGGAACGCGCGCCTGATACTTCCTTCCTCTTCCTTGTCATATAATCATTACTTACTTAGACACACTTATGCGTACAAGTACTACACTAATGCACATGCCGGTGAGCTTGTCCCGGATTGTGTGGGATACATCTGGTTAGGGAAAATCCCACTGGCCGAAGTGTAGGGCGGCGCATCATCTGACTATTCAACTGGGGAAGATCACCTCCCTAGGAAAATATGCAGTACAATTACGGGACTAATTATTTTCGCACTTGACGCGACCAGAAACATTAGTAAATTATTCAATCAAACCGTCGTTTGAGGCTGACCTTAGGTCCCTTGACTATTTATAGTTGATAAGTAATCTTGAAACTGAAGTAAGCGTCTTACTGTTGGTAAAAAATATTAACGTAAGTATTCTGGCTGCGTCTGACAGACACGAAATAGAGAATTACTTACTGCGTAGATGTAGTTAAAATGGCTTGTCGAAGCCGGGCTACCCATACTTTTAGGCTCATTCAATTGTAATCCGTACCGCTCAGAAGTATATTATTGTGACTGTTAAAAAAAGTCAACGTAACTTACATTTTTAGCCTCAATCTAATACGTAAACAAAGCTTCATTTACAGCAAATTAATGAATTATTTCACTTCTAAGCTATATCACCTTTTTCATTTTTCCAGCTTTATTTCCAAAAACATCATAGATAATAAAAATCATTAGGCAGGCTTAATTCCTGAAATACAAGAGGGATATTTTGAATTCAAATTACACTAGTGATGCTACAGAATGACACAGACTTTCCTGTATTAGTTTTTTATTTCCTTTGGTCTCGGTAAACTATTCGACTTTCCCACATATTCTTGCCTGCTGCCATCTATCGCCGCCCAAAATACATTTTTTTGACATTTTCCTTATTTTTCATTTTTCTAATAGGAGAGCGGAAATATTATTTTAATATTATTAAAGTAGAGCTAAATCTCGTCGTAAATGGCACTTTCCTTTAAACAATTTGGACGTTACGAAAAAAACACTTTTTCGGTATCATGAGACACCAACACGTGTATTTCCGTCAAAATTTCGGAATTAATTTTCCACAGCATTACATAACTTTCCCTATACTATCTATATATCTTCGTATATACGTACGTATACTCGAAAATAAAAAAAAAACAACTAATGTAGAATGCAATAAAAAAACATATTAGCTAGAAAACTTGTAGTTTTTTTTATGATAATGAGATAGCATCTGAACGATACGGTAACGCTGGATACTCTTTCCACCATGATTTTTCGATGCACGTCAACTGCTGTGGTCATTAGTTCCGTAAATGTAGAGCATGTTTTTTTTCTCGAGGGGTGGCGGTGAACGTTCTTCTCTGTGTAGTGATATTCAGTGATCACGTACACGTCGGCTAGTGGGGTTTCCCCAACCAGGTATTTCCCACACGCGGAGCACGGCGCCAATGACAAGCTCTACGCTCTCGACATGTGTGGTAATGAAGTGCATCTAAGTGCATGTGCGTGTGTATGTAAAGAGTGACGATAGGAAAACGAAGAAGAAGGGCAAATCGCGCGTAATCCGTGGCGCACATCGTTGGGTCCTGCTCCGGCACTCGCCTATGTTTGATCAGAAAAAAACACGAAAAACTACTGATCAGAGTAGCTGCTGCTAGAATTCTCGTTCAATCAGCGTGTCGAATATCCGGTCACCGCCAAGAGTTCAACCCTAGGTCACAGGAATTACAGTGACATTGACGGATGCCCTGAGCCACCTACACCGGCAAACCACGGAAAACAACCGGAGAAATGGGACTGAAATTCAACATCAGACACTTCGACAAACACGTTCGACACGATGAATGCTTCAAAAACTTCTTTCTATGAAATTCTCTCACAAATCGGTAAACATCTCATACAAATCGGTCAGTATTCGGTCAATTTCGATGAATTTCCGGATTGTTCGTTAAAATCGTATGTATATTCACCAGTTAACTCAGAGGTAATCATACTTACGCCCCGAAAAAGTTTAAAATATTTTCAAAACAGCTAGGATTAAAAAAAGAGAAGAGAAAATGTAATTCAAATTTTTCGGCAAGTTTCTCTTTTGTCAGCTTTCTCAAAATAATTACCCAGACATTTCTACGTACGAATGGATTGAATGATTGAAGATTCCGGGAGCGCCAACTACTTGAGTCATATGTGAACAAGTTTTGTATCGCAGGAGGAGGTGTTGATGATCCCCTGCTAGATGGCGTGATGCGGCGCCGACCTAACGTCGGTACGTATAGTGCATGTAAATAGGAGTGTATGTACGGACTGACGAGAGAACAAGGAAGAGGAAGGAATGATCACGCGCGATCCATGGCTCGTTTGTCGGGATATTGCTCAGGTTTTGATCAGAGAAACCACGGAAAACTACCAGTTAAAGCAGCCTTCCGCTACGATTATTCTCCAGCCATTGGGTGAATTTGTCCTAGTTCGAGTAAAATATCCTGCCGCCTTCGTAACTCGATCCATAGGACCTCCCGGTCAGGCATTGCATTGACATCGATGCCCGAAGTCACCTAAGCCAGTAAGTATAAGTGGAATTTTCCCCGTAAATATGAAACTTTTGCGTATTGCCAACATGGTATTGAAAAATACCCTTCATCAGTGTGTCCTAACGTTATTCATCGTAATGTTTATATTAAAGATTTTCCTTCTTAAGTTTAAAATGATCGGGAGTAGATTTTTAAAATGATTGGGAAGAAATTGTTATGGTTAGCACTGACAACACCTTAACCGCTAAAAAGCAACAAACGCGCCTCTGGGTAGGAACTCACCTGTGCCTGAGACGAAACGTGTGACGAGCGTCGAGCGACGAGTGATGACCGACGAGTGACGACCGACGAGTGATGAACGACGAGTGACGAGCGACACCTGGAGGCTGTGCACGCCAGCTGCCGACACCGCTGCTACTGTCGAAGTCTCCGCAACGAAAAAGTCCCTGCGCTTCTGACAGTCACTATCACACGCGAGAGTGGCGACGCGAACGATGCCACTGGCGGGGCGATGCCACAGCGACTAATGACGCCTCCAGCAAGACACGCCAACTCCCCCTCCCCATCACTTCCCCAGTCACACTGCCGCCATTACAGGCACTGCCGCGCCATTGTCACCCCCTCCCCATTCGTCACAGGTGCCGTTGCTACCATCACCGTGACCACCGCCTCTATCCCCACCCGTCATTCCGCCTCCGCCGTCATCGTCGCGACCGTCACCAACATCGCCTCCACCACTGACGCCGCCGCCGCCGCCATTGCCACCGCGCCGCCGGGACTGTCCGCGCTGGCCCCAGACACCAGAGCCCTCTGGCAGTAATCTGCCAGAGTCCTGGCTTCGCTGCCCGACGAGGCACCTGGAAGGGGGCGCGGTGGGCGGCGGAGGACGAGGAGAGGGGATGGGAAGCGCTCAGAGCAGCGGGACATCCGCTCATCTCTCTATCTGTGCTTCACAGACCAATGATTGTAGCGTTTTTGAAAAGAATCTTTGTCGTTGGAGCAAAAGACGACATTTTGATTTACAGGAGCGGAACTAAAAATTAAGCGTTCATATTTCGGCTAATCTCGGTTGAAATAGCACACAGCCAGCTGGACCAGACTCTTGAAGCGACCCTGATTGAGATGTCCTAGAGGTCGAGCCCCAACGGGGGCGGAATTTCGATACTAGCTGGATAGCTTGGTCGATCTCAGCCGCTGTTTGGAGGTGAAGTCTAGAGGCAGGGTGCTCTGATCAGTAGTTTTCCGTGGTTTCTCCGATCAATAACAGGCGAATGCCAGAGTAGAGCCCCAACAAACGGAGATGGACCGCGTGCGATCTTTCCTTCCACTTTCTTGTCCTATCCTCTAACGTAGTTGCACTCCCACTTTCAAGACCACATACGTCTGGAGTTGTGCGAAACTGCCCCTCTGGGGAAGACATACCTGTGCGAATACCAGGTAATACCTATGTAATACCTATGCGAATACCTATGTAAACCAACGTATACAGCGGCGCTGAATCTCACCATCCAGCGGGGGAGAATCTCCACCAAGTTCTGGGATAAAACCTTCACTCCACTCACAGCAGTGGACGTGCCAGTAAATATCAATCTATCAATGAATGTTTTCCAATACATCGAATTTGAATTTCCACTAGAATTTGGGACGAGGTTACCACTTATTCAATTCCTCGTCCGCGTAAAGCATGTTTTTGTTTCAAATTGGATATCCAGCAACTCAGGGATCAACTACCGCACTTGACATATATTTTTCAAGAAAACAAATAGGATGTGGCGCCGACCTACAGGTCGGCTTGCGGAGTAACTCATCCAAGTATATTCCCCAACAGCGAGGGATGGGATATATCTGGTTGGGGAAAACCCTGCGACCCGACGGTTAGGTCGGTGCAGGATCTTTCCAGCCCGCTAAATCAGATGATAGTCATACTAAAGTATAGATCATAATTCGTGTAATAATAATCCAACAAAATGTTTATTTCTGCCGAATTATATTATGAAATTTTGACTACAGTCCTCAAGTAGGTTAAATTTTTATTTTGTTAGTGTAGTATTGTCGAATAATGGAATGTATCTCCAATTATTCTCTCATATAAGAATTTTTGTTCCGCCCATACTTTCCAACCTGCATCCAACTCGAGCATATATTACTTTCTTTTTCCTATCAATGGGAATCGGTTATATCGTCGCTTTGCTACGTTGTCTAACACGCCCTGATTTTTCCGATATGTTTTCTCCAATTATGTAGCAATATCTATTAAATGATTCAGAATATCAGCATACAAAATTTCATACGCCCACGCATCATCATCGACGGGAGATACTGCTGTGTTCATTAGCGGGTTTTTGTACGCAATGTCCAGCCATTAAGATCATCACACTGTTGTTGCAGTCCTCTTGATTGCACATATTAATAATCACCTCGGCCGAGACGAATCACAATCATACTAGCATTAGGAAATTCAGTGCGATAAGCTTTTACTATCCCTCATTCGAAATCGCTGAACATTACAGAACTAGTTTATAGCAAAATGTTATTTTTGGTGTGCTTCTGAATTTCTGTAATGATCTTGGTATACATTGTTTCCTCTTTTGTGGACAGTAAGGTATAAACAAATGGGAAAGCGTGATCTTTCAATAAGCCGTGGATTGTAAAACTGTGTGTCATCACTCCTGGAGATAATTTAAATCTTCCATAAGCCATACTCCAGAGTGCCCCAAACGTCGAAGATCACCTGTGGCAATAATAGTCGAATCGATTATTTTTAAAATCCCGAAATCAGGAATTGTAAAGTTGTGAAAAACTGAATAATTAAGATCACAGAGAAATTTTCTCTTTTTTTAAAAAAAAATATGTTGCATAATTTTGTATTGAGAATGCTATGGAGACGTAATTTACTTGAAATAATAGTACAATAGTCGCTGGATGTATTTAAAAGTATTTAACCTACGGGGTTTCAAAAATTAATCAAGAATGTATTCACATACATCATACATAAAAAATTATTCGTATGACAGAAAAAAATTGTTTAAAATGTGTTCCTATGATAGTACATAGGAATATTCCCCTCCTACATTGTATTGATAACCCCTTTTAACCAATCCCAATCTCTCTGTCAGTGACATCTTTCAAACACACTGTATAGATGCATACATTCACAGTCATATATACCCCGAAAGTCAATGATCTATAAGAGATTAAAACCAAACCACTAGTTTCCTGCGTACACGTATACACTCTTTTAAACTGATTTACGAGATTTACACTTGGTCAGGAACGATGTATCTATCCTGCAGCTTCCATATTCTCACAAAAGACGAAAATATAATCATCATTTCCTCAGCTAAATTTTCAAAGGGCAAAAATCTTTCTCCTTTCATTGAAATAGGAAATTCTGAATACTCATAGAATGACAATATTACTCGTATTTTTCTTTGGTCGCCAAGAAATTTGACATAAAACGGAGCAGCTTTTTGCGCATTTTACGATTGTCACATTATCGGCAAGTTCTTTTTGTAGCATATACAGTATCTTTTTCCATTATATTCATTTTTCGTTATTTTACAAAAATCCTGGTCAAGAAAAATTAACTCCATCGACATTTTTGCTGAGTTATCTAGGCTATCCGGGGCGAGCAGCGTCGGAGTGTCGGTTGCAATTTTGTTAGCCATCCTATAAAATCGAATCTGTTGTTCGTTTACCGATACAAATAAGTGGACGACATCCTTCCAAACGAACATGGAGAACGATCATTTGAATAACTATATTACCCAGAGGACTCTAAATGTCGTGCTGAGTTAATGAAGTTATATAGTTACATTTATGTTCATAAACAAAGCAAAGGGTCATCTCACAATTCGCAGATTCGCACATTCAATTTTTACAATTATTCAGTCCAAAAGGTCATTAATACACTCAAAATCATTCTTGAAATCACTCGTCAATTAATAATTCTTTCCGGTTTGATGCTGGATACGAGTATAATCTGTATACAGTAAGCGTTATTCAGCAGAAATGATTTTACTTGTCACTTAAACTTGTCTATTGAATTTAATCCTTTAATACTTGTGGCTATGTGTTGTAAACACATGTCAATGTGTTGTTGTGTTGACGTACTTTTCACCGTACGTCGTATAATTCCTTTTACTCTATTTTGACGCAATAAATCAAATAACCGCGAGGTAGTGGCGTTATTTAGAGCCACACAGGACGGAAACTCTTGCTACCTATAGATAGAAGTCGTCATCAGCATATGAAAGGAAAAACGGAAAGCAATTTGATACGCAAGTTGTTCGAGTGTTTTATTCGTGTGATGAATAGGCTCAGATGATGTATCGTCTTTCGAAGAAAATAAGACAAAATGAAAAGAATGGATACACAACATATTCTGAGTCACTGTATTTTAAGGGGAGAAAGTTATTTTGTTTCTAATGCACAATTCACTGCTTGGTTTCCAGAGCAGTTTGGAAAGAATTCAAATTCTTATTTTTCATGTTTTGTGGGTGTGATTTATTGTAGAGAGTTCTGCTGCTGGTCGTGTTTTCGACTTCAATTATCGTAAGGCGTTAAGCACGTGACTTATGAAGAAAAGTACAATCAATTACGGTTTTCTTGAACACCGGAATCCCTACCACGTCTTTTTACTTCCTCTCCTCCATAAATACACAGTACAGAGAAAGAATTGCAATGTTGCGGAAGAAATCGGGCCCTGGAATCGAAAAAAAAGGATAGCTTACCCCAATTTGTAGTTAATTACGTTTTCTCTCTCACGTTGCGTTTTCAGGATCCAGATACAGAACAATTGATTGACGGCAAAAGGACTGTCTGTTAATCTGTCCGTCCGTCTGTTTGTAGTCAAAGCTACCATTCATACAATTGTCTCCGAAAAAGCTATGCTAAATAAATAAATACTACGCGATCGATCTGAACGAACTCAAGACCCTGCGAGATTGAAACAGATATTTTGGGCTTTGGTGCTACTTTCAATAATCCCTCAACATTTGCAATTTTGTTTTTTTAAGAATTGGATTCATTTTTGTATTGTAATTCGGATGGTGTAAAGGCGCTTAAAATTGCGCAGGTGTAATTTTCGTTGCAAAATCCGAATTTGCGACAATTGCAAAAGTTTAACATTGTTCGGCGTCTATATAAAAGTACATCATTGAAAATAGAGATATTTTATTCTTAAAGAAAGTTGTTCTTCAAAGACAGATCTTGAAACAATTTTTACATAAAAAAAAAGAATCTTCGCGTACCTTTAATTGTAATATTATGACTTATCATGGACCAAATATCCAGTGAAGTACTAATAACCTGGAGAAATTGGTACAATTCTTACTTTTAAACCTTGCGGCAGCTACTATGTACACAGTGCCTGTGACTCCAGTTATCTTGCCCGTGATTATGATCACATTATGCTTGAGCAACTGTTAATTTCGCCAAACGTCTTCAAATCAATCTTAACGGTCGTAATTTTGAAGAACGTAAAACTTTTGAAGTCTCGTTGCGTTTCATCGACACATTTGTGACAGAAATGGTGGTCCCTAAACTTGACGATTTGTCAAGAAACGTGCGTTGAATTGTCTGCCGCGTACATGGATACATTTTTAGGTTACAACGCGCTGCCATATTCGCTTCTTCAGAATACTGATGACGTTATACGCTACTAGTTTCTACGTTGATTGCAATTGTTTGTACATTTCCCGGCAGAATATACACTGAAGATCCAGAAAAACTGGTACACCTGCCTAATATTGTGTAGTGCCCCGCGTGAACGTAGAAATGCCGCGATATGACTTGCCATGGATTCGACTAATGTCTGAAGTAGTGTTGGAAGTAATTGCCACCATGAATACTACAGGGCTGTCCATAAACTATTAAGAGTACAAGGAGGGTGGAGATCTCTCTGAAGTTGGAAGGCATCCCAGATATCCTCAATAATGTTCGTGTCTGGGGAGTTTGGTTGCCAGTGGTAGTGTTTAAATTCATAATAGTGTTCCTGGAGCCACACTCTAGCAATTCTGGACGTGTGAACTGTCTACACTGAAAATAATTACTTGGCAGGGAACTGAGACATAATTGTTTTCTCGGACCTCCATTTTTCGAAAATTTAATGACATACTTATTTATATAACTGAAACAATTAATGCTAACTTTACAAATGTAGATCCACAGCTTTACTTTGCCTAGTTAAGTAATCTGAAAGAAATCAATAAAATGGGTTCAAAAGTTTATGAGAAAAAGCGGCATTTGTAACGAAAAATATGTTTAGAGAAACCCGATTATAAAGTTTTTACTTGGAATTAACCAGCATATTCATTGTATTATTTTGCGTAAAAACTACATTTCCATATTGTGAATTTTGCTAATTATTTATGACATCTAGAAGGTGTTTTCTCTTTTTTTCTATTTTTTTGCTATTTTCTCAGCTGAGATTTCTGCATGGAAGGGGAAGGCTTGACTGGATCAATTCTGGTGTTAAGATTTTCATTACTAAACGCATAGATTGTTAATGTCGCCATTCTTCACGATTGAATTTATTTTCTTTGTTCATAAGATATTTAAGACACCTTTCTGTTTCGTCACTTGAGTCGAACTAGTGGACATTCCTTTCACACAGCAGGCTATCCCACTCCTTACCCCAAAAGAGAAAATTACCCTTAACAATAAGGAACGCCACCACAGAACACGTCCACAAAATATCACACATAAACAATATACTATGAAACTGTGAAAACCACAGCCCTCGAGAGTCAATAGATTCAGAACTATGTTTCTGTGAAACCATGGAACTTTTGAAACGCCCGCCTGTCTGTACTGATGCACATTCAAACCGCAATAAAATAATTTGCAGACTTTTCAGAAGGTTCCATGGCCACGAAAAATAAGTTCCGTATTGCGGATCGGAGAAGCATTTGTTCATCTTGAGAATCTTGTTCAGATGAAAGATTTTTCGACGGATCGAAATTTTCACTGGGACCACATGTGATTCGCGCCTCCGCAGTACACTGGCAAAGGTCAGGACTGGTTACTGATTCACAGTACCGGAGAAACGTATAAATTTCAAGTGGGTAGTACCAGAGGAGGGTGTAATGTAATTTTTATATTTTATTTATGTTTTCGTAAACAAAAATAGGAGAACGGTTTTAAATGTGTAATTTATTCAACATTTTTTTAGTTCGAATCCATCAACTCTAAAATGTCGCTGTTCGAAAACTAACACTCGTTAGAAGTTATTAGAAATGAATTCATCCATCAATTTTTAATAGCAAACTTCAACTAACTCTCTGTATGAGTGAAAGACCGCCATATGATTGAGTCTATTTTGAAACATCTTGGAGCGCAAGTAGTTGTTTACCCGGCGTAGCGCAGAAAAGCTTCTCTCGTTCGAACACAGCGATTGTGGAATGGTCATGAACAGACGAATAACGCGCAAGTATTCGGAAACAAGACCCATACATTTTCGTGCCCAGGATCTACGCAAACTTGCTGGATTTATCCCTTTTCTTTTTGAGTGGGTGTTCTTATCATTCGATACGCATAGGGAATATAAAATACAAAGAATATAAAATATATTGAATATAAAATAAGGTCTTGGGCCGATTTCGGAAATAATTTTTACCACCACGTTGTGGGTGGTAATAATAGTGTTAAATTGGAATTTTCCCCTAACTTTTGTCGCAATTTCAGGAGGGTATTTTCCAACCAGGTATGTTTTTGCGTGGGTAGTACCCACTTCTGCCGTTGGCCCTGCTGGTACTAGATGGTGAAGCGAATTT
The DNA here is from genome assembly GCA_017312745.1 of Gryllus bimaculatus. Classification (NCBI taxonomy): domain Eukaryota; kingdom Metazoa; phylum Arthropoda; class Insecta; order Orthoptera; family Gryllidae; genus Gryllus; species Gryllus bimaculatus. Next base: position 1,623,508 of record BOPP01000103.1, read on the forward strand.
TGCCAGCCAAAGAAAGCCTAGTATCTATTTTAATGATTGATGTTCCCCGGGTCATTCAGCTGCATGGTTCGTGTAGTAAATGTTGTTTCCAAGGCGTGGCAGTGTTTCTCTCCCCTTGGAAGGTGTGATCTAGTGCCGACATGAGAGTCGACTTCAGGGGGATATTACTATATAGATCCGCCAGTAGGAACGTGTGTGTACACGTGTGTGATGTAGAGCATGTAAGTGTAAATGGGTGTGTGTGCGTGTGCAAGAGAGAGAGAGAGTAAGAGAAAGAGAGAAAAAGAGAGAGAAACAGAAGTAGAGAAAGAGAGAGAAGGCGAGAGAGGGAGATGGGCAAGTAAAAGGAAGAAGAGGAAAAGTCCGTTTGTTAAAGTAGTATGTTCGTGCCAGTGCTAAATAATTATTTCTAAATAGCTAAAAAAAGGGTATTGAATAGTTGTTCTAAAAAAAGGTTTATTATTAAATTTATTCCCTCGTATGATTTTTAATTTTCAGAAGTCGGCGTTACCTACATTAGATAAGGTTGACTTCGGCTTCCGTTCTTTTCTTTCGTTCTACGTTGAATATTAGTCCACATTGTTTACACCGAAAGTGAATTATCGTCAAATAGTCGGTGGTTGTGAGTGGTACATTTTAATTTAGAGCGGCTTCTACTCGTACCCAGCAGGAAGAGCATCAGTGCTGACTATAACATTATTTGTATTACATAACTCCTAAGCCGAGAGCTAGTACTTAACCAATCTACTACATATTGCATAAAAGAACAAGGTACCTTCAGTATAACTTCTTCAATAACATATAAAACCTATGCCGGCGAAAGATGTTCTATAAGAGCCTGCACTAATTTGAACTTACTTTATTCACAGATTACACCGGTAGGTCCAAATTGTTTCTTACCCCCTTGATAACGGTATAGGGAAAGTTATGTAAAAATCAAAATTCCGCATTTTCAGAAACGTTCAAATGCCGTTTATCCAAAACGGCTCCAAATTTTTTCTTCAAACTTTTCGAATGGTTAGTGATAATTAGCACTTTTCAATATGACGTAAGGGCACTTTCGCGGTATTTTTTTGTTTTTCTAAAAATTACACAAACGTAATGGTTTTTCTTTCATTTAAAGGTCTTGAGAGGGGGTACTTCCGCGTGATCAGTCGAACACACTACTATAAGGTACTACTGCGGTAATCGACTGGTGTTTATCGGACAAACCGCGGTCGCTAGAATTCTCCTCTAGACTACGGCTGAATTCGACGCAGCTATAGAGCTTGCCTCGTGTCGATTTGCACCGAGGTTTTCCCAGAAGGACGTTCCTACAGCCTGCAGCGGCCCGCGCCCCACTCGCGCCCCCCTCGCGCCACCGACACAACCTGCCACGCCACACTTCACGCCTAGCCCGTCATCCATTGAGCAATTTCTCAGGCAGATCCGAGTTTGGCTTCTCGACATAAATGTAGTTTCACTCTGCTCAAGTTTTGATGAGCTTTTTTTTTCTTTCCCGTATACATACGGAGTAATATAAGTAGTACAGGGAAAGTTATGTTAAACTCAAAATCCCGCATTTTCAGAAACGTTCAAACGCCATCTATGCAAAACGGCTCCAAATTCTTTCTTCAAACTTTTCGAATGGCTAGTGATAATTAACAATTTTCAATATGACGTAAGTGCACTTTCATGGTATTTTTTGTTGTTGTTTTTTTCTAAAAATTATAGAAACTTAATTTTTTTGAAAGATATCTCACGCCGTTAATATGCACATTTCCAGCATCTCGAACATTTTCTATGAAAAAGAGTTTCAAATTTCGAATTCTGAGTAGCCATTAAAGGTCATTTTCGTAAAGAAAACGACTCTAAATTTTTCAAGGAAAATTGCAATTTAGGATAAACGTTTTTACTGTTCTTTAATATTCTTAAAGTAATATTTCCGTTCTACTATTAGGAAACTGAATTTTAATAAATGTTCTTTGAGCGGCGATCTATGGTAGCTGGCAAGACTTATGTGGCATATTTGTATAGCTAGCCGAAAAGGAAAGAGAAAACTAATGCGAGATAATCAGTGGATAGTACTAAACGAATTGTATGATATAATTTCCACTTTGACGTATTCTTTTGTTTGTTTTTTTTAATTATATAAATGTATTTTTTATATATCTCACGTTGTTAGCAGCAATTTGTGTATTTGTGAGTAAAATTGCTTTAAATAATTTATTGTGAAGGTTCGCGAAAATGCAAAAGTTTTGTGTGAAAATGAGCTTGAAACTGCGCATTTTCAGAAACGCTCAAATATTTTCTCAGAAACAACTCCAACTTTAAAACCAAAATTACCATATAGGACAACGTTTCACTCTTCTATGACATTTCTGAAGACTTTTTTTAGTTCTTCAATTACGAGACCGAAAAATCGAGGAAATGTAGCTTGAGCAGCGATAGATGGCAGCTTGGATGAGGATATGGCAAAACCAAAAAGGTAGCCCTCTCCAAAGAAATTAATCAAATTAGTACGAGAAAATCGATATTATTATATAGAGACAGAAATTGATTTTTTGTTTCAATAAATGCACATGTGAGTGATTAGGTAAAGAAACTCACTCAGCAACCCAAATTGTCCAAAACTTCAGTGATTTCAAAATTTAAAAGGCGTACTCTGGAGCTCTGCCCACTTAAGGAAATCTGAGGACCTTCTCCTGGGCATTCCAAGTGTTATTATGAAGATACGTAACAAGTATTGATACGTAAGTACGTATTTTCGATTGCTGAAGGACTTCAAGACTTGACTCCCCTTGACGAGTTGGGAAAAACGATCACAAATGCAAAATAAAAAGTAGATGTCAGAGATCCTTAGTGAAATATTCATTTGTAAATCGTACGGTTAAAACTTAGAATAAAATCCCTGCAGCAGTCGTAGAGCCTTTTCCTGGCAGTGTTGGTGTTTTCAGAAGTCGCCTTAATAAGTACTTGTAGAGGATGTATTTTACCGCACAACTCAGAATACATAATTCAAGTGGTTTGTAGCGTATTATAGATAAAGTATAGTGTAGTGCAGTGCAGTGGAAAGCTACCTTAATTAGTTATATGACATAACGAAAGAAAGATATGGTGAAAGTGTAGTGTAGTGTAGTCAAGTGAGAGAGTGGGTGGGGAACAAATTTAGATGTTTAAAGAGCTAACTTAAAAAATCCACATTGTGTTTCTATTTATTATTCTAAAGAAATTGTATAACTGGTTAATTATATGTATATGTATATCTATGCATGTTTACTACGTGTAACTAACTATATGTTCTTCATATAAATGTAGGCATGTATACTATGTAGGGCGTGAACGTGTGAACGTGAGAGTGAGCATTCATGTGTGTGAGTGGGTCTGTATGTATGTATGTATGTATGTATGTATGTATATATACATGTGTGTATGTGTGTACATGTGTGTGTGTAGGTGTGTGTGAAATAGTATATATGTGCTATAGATGTATACAGGTCTGTGTATATTTATATATTGGGTGTATATGCTCGAAAGGATTTATTGTAAATTGTTTTTGGATTGTAAATGTTCGTATATTGTAAAACTGTAGGGTTATGGCTACCACCTGGCAATCAGACAATTGTAGCCAAATAAATATTATTATTATTATTATTATTATTATTATTATTATTATTATTATTATTATTATTAACACATCGAGGTAATATGTAATACAAGGCCGATTTGATCGTTCTGGGATTGATAGGAGAGAAGTAAGTACTGCACTCGATGAGCAGCCTTAAGGTCAATATAGATAAAAAGCTATTAAATAGTATTTTTTATACTTACTGAGGCTTATCTCGCTTTTAAGGATTTCGGTAAGAACGCCAAACGATATGACAGTAGGTCTACACGTTTTGGCAACTACAACACGAGCGATTTATCTTAATCAAAAGCATTTCAATAGAATAAAATGACGTTCTTTTCTTTTTACGATAATAATAATAGTAATAATAATAATAATAATAATAATAATAATAATAATAATAATAATAAGAAGAAGAAGAAGAAGAAGAAGAAGAAGAAGAATGATAATAACCCCGTATTGATTGGTAAATATACGTATTAATTATGAGGCGTTTCATAATTATTACTTTTTACGAAAGAACATTGTGGTCATTATTGTTTACAACAGATTTTGATGTCTTAAGTCTCGGCCACGCCATATCCCCTATTTCAATCCCTTTAGCGCTTCAATATCGCTGTTTTATCGCTCGTTTCCCACTCGACCCTTTTTGAACGGGAGGTTTGCAAACGTTACCAATAAATAACGTTTAGGTACCGGTATGTATGTCGGGAGTGTATTTTATATATGAAGGGTGTGTGGTTGTGGTGAAGAAGAAAGGAGTCTTATCTATTCAAACATTGTTCTTGTGTGAGGATGTGACTGCACCTAGTATATTAATAGTATATTAATAGTATATTAATAGTATATTAATATAAAGCATATTAATCCAAAATTGATTTCTGCATCAACTTTAAAGGAAAGTCAGCAGTCTCAGCAAGGTATATCAGGATCTCTTAGATCACATAATACATTCATTTTCAAAACCTATTATTTCCTGTGTGGGAAAGAGAATACGCTTAAATGTATTGAATCACAATAAGGTCTATTCTATACGCAGAGAGAGTGTGTGCACAAGGTAATGAAGTTACCTTTAATATCATCAAACGTCAATACAGATGAAAATCGTCAATATGATAGGGATCGGATCAGAATAACACGCATTGCTGATGCGGATTTGGATGTAGAAGAAGCTCTTTTGCAGATTGGGGAATTATTGTCATTATAATTCCCACGGCGTGGCAACAATTAGACCATCCAATGTGTTCACTTATGATCTCCGTTGCCAGACATGAACTAACATAATCATTCATTATTTACTTTTTATTCTTTATTTAACGGAACATATGAGTAAGTTTCAAGTAATGAAGTATCAAAGTACTACGAAGCAAATACAACAGCAAATAATATATCAATAACGAGCTTTGAACCAAACTTCTTTTTTATATAAGAGCTAATCCCTGTCAAAAGGAAAAAGAAAAATAATTAAGTCTTACTGGCGATACGACGGCATGTGCCAACGATAAACATTTCCTTCTTTCTTGAGTCAATAGCATCATTCTTATGTTTTAAAATACCTGACTCAAAAGAGTATGGCACGACCGATTTAGCATTACGTAATGAATTCAGCATTAAGAAATTATTTGCTGGTAGGAATTCCTTTATTTGATGCAACTGTGAATGGATCAGCTGCTGTTTCATAGAGTCTGAGACGTGCATCTGCGTTATTATATTACTTATTTGGATACCAGAAGTCATTTAATAATTTGTACACAACATTTTGAAAATATCCAACAGATGTTCTGTTTGCTGTTATCAGTATGTTTTCTCCATGCTTTTAAGGAAGGTACGATTCTGCTGTGCCGCTGTCGGGTCGGTAACCTCCATGTAAAATACCGCAAAAAATCAAATTGGTAGGCCAATCAGATCAATGGAGGAATACCAATTTTCCAGATAATCTTATCGTTTTGAGCTCTAGCGATGACTTCAGGCGAACAGACAGACGCACAGACGGACCGACAGACGGGCGACATTTTTCGTAAACAAGTTTTTTCGTAGAACAAAAAAAAAACTGAATTCTGCCTACACAACGTCTAAATGAAAGCAATTACTTGAACACATCTATGCAATATTTTTTATATTAGGGCTTAACAGTTAGAGGAAAATGCGCCACTTTCCTTAAAATACATTCTCTTTACTACGTACGTATGAAGAGAAAGCAAAAATGATAAGTAAGACTAATCACAATATCGTCTTAGAACTTGACTTCTCCTGTTCCTAAACCAGTGCTTTCCAAGGCACTGATTCAGAAGAGGCACGCAAGACAATGGGCGAGCGCTAGGCCACAATATTAATTTGGCGGTAAATGAGTTAAAGCGAACTGAAATCGACGAAACACTGTTGTATCAATGGTATTGTAACTTGCGTCTTATGATTCCTCGCAGCTAGTTGGCTGTTAACAACATCATTATATTTATAATAAACACCCTACACATACTTGTATTAATGATGTTTATGTTTGCATTCATTACAATGGTAAGAATGCAATGGAGGCTTGTGGGGGTGGGTTGGGAAGCTGCAGCCCCCCAGTCCCTGTCATAATTATTTAATTATTCTTTGTTATAAAAATAAAATATGCGAAATAGTATTTCATTCAATTACATGACCAATCTAGCCAACTACTAGTGCGTGTGCAACTTGCAAACTCCTTCCGCCGTATTCCGCTGCGATTCCAATTCTCAATCCCAAAATCATGCAGCGAAGTACGGGGACACTTGATTTCGCTTTGCCCGCTGTTTATGCATCTCAATATTGGGAGGGGCTGCAGGAAAGGCAGTCCCATCTTCAGTTTTGCGCGACGTTTACACGGTTTTTAAGTTCTGGCGCACGTATGATATAGTTGAGGTGCTATATATTGTATTTTTTCTGTTGTTTTTATTTACTTTCTCACTATGGAGTAGAGAGAAAGTTATATAATGCTACGAGAAATAACGGCGAATTTTCGGCAGAAAAAGTCTAATTACAGGACACTGGTAATGAAATAGCGGATAAATCTAGTTGCTGCATTTGGAAATAAAAATCCTCTAACATGTCGTGTAGTCAGAACCCAAGTTTGTCCGTCCTTGGTACCAAAAGATCGAAAGTGGGCAAAACGTGTCCGCCAGTCCGTCTGTGAAGAACGCTAGCGGCTAAACCATTTAGCTGCTTTTCCCAAAATTGATATCCTCCATCCGATTTTAGTTGCCAATTTGATATTGGTTTTGTTAACTCATTTTCTATAACTGAATATGGAATAATGGGACAAAAAATTAGAAATAATTATTTTGGCCTTTCTTAAAAGAGGTTTCCACTTCGATTCATAGTTTTTTTTATTTTAATAAGTTTATAACTGTGAGCTTGTTAGCAATAGATTTAGAACTTAGAAATATACACACTCTATTATTAGCAATTGGTGATATGAACCTTACATCACTGGCATCGATAATCTTGGATAGACTGTTATTATAATATTTAATAGTAAGACCTTCTTGTGCGTCGATAATTATAGCCTGGACCTCGGTAGGAAAGACTTCTGTCGACATAGCATTGGCGTAAGTTTTAATACTTTGGTGAAGTGTAGATACCTGAGATGAGGTTAGTGAGGTAATAGGAGCCCTGATGTCCGACAGCTCCATTCTTTGCCAGGGCAGCCGCTGCCCCGGCTGCTCATACACTTGATGTAACACCAACACATTCGTAGAACGAGGATATTGTCACTACGTAAATATCGCGAAGTTAACGGACTAAACGACAAACACAATAACAACTTCAATTTTACGAGGTCTTATTTTCGTTAATACCCCTGATATTTTGAAAAATTCAAAAATTCAATTTTTCCCCCGAATCTTCCTAGAACTAAAATATTCAAAATAGACTTTTTTCCCCTTATGACATCTCCCCATTGAAGATATTTTTGTAATAAAGTCATGTACAATTTTTCGAAAATTTGAGTACTTTTCGCGTAATTTTACGTGAAGGGCGAGAAAGTACGTGCTGTTTTAGCACCTCTAGTTCGTGTTTAGAATACATACGAATAGTAATACTGATCAATACTTAAAAACTGTAGTCCTACACCGGTATTGAATTTATCTCAATTCATTTTGTGTTTTTGCCTTTTTACTTTCTCGCTACGGAGTAGAGGGGAAGTTACTCAATGCTGCGCGTTTCTTCTGCGAAATTCTGCGAATTTCCGGCAGAAAAGTACAAGAATTACAGGGCCCTGGTAACGAAAAAGTTGATAAATGTTTCGTCACCCAGCATAATGTTAGAACGCAAGAAACTGGGCAGTAACTCAACTCATATTCTCAGAGTGAGAATGCCAGTGAGCCAAAGTCAAAATGATATTTATAATAATACTGATTTTGAAGAAGGTAACACAAGTTCTGACTAATGCAGAAAAACATGAGTCTGTAGAACAATTTGAAATTTTTTGCAAGTGAAATTTTCCGTAGAACATACGTAGGTATAGAGCTCCATTCTTGACACGAAAGAAATGAGAGCATTTTAAACTAGAATATGAAAAAATAGTTGTATGGGCTAGATTTGTATGGTCTTAGAATAGAAATTTTTGCATATTTCGACAAACTCTTTTTTGATGCGCCAAACGTGTGAGAGCTCATAAATCTTCATTTACATTATATATACTATTTCAATCATATTAAATAATAGAGAGAAACATTGATATTTCTTGATACGCACATTCATCTCTGAGTGATATCTCTCTCCGAACGAGTCAAACAATAGGGAGCGTTCAAATTATTACGTCTTTATTCAGGAGTAGGAACATGCGCACTTCCCTTAATTTAGTAAAAACAATTGTGCCAATATTTTTATTTCGAACAATGATGTTTTATTTTGATCTAAACAATGAATAAACAAATTGAAAATTCACACATGAAACTTTATTGAAATCCTCATTGAAGAATGTAATACATATAAAAGTGTTATAAGTGTTAGGTAAATTTTAGTCACTGCACTAGTCACCAATACAGAAAATACAGATAAGTAAAATGATACAAAAAACAGTGCTTTACGAACCCTTAGAAGTAGAGAACAGATTATTGATGTCTTATTAGTTTTCCTCTCATAATTTCAAGATTTTGTTACGACAATGAGCAGGTCGAAATGCGATAATCTTCATTTCGTTTTCACACGATGATGATAAATTTTCAAGACGACATTGAATAAGTTGTGAAATAGAGCAGTGGGTCACAATGTAGCATCAATGTTTCTGTGGTCCTGAAATCGATTTTTAGCGGCCAAATTTTTTTTACTCCTTGTTGGCATAAAAATCGATGCAAATTATACGTTGCACAGACCCTGGGTTGCTTATTTCATCTAAAATTTATTTTGCGTCATAGTATTTTGGTAACCCAACGTCCCGAAAATCGTGATATTTACTCTGGTAGATATTAGGAGACTTAGGAAAACATTAAATTCGTTACATTTTAATAGTCGATTTTTGGCATGTATTATAGATTTGGTCATAAATAACTCTTTAAACTAAATAACAAATACAACAAAAAAGTAACTTAACTCCCTTTACCCGAACACCAAATTATGCGCATTGTACGTAAAGGCTTAAAGGCGTAAAGGGTTGCATATTGTCGTTAAATACGCCACACGAACCAATGGGGTTCGTCACTTTTTTCAGGTTCCCAACTAAGGTGAAGAGAGCAGAGAGGAGCGTTGGTGGTCGAATGGAGCGGCACCGCCTCAACGCGCGGGAAGCTGACTCATGACGATGCGCCGGTGGCGACGGGGAGAACAGTAGTTCCCCACTGATGAACGGGACACATCGCCATAACATTGTGGTGAGTGGGTCAGGGAGTGTTTGGAACAGGATCTCTGGAATATCGTCAACAGATGTGACCTGATAGACATTCCGGATAGCAGCAACATGATCCAGATAACTGGTTCAACGCCGACTGACTATATTCATTTTCACGTAGTAAAGGCACAATGGGCTCGTATGGACAATGTTATTGTAATGGAAGAATCTCATGCATTGTTGCCAAATCTATTGTTGCAAGTGTAAGTAGAAAAAACAGTTCTGTAGAGAAAATAAGGAGGAACAAGATGGAAATCATAAAAAAATGTGTCATTTATTTGCTTTTTAAATAAAATAAATAAAATAACGCTAGACTTCTGCGGGCTTTTTAGACATCTTTTTATTCAAACATATCCAAAAATTGGTGCAATTATTTTTTTTAATTGTACATTTTTCCGTTACTTCAGCGGGCAGAAATGCTTTTATTTTATCAATATTTAAAAAATTAAAAATATATCGTCACTGAGATATTTTCGTTTTTTAAGTCCAATTAAAAGCTTTCAGCGACAAAGTTTCGGGTAAAATGATTAAATTATTTTCCATCATCATCGGAAGGTCTTCAGATGCATCACTTCTGTGTATTTGATGTTTGTTTAGAAGTCGAGACGCGCGGACGTGAGGCTCGTGGGAGGCACGACGAAAAGACAAGGCACAGAGGCAGGATGAGTGACCCGTAGGGACGAAAGGAAGTGTTTGTTTATATAACGTCATTAGCTAAAAGACCAACCAAATCAATACTCGACCGTTCACAAGAACCCTTTTCGAGAATTTCGTCTTGCTGGATATTCTGGTCAGTCGATGTTTTCTCGGTGGATGTGAGTGAAGGTGGTGGATGTGGAGTGATAAAGGAAAGTAGGTACGAAATTTAGTCAGTCGTTTAGTGGGTCAATTTTAAGAGATGAAAATAGAATGCAGAGGAAACGTGTGAAATAATTAAAATTGGTAAAAAATGGCTTCAAATTACTCGAGAACGTAAAAGGAAAACTCCCAAAAATGAAGTCAATCTTTTGAATGAATTTTGCATAACATATATTGAGAAAGGTAGCCGTGATTTTGGCGATTCTGGAGCGAGCGGGCAGGCGAACGTGGCGTGGCGGCAACGGCGCGCGGATTCTCCATAATAGTAGTTTATGCAATTAGTTTACAATGTTAAGCTTTATTGCATGAGTACATGTTTTGAAAACGAGCGACATTAGGAGCGAGTTTTCAAATTTGTACAAATGTAATAAAGCAACATTCTAAACAAGTTGCATACTATATTTTTTTGTATACACATTACACATTTATAAGAGAATCAAACTTAATTTTGCGAAACAACTTCCCTGTAACGACTCGGGTATTTGATATCGTGCGAGTAAGCGGTGGTCGGCTGTTCCGTTTAGCTCTACCTCCCCCCGATTCTCTCGCTACAATTGACTGAATGTGTGATGACTCAATCATTCGTGACATAAAATCTAATACGTTATCATTTGTGCCGCAAATGCCCGATTATGAACGTTTTTTCCTTGCAACAGAAAAAGTTATTTTATAATGCTGGAATACAAAAAAATTATTGTGCATTCACAACGTGAAAATCAGTGTAGGCTATGGATTTGGATTTCACGGCTGGAGCGGAAAAATAATGTCTTATATTTGCGCATTCCTGTTTTCCTGATGCTTTAGCAATTCAGTCTCTATGTTCTGCAACAGGAGAAACCTGTATTCGTATTGACCGACATGGAGTGACTTTGTGGTGTAAGCACATAGTTGCAATTCTACATGCATTCTGATAAGCTCTTTGATAAATGAAGATTTGCTAAGATTAGCAATGCCGCACAAGTTCTGATAAGGATAATTGAAACGCGACATTGATCTACTAGAGATTGATGTCCTTTCTTCATAGTAGACACCGTCGGGATGCTCTCTTGAGTTGCTCAATATAAAAAATCGATTTCAGCAGGAAAACTTGGGTAGCGCAATTGGTTCTCACTGCTTTCACAGTTCGAAGTTTCAAAGCACACTTCCACGCAAATCAGGCAAAACAGAGTGTCTGGGTGTTGCTACACAAATTCTACTTTCCAAGGGATCCTCTGGAAATTCAGGAGCGTCTACGGTGGGATACAGGAGGTGGCGGAGTTGGTGTAGGTTGGTGGAGGTGCCGGTGCGGGCGGTGTAGTTGATGCAAACGATTTAGTTCGTTCGAATGATGCAGTTGATGCGAATTGATTCGTTGCTACTGGAATGCATGGTGCTATTGAAGAGTGATGCTATTGAAGTTAGGGAGGTCATTGTAGTTGGTGCGGATGGACATATGGACATTCATATGGAGATGATGTTCGCTCAGGTGGTGCGGTGAATGCACTTGGTGCGGGTGGTATATTTGGTATGGTGGATGCCGTTCAAGCGGGCGGGCAGTGTCGTTGAAGTTGGTGCTGTAGGTGAGGTGGTACAATTGGAATGTCGTCCAGGCAGTGCCGTTGGTGCGGGAGGATATTTCATATAGGGACGCCATTTGCTCGGGCGGTGCGGGTGACTTTGGTGCAGTTGGTGAGGTGGCACATATGGTACAGTGGGCGCCGCTCGCCCGGGCTGCGCCGTGTGCGCGTCAGTGCGTGAAGCGACAGGGCAGGCCATCGCCGCGCATCACGCATTTGGTGTAGGGGCGCGCCCACACGTAGGAGAAGGCGCCGCACTCCACGCAGAAGTACTTGCGCGCCAGGCGGCGCGGCGGCCGGCGCGGCTCGAAGAAGCGGATTTCGTGCGGGCGCCGCGTCAGCACCAGGCAGCGGAAGTACTCGCAGTCGCGGTTCACGCAGAAGCCCTCGTAGTGGTCGCGGCGCGGGAAGCACGCGCCGGTCGTGTGGCACACGGGGCACTGCATGAGCAGCGCGCCGGCCTCCACGCGGCTCGGCATCCTGCAACACGCAACTCATCGTCAAATACTAAGGCCATTAGGCCCGTAAGTGGGGCGCATTTTTCAACGCAGGAGGTGACGGTGATCTTGGTCCGCTGGATGGCGAGAACCAGCGCCGACCTACGTCGCGCCGGTTGATTGATTGATTCGTGATTCCGGGCGCGTCAACTGCCAAGGTCATTAGGTAAGTGTCGTGCACTTTTCATTGTGGGAAGTGGCGCTGTTCTTCCACCGCTAGATGATGAGATCCTGCGCTGACTTACCGTCGGCTAACGGATTTCCCCACCGGGTATCTCCCGATCGCGGGGCACGACCCCAGCCGGGACAAGCGCTATGCTCCCGACCGTGAATGTTAGTGTAAGTGTGCATAAGGGATGAGGATAGGACAAGGAAGCGGAAGGAAAGATCGCGCGTATGTTGTTAGGGTACTGCTCCGGCATTCGTCTGAAGTTGATCGGAGAAACCGCGGAAAACTACAGATCCGAGCAGCCGGCCGCAAGAATTCTCCTCCAGACAGCGACTGAACTGACCTAGCTGACAAGCTAGTATCGAAAATCGTGCCACCGTCGGGACTCGAACTTAGGACCTCCCGATCAGAGGGACTGCAGTGACATCTCTTGATGCCCTGAATCATCTCTTCGGGGAACTCCGTCCGCTTGCAGGAGTTTTCCCCTTCCCGTTATCTCCCATCAGCGGGGCACCGCCCAGCCGGGGCGAGCTCTAAGCTCCCGATAAGAGCGATAATGTAGTGCATATGAGTGTGCGTAAGTAAGGGGTAAGGATAGCACAAGGAAGAGGAAGGAAAGATAGCACGTGGTACTTGGCCCGTTTTTTAAGGTACTGCTCTGGCATTCGCCTGGTGTTGACGGCAGAAACCACGGAAAACAACCGATCACGGCAGCCGGCCACCATAGTTCTCCTCGAGACAGCGGTTGAATTCGACCCAGCCAACTACCTGGTGTCGAATTTCATTCTGGCTCAGGCCATAAGGCCTTCTCTTCCGCCTCACAACATAAATACCTATGCATTTAAATTATTACAATTTATTTCGGGCGCAAACAATGACAACTAACGTTACGCAGGAAAGTGTAGTCTTCTCATTAACTACACGAAGTGGTATGTACATATAGTATTAATGTATTTTTATTGTAATTTTTCTTAATTCGAAAGCTAATGGGACGCAAAGAGAGCCTTAGCATCTCATTCATAAAAAAGATATATTAAGTCAATTATCTTAATTTCTCGAAATATCAGAAGCCATCTCTTACGCTTGAATGCTTCATCTATGAACAAATTGCAAAAAGAGAAGGTAGATTTTACATTTACATCTGGGCCAGACCGGCGTACAACGTAAGCGCATGCAAATAACACTCACACCAAAATCTACACCTATAAACCGAGTATTAGCGGGAGGAGGTGCCTCAAATGCCCATCAATGATTTGTTTATTTTTGAAGGTTTTGAATATTTTATATTGTTTCTGAGGCGCATTTTGTTAAAAATGCGATGCACGTTACCGCAAGTGTTGGTTATAATTTGTGTTATTACAGCGCCTTTTTCAATGGGGGAAAAATTCTGTACTACGTATTGGAACATTGAAGACTTTTCGAAAACATTTGTAGTATTTTAATTCTTCGTATAAAATAATTTACTTCATAATTTAATACAGATTATGGAAATACATTGACCCCCCTTTTCACATTAAAGTGTAATGTAATTAAATTCAAATATTGATGCAAAACAGTACATTTTTTTATTTGTAGGGCCAGAAACTGTACATTATTTTTAAGTTAATGCACCTGCATATTATTAGTTATATATTAATTTATCAAAATCGTAAACAATCTAACGAAATCAAAATTTAAGCAATCCCTCTTTGGTCATTGGTCACAAAATCATTTATGTTATCTATTGGCATTTCTCCTTTGATCTTTAGTCACGAGATCATCTATACCTTCGTACTGGAAGCGATAAACATTGACAGAACGCTTGCATCTGAATGTAGCATAAATGAAACCCGGACTAAGTGCCAAAATGTAAAATTTGCATTTTGTGCTATAAAGCATGTTAAGTGTCAAGCACAGTGCGGGGTAAAATGAGTAATCTGAAATTTTCATTCATAGGGGTTCAAATTGTCGCTACAAGACTGTGCACCTGTCATGTCCCGCGCGCTTTTGAAACGGTTTTTCTTAATTGTCTCGAAATTCCATTTTTGGCACTTACTGGCATTGTTGATACTTACAATTTCTCCAAGTAGCTTGTAGACCCACCTCAGTGCTCGTTTCTTTTTAAGGATTAAAGAGCCAGGTCTTCAGGTCGTTCATGATCTTCCACAGCACATTCGATACAGTGAGGGCAGGGGATTAGGAAAAAAATAAGTTTAGAAAAAATACTCGAGGGACTGGGAATGGCCACCGTGTTACAAACACGTCTGAAAACAGTTGTTTACATTTGTATTGTATTTTTTTTTAATTTCTTATGTTTGTTACAAATAATGTACTTTATCTTCAGGGTCAATGACCCCCCACCTCGATCAGGTTTTTGTCCAGTTTCCCTGATCCATTGAGCAAATGCTGAGATGGCCCCTTGTTTTGGTTCTGAACGTAAAATGTAGCTTCACTATGCGCACGTTTTGTTGAACTCTCCTTTTGCTTGTAATGGTAAGAGTAGAGGTAAGGGCGAGTTGCTATTTTGTTAGCAATGCAGAAAAATCATACTTTCAATTCGTTTACCAATGCAAAGAGTTTTCTATAACTCAGAAACGAAAATAATTATTTTTCTAATATTGGTAATCTTGCTATTTTTAAAATTTATTGTTATTTACTTATGTTAAAGTTTTTTTTATCTTTCAACTATTTATAGTTAAAATGACAGGAAGGGATTCTGGAACTCAAGAAAACGTGCGCATATAATCTTTTCCCCCCTACGTCACATACAGTTATGTTTCCTTTTTTTACCGAATAAATGTAAACCTAAACATCCACGCTTTACGTGGGATGCGAACCCACAGATCGAGTATCCGCGTCCATTTTCTCACCTGTTGCAGACCCCTGCGAGACCCTGCTGGTTTCCGCTGGCCAAGAGGCGGTTCCTCGGCAGTCGCGAGGAGCACGGCAGACTCTGGTTCGCAGCCCCACCCGCGGCCCACCGGACGGCCTGCAAAAGATCAACCAGTGGCGCATTGCACCTATCCAACCCATTACATTCCATTCAACCCATTCTTCCATCCATCCGTCCATGCATGTTTTTCATTCCATCTATTCCGCAGTGGCGGTTAAAGGCTCTAAAGGCGGTTAAAGGCCGGCGCGGGACATCCGCAGCATTCGCGGAATGGACGCAGCGGGAATTTCGCGTCACGTGTTGCCTTATGAGCACGTTCAGAGCTGGGCGGCAGGCGAGCGTCGCGGCAGCGGATTGGCAGCGGTTTATTACCTACAGATTTTGAAACTCACGCAGTCTGTTGCGTTTCGACCGCTGTCGCTCGAGTTTCGTGGAATTCTGTCCGCCTTCAGGAGTCTTCGCTCCCCTCTGGTTCGAGCTCCATTGCCTTTTTTTATCGGATGAGGAAAACCGTCATCAAACGCTGAGTCATATTTGACGCTCCGGTGTGAACGGTCTCGCTGTTTTCGTCGACACGTCTAGCGCGGACCATTCCGGGTCGCACCCGCTGCGGATCTCCCGCGCCGGTCTGTGAGAGCCTTGAGCTACAGTTGCGCCCACTGCCCGTTTTACCCTCGGCGGCGCCACGTCCCCGCGGGACACGGAGCGCCCAGGCGGCGCCGGAGCGGCGGCAGGGTCTGCGACGGAGGGGTGGCGCGCGCCCCCCTCCTCCTCCTCTCCCCCCTCCCCCGCGCGGGGTGCCGGGCGATGGCCGGCCGGGCCTCCGCTTCACTTGAGAACTGGCGCTTGTTTACGGAGGACGGGAATAGTGTGTGTAGTGCGATAGTGTTTTGACCCTTGCTCAGTTATCTGGTACCTTCTCGCTGCATTTCAGTCCCGACCCGGCTACATTCGGAACGTTTTCTGGTTATTTGTAATTTGGCTAGTAACGGTACAATTCGGCAGCTGGTTGTAATAAACTTCATTTGCATTGTGTATTTTGCGTTTATAGCCCTTTCCCGCTCACATCACATCCATGTATTTTGTTTTAATCCAGCTATCTGTCCATTCATCTATCCCTTCCATCCACTGATCTACAGGTGTCTCTGACTGAATTTTACAAACTTCTCGGGCATGTTGGGGGTCGACGATGATCAGTTCTTGCCAATTAAAATGTGATGACAAATTAAATATCACGCAGTTGCATTTATGACATTTATTCCTGATTAGAAAGCAGGATTAGTAAGTATATGAAATATATTTGTGTGCGTCTGAACACTACCTGTCAAACATAAGTGTATATTGAGTTGCAAACCAAACCGGCAAAATGTCGCATTTATTTTTTTAATGAAATGTGCTAAGAATTATATTTTTAAATAAGGTAATATCCAATTGACCTAGCGGATCCAATTGACCCAATTGACCTTGTTAGTCAGCGTGCTCCTCCATAACGCAACACCGGGTTCGATTTCCGGTCAGGCAAGATTATAGTGCGAGTTTTTCTTGCAATGTCCCAGCATATGTTGCTGTGTGACGATGAAAAAATTCACTTCTCAAGTTGAGAAGACCCGAATATGGCGTGGGAATGTCGTCGTGCTTACCACACGTACCCACTTAACGCATGGCCGCGAGGCACCTCTGGTAGGACTAGGCCCGTACACGGCCGGAGATGGTTAAACATAGCGCAGGTGTACTTTGCAGTTTGTAATCAGCTTTTTTTTGTAAATTACAGAAGATACAAATAATGTGAGAAAATATATATTGTTGTACGTCTGTTAGTTTTTTAATCCAACTTCAAACAAATTTAAATCTCACAATGATGAGGACTGGGCCGACAAAAGCTGCTAGTCTGATGAGTAAACAAAAGGTGAAGATGGCAATATGCTGTTTAATATTAATACTTCAATGTTACTTACAGGTAGCACCAGGGACACCACCAGCAGCAGCAACAACAGCAATAACAATGACTGCAACGCCAACAGTAGTACCAACAAAAATACGCGTGCCAGCCGCAACAGTGGCAGAAGTCGCCTAAGGCTGCGTAGCGACGAGGACGGCGAGGACGGCGAGCAGAAGGCCCGGGCAGCCCGTCGAGGCGGACGTCTTCAGGGGCTGTCCTCACTTCCAGGTGGCGGCGCGCGAATGCTGGGGCCGGCGGCCACCTCGCCCTGCGCTGCCCTGGCCCCCTCCAGCGCCACTCGCCCGCCGTCTCCGCAACTCTTTCCTCATTCGGCTCCGTCCGCCCTTCGGCCCCGCGCCCCCCGCTCGCTTTTCGCGGCTCGAAATCGGAGCCGCGCGCGGCGTCGCCACTCGAGTTTCCGGCGCGACTTCGCAGGACTTGCCAATTCGTCGTCGCGCCTCAACGCTCGCAACACTCAATGTCCGAACGATCGTTTGTTGAAACGCATCTTCAAACGTTTCGTTCAAAGAAAATCGTTGTGGCCACATGCGGCACACATGGTTCCTGAGGAAATGTACAACAATTTTCTTCAATTTTTTTTTCCATTCTGATAATTGATTGATTTAATTTGATTTTGAAGCGCGTGACAACTTCTATGATCATTTGCGTCTACATCAAAATAACCTTCTGTGAATAGGTTAATAACGAAAAATAAGTCACTGTTATCGCTAAAGAAGTGAAATGGTGATTGACAGTGTGTGATCACGTGGTACCACCAGCGCTGTAACCTAAGAAACAGCGAATCAGTTGCTTTGGAATTTGCAGTGTTGCCGCGTGAAATTTTAAAAACCTCGGACAACATACTCAAAAACTTGTGGCTGATCGACTGAGTATCACTACAAGAATGAAGTTAATTGTGCTGAAGTGCTTTGCTTGAGCGGGAATTGTTAATAGCGTGTAGTTATCTTACTGTTAATCGATTGTTGTAGCGCGATAGCTCTATCGTAACATGGTGAAGTGCGCAGTACACGATAGCGCGGTCCCCATACGCACTCAACTGTCAACCATTCTTTATTACGTGGAGCTAATTATCGTGGAGATTATAATATTAAAATTTGCAAAATAGAATTAATTTTGAAATCCTAAAATACAGCTGTCCATAGACCATGTGCCACGGAACACACAAAATAGTCCAGCTACAATAGTCTAGCTAAAGTAAGGGGAGGTAATAATCACTCTTTCTGGAACGAAATTTAAATTATTCTGCACTATTGTGATTGTTTTCCTTATAGAACTAAAGGCATAATAAATAACAAACTTGGAAATTTATTTCATTCGTTTTTTAAGATCACAACGTCTCGTGGCCAGTTGTGGACACTTCATCAGGTAACAATATAAAAATAACAGCATTTGAACAAGTGGTGCTACAGAATGACATCAACTTTCGCGCATTAAATTTATATTTCCTTTGATCTCCGCTAGCTATTCGGACATGCCACACATTCTTGCAGCTGTCTTCTGTCGTCACCCAAATTATTTTTTTTTTAATTTTCTTAATTTTTCGGTTTCATAATAGTAGAAAGGAAATATTATTTTAAGAATATTAAAAACAGTCCAACTTCGCCCTACATGGAGTTGCTTCTAAGAAAATGGCGTTTATGCACGTAAATGCGAAATTGAAACTGATTTTTACAGAAAACTATAGAGTTTCCGAAAAACTTCATATAAAGTCATTTCAAGCACTTCCAGTCACAAATGCCTGTGTTTAAAAATCGCTGGAAATGTGCATATTAAAGACGAAAAATATTCACAAAATTTCATTTGTGGAATTTTTGAAAAACAAAACAGTACAGCAAAATTAATTCTGTGTCATTTTCAACAGCACAGTTAGCACTTTACATTCGAAAATTTTGAAGAAAAATTTGGAGCGGTTTTAGAGAAAATGGCGTTTGAGTGTTTCTGAAAATGCGGAATTTTGAGCTAATTTTAACAGAAAATGGTTGAGTTTGGAGAAACGTTATCAGACATTATTTAGAGCATATCAACTTATTAATAAATTAATGGGAACAAATTGTCATTAATTGCCAAAGTAAATACTAACGACGTGGGACACGTTGAAAATTATATTTTTGTAGTTTTAAAAAAATAGAGCAATATGGCGTTTATGCCATCGTATTGAGTGCATGTAGTTCTAATCCTACCAAAGTTTAAAGAAAAAAATTTGGAGCCGTTTTTGAGAAAATTTAGTTTTTGTAATTTTTGAAAATTGCACATATTGCTCGCAATATTGTGCGAGTACTACTAAAATTTAAAAAAAATGTCTACAACCTTAATGAAAGAACTCACTATGAACAATAAATTTTAATAGAAAGAAAAATCTATATCTTCACTTTTTAGTAGTAAGAAAACGCCGCAAAAAATCAAAATTTTGTTATTGTCAAAAATTCATAATTAACCGTGAAAATTGGACCTAGCCAACATTATAAATGTATTTTACTTTATTCTTACAAGAAATTTAAAAACTCTTGGCTATCCGGGAGACACCGCGTCGTTGGCTGAGAGACGAATTATTAAATCACCCGTCCTTCTTCACTGCCCTGAGGAAGCCTGCGACATGTCAGGCGAAACGTCGTCCTCTCAGCCAACCACGCGGCATCTCCCGGATATCCTAGAATTTATGAATTCGAGCCGCGGAAGCTCGCGTGTGCAAGAAATTTAAATAAAAAATTGGAGCCGTTTTTGAAAAAAAATTGAAAAAGTGCGGGGAGCGTCATGTAAAGCACCTCCAAATTTTCAAGAAAGCCTTTAGAGCTCGCCGCGCCTCGAGTGCTGCCAGATCGACCCGGTAATATCCATTTGGGACAAAATCGTACGTGCGATTTAAGCGCAGACTGACACACGGACGAACGGATGAACTTACGGACAGACAGACACACACACACATTACGTTTTAGAGGATTTTTTTCTTCATTTAGCAACTAGATTTAGCCACCTTTTTGTTATCATGGTCCGGGTATTAATTTTTTTCCTGCCGAAAATCCGCCGTTTTTTCGCGCAGCATTACATAAAATTCCCAATACTAAGTATATCAGTTCGTATATACTTATGTATATGGGAAAGTAAAAAGAGTTCAATTAAAGAACTAGTGGTGCTACAGAATGGCACAGACTTTCCTGCATTAGTTTCCCATTTTCATTGGTCTCGGATTACTATTTGGATATTCCACATACTCTTTCCAGTTGCCATCTATCGCCACTCAAAGTACATGTTTTTGAAATTTGCTTAATCTTTCGGCTACCTAATAGTAGAATCGAATTATTATTTTAAAAATATTCACGAACAGTAAAACATGGTCACAGAAGTCAATTTTCATAGAAAAATTTGGGGCCGTTTTTTAGCAAAAGGCATTTCAGCTCTAACGTGAATTCGAATTTTGAATCCCCTCACTGAAAACTATTCAGTTTTCGAAACAATGCATATGACGTCATTTCAAGCACTTCCAGTCGCAAATGTAATAGTGCTTACAAATTGCTGGAAATGTGCATAATAAAGGCGTTGTAGATCTTTCAAAAAATTACATTCCTGTAATTTTTGAAAATATGAATGAATAGAGCAAAATTCTGTTGGAATAGTTTGAAGAAAAACTTTGGAGCTGGTTTAGAGAAAATGTTTCAAAATGGTGATTCAAAATTCGGAAATTTGAGTTCACTTTCAATGAAAACTGTTGAGCTTTCGGGAAACTTCATTTGACATTATTTAAAGCTCATGTATTCATAGGTACATTAATGGAAAGAAATTGCCGCTAAAATAATTATATTAACGACGTGAGAGATGAGTCACAAAAATTATGTTTTTGTAATTTAAAAAACAACAACAGAATGGAGAAATACGGCGTTTAGGTCAATTTATATAGTGCTTTTAGCACAATCACTACCAAAAGTTTAAAGAAAAAATTTCGAGACTTTTTGACAAAATCAAGTTTTTCTATTTTTTTAAATTACACATATTGCTTGCAAATTTGCACGAAAACTACTATTATTTTTAAAAAATATGTACATGATCACAATGGAGAACAAATTTTATTTGTAGGAAAAATCTCTATCTTCAATTTTGTATTTGTAAGAATACGCCCGAAAAATTTTCAAATTTTCAAAAATTCGGAGTTAAACCTAAAAATCTGACCTACGCCACCTTTATATTTAACTATATTCTTGCAGGAAATTGAAAGAAAAAATCGAGCCGATTTTCAGAAAATGTTGAAAATGTCCAGTCTTTCCGTCGCGACGGCCCAGCCCAGGGATCAATTGAAAACATTCCCACCCCCATGTTCCTTTGTTTTTATTATTCATTTTCATTTTAGTCCTTTTTCAGTATAATTGATAAAATCAGTATGCATTGTATAGCATTGTATTAACCTTTTTGGCAAATTTCATTAACATTTTCTGTACTGTATTACGTACCAAATTTTTATTTAATATGTATTTCTATATTGTATTTAGTGTTTAAACATCTGTCCTGTTCATTCTATAATTATGTACATAACTAGACCTCTGGCCTTGAGTTGTATTTATGACACAAATATATTGTTATTACTATTATTACTATGTACCGACAAAGTACATATACACGCACACATATATTCATAATAATTGTGAAAACGTACATAGAGAAATATTATATAAACAGTAATAAATATTAAGTATTTTATTTAAATCCACATCCTCGTTTACTACCTTATCAAGATGATCGTAACAAAATCGTTATCCATAATAAAATAGTGCTACAACATGATATACATTAAAGTATACATGATACCATACAAATTATGTCGTGGAAAGAACCAAAAATGCATGAAGATATTTATAAACTAACTTTAAAATTTAAACTTACTACATTAAAATTATTCTAATTGTGCACTAGTCGTAACAATTACCAATAAGTACGGCCTACTGCATTTCTAAATATCTCATATTAGTGTCATTTAAATACTCTAAGAAATTCATGCAATAAACATTTATCATGATAGTGAAGAGAAAAGGTTAATCTGTTCACTAAAAAATGGTATCGAAAGCAAAAGAATTTAACAT
Source organism: Gryllus bimaculatus (assembly GCA_017312745.1). Taxonomy (NCBI): domain Eukaryota; kingdom Metazoa; phylum Arthropoda; class Insecta; order Orthoptera; family Gryllidae; genus Gryllus; species Gryllus bimaculatus. The sequence goes on from BOPP01000103.1 coordinate 1,645,941, forward strand.
TCACTTATTAGACTAAGCTCACAACAAATTATCAGTTGAATCTTTTGATGAAGTACTATATCAAATAACACAAACATATAAAATAGTCTGCATTAGTGTTCAATTTGAGTAGGTATACTACATTTTATACTACAATTTATACGTCAATATACATCAATCAATACTAATTTTAATACTTCATTGAAAGGTTTAATTGTATATCATTCATTAATAGACATTCAAGAGTTTACCCGGAATTATGAAATATATTGCAAATCTTTACACACTGAGCTCATTTATATTTACACGTTATACTTTGAACACAAATGCAAATAATCGTGGTACTCAAGACGCATTGTTTATTTTCTGTAAATTTCATCATCGCGTCTACGTGAGACTCGAACTCAAACTGAATGTCCGGCCCCAATCATAAGCATTCTTTAATGTTTTATTCAATAGCTACCACACTTTGCTTACTCGTCGAGTTTTTAACCCAAATGGAAATTTTGTCAAAACTCGATGAACGTTGAGCACCATCAGAAATGTGGAAAAAAGGGAGGAAAAATTGCGAAAGTATTACGTGTATAAAGTGTAAAAGTTCTTGGAGCAAAAATGTGCGTTTTCTTCTGTCTTTTACTTCAAATGCTGAACAGCGGCCTCTTTACACTATCTGGAATTGGTTTTTAATTGCAAAACCAGTAAATGTTGTCTCTGCCTCTAATATTCCTTGGATTGTTGTCTGATACAGCACAACCGGAGAACTCGTCTCTGATAAGTTCAATACTCAGATTCTTGCAAAATTATGGCACATATTACGAAATTACGAAAGAATAAAAGCCAGTGACATTTGTGGTATGTAGTTGCAAGGGACATTCTTGAGTTTTTGTCGAAGAAAAGAAAAAAGTGAACCTATGATACAATAATAGATACACAAAATAATTCAAAAAGAGGCTGGATAAAGAAATAGCACACATAAAAAAGCAAAAACAGCATGTAATTATAGACCTGGTGTGGATGGGTTCTATATACGCCAACTTCCTCAAGAAATAGGCTAAGATAACCATTCAAGGTCATAATCTGTGTGTTATGTGTATGTGTACAATGCTCTACGCTACCACACATAACGGTCGACCAGTAGGGAGCTTAGAATTTGTCCTGGCTGGGGCGGTGCTACGGTTGTGGGAGATACCTGGGTGGGTAAAACCCCTCAACTGACTTAGGTTGGAATCGGATCTTGTCACACAGCGGGGGGAGATAATCGCCTCCTCCAATGATAGAACACATGCACTTTCGGGACTAATGACCTTAGACTTTGACGCGCCCTGAATCACTAATAAGTCAATCAATCATTGAGAGTGCCCGCAACCTGTGCAGCACTCGACGCCGCAGATCTTGGCGTGGGTGGTTGCCAGCTGGTTCTCGCCGGTCGCCTCATGCAGGCTGCGCCTCCCCTCGGTGGCAGCCGGTCTCCTCGACTACGAGCGCCCCCAGGCACCCTCTCGTTGTCGACCAGTCGTCGATGGCGACGGTGACCCAGACACATTACCCGGCGAAGGCAATGCGGCGTTCCCGCCTACCACCTACGTGACTATCAAGTAAGGGTGACAAGGCCCCCACGAACGGAGTGGTAATTTAGAAGCTCTCGCAAGCGCAGGAAATAATGCTTTCTTCGAGGCTCACGTGATGCCGATATCATTTCCGAAGTTCAAGTGAAGTTGTCATCTGAGCCTTCATGTAAGATGTCCGAGCTCGAGGCATTTTGGTCATCAATCTGTGCACTCGAGGCGCTCTCTTAGAGAGTCTCAAATTAGATCTCCACCTATCTCATCTCGTCTATCCATATTGATCTCATCTGACTCGGCCTTAGCGGCCCTGCCTCTCGAATCACGAATTCTCGGAACTCCCTCCTTCCACACGCATCTCAGTCTCTGATTGCTCAGCATCGACTTCGGAGAGCGTTGGCGAGAGTGCTCTCGAACTAACAGAGTGCTAAAAAGTTTACATCAATGGATGCCATGAGAGTGTCGATCGCAACACTCGGACCCCGCGTGAGTGAACAATGCGCCCCTTTTGTCCTGCGATCACAGGAGTGTGGCACACTGTCCCCTCCGGGTTGTGTTTTATTAGTCGCGGGGGACATGGCGGCCTCTTGCATCACAATTTTTTTAAGGGTGCGATTTAATTCCACGCAGCTGCGCGGTGCAATGCCCCCCTTATTTGTCAGTGATCGGCTTTTGAAATCTTCGTTTTTTGGTGAATGAACCTTTTTGACTTGTGCGTCGCCGTAAGCATTGGGCTGGGTGGGTCGACAATAAAAAGGGTGGCTGTCTTTTGGTTATCTTTGTTCCGAGGGCTGGTGTGCCGAACCTCCTCTTTCAGCTATAAATCCGCCCACGCACTTGAACAACAAAAATGTGCGCCACCGCGGTTGGCACTCTTGTAATGTGCCGGAGAACCACCTCCGACCCTCCGCGCCGTTCCGTTCAATTTGCCAACTTTGCAGCGTCGCAAAATGAAAACGTCGTTCTCAGAGCCGACGCGTCGGTACAATACAGACGTCGCAAAACATCGTCTATTTTTTTTTCATTCCATATACAGTTTGCTGGCATTACGCACGGAAAAAGGAAGTGCCGTACCGGTGAGATCACTGGGGGTAACGCCGTCAATGACGGACGCGATTTGACTGCCCACAGAAATGACGAGACCGCTTCGTGCACATCCGCATACGAGAAAATCGCTCGTTGAGAGCTGCTTGCTGTCGCGTACAGTGATAGCTCCAGCGTCAATGTTTTGGAATAGAAAGCTAACCAACGCACGATAGAACAATTTGGTCGACCACTAAACGGCATTATCACAACGAACGAAAATACAAGTAATTGTTTTACTTCACGATGCTCAAAAGGAGTTTGTTGACCGATGAGTGCTGAAGTGCAGCGAGAAACAGTCGTCTGACAGACACGTTCCACCTGCCGCTGTCTGCTAAACAGTGATGGTGACGAGGTCCCAGCGCACATTTATGTACATTGGGTGTAATTGCGTGGATGTTGCATTTCATATTAATATCTAAATATATTAATTATATGTAAATATAATATTGTTAATATTATTATTATTATTATTATTATTATTATTATTATTATTATTATTATTATTATTATTGTTATGAAACACAAGCATTATCATTTCGAAATACATTATCTTACAATGTTTTCCATTTCTCTCAGGGATTGATCTCTTGACTCGATGTGTTTTCTCTCTTATGCAGACGATATTTCCTGCCTTTCTAGTCTACTTTTGGGGAAATTTAATAATACGTACGCAATCTTAGCTCCCTCAAAACTTCTGTGCGAAACATTTAGTAGTACGTATTAACCTTACACTGACTTATACAAGATCCTTCCAATCCTTATTGTACCTAATTTTGTGAGTCAGAAAATATATTTTCTCTAAGTTTGAGTAAATCCTCGTAGCGTTCAATCAAACATATTTTTGATTAACTTTAATACACCCCTAACTTGAAATAAATAAATAAATTTAATCTTAGAAATGCTGTGAGAGTATTCGCTTTTCTATCTACTTCTATCTATCTACCTTCTTTCCTCGCATAGATTCCGGTTTTCAATGTGAAAACCCCCTCATCCAAATTGCGTACTCTTTGAATGACCTTTTTTTAAAACTATTGTATTAATTTTTTCGAAACTGGTCAGGCGGAAGAGCAGGCTAAATGGCCTGAGCATCGCCACCAATAAAGACATTTATTTATTTATAATACTAATTAATATTACTCCAGAAACACAAAGAATGGGGAGAACAGAAAATAAAGATAATTAAGTTTGAATCTAATTATCGTTTATTGAAACATCTTTACAAAGTAGTACACATAAAGAACAATCAAATTTTATTTTAAAGACAAAACACGCAATTCTGAGGTCAAAAGCATTTTACAGCATATTTTCGTTTCCTTTTAGCAGTCAATTTAATATTGAGTTCAAACTTCCAAATCATTACACTTGTACCAAGTAGGTCATAATTACTGAAATCTTAATAGCAAAACATACTGTGTACAGAATGATATTATCTAATAGCATTTGTTAAAAAACTATTCGATTTTCACAAGGTTTGAAAAGATCCCATAATATATAATATTATATATAATAATATTTATAATAAACACATTGCGTACACTGCACAAAGCAGCTTTCTGTCGAAACATTGAAATATATTTGCAATTGAATTGCTGAGAAAAATATTCAATTTAAATGAGCCTGAAACATTTTAATTTTTATGTGTCTGTCAACTCTTCATTATTCAGCTTTTCTATTTTAAAACTTATTCCATATTTTATGTTGTATACCACAATTTAAAACACGTTTCGGTATAAAAAAACATATAATATAACTATAATAGAACACATTATAGAACATAAATAGAATATGCAATTGTTCTAGTCATTACATATTATAATAAAGTTTTATTATAAAATGAAATAACACAAATAAATTATTTATAAAATGATATAACACAAAGTAAATGCCGCATGGTTGAATACATTACGAGAAGCATGTTTGGGGGCATTTTGGAAATATAATAAAAATGCCTACAGGGTTTGAAGGAGCAATGAATAAAAATGAACACTGCACAAAATGATGAAGGAGTAATCACGAAGTGTCTTCTGCCGACGTTCTTTCTGTACACAAGCTACAGCGGAGTCAGCAGATGATGATGCGGATCCAACGGGATCAGTTGGAGGAGGACTTTCTGATGAGACGTCATTCGCATTAGACGCGTTTTTAGAGGTGTCATTACCAGGATACGTTTTTGCCAAGTCGCCATGAGCTGTAGATGCGTTTGTCGAGTTGCCATGAAAAGTTGATCGGCTCACAGAGACATAATTGTCTTTAGACGAGTTTTCTGTGATAGTCTGATTTGCAGAGAAATCATTAGATATAGACAGGTCTGTGAAGTTGCCATTAACTGCATACAAGTTTGAAGAGATTTTAGTGGCTGTAGACGGGTTTGCAGAAAGGAAAGTATCTTTAGTCAGGTTTGCAAAGGTGTCGGTAGATGCAGACAAGTTCGCATAGATGCATTTAGCTGTAGATGAGTTTGAAGATGTGCCAATAGCTGAAGATGTATTTGTAGATATTCCATTTGCTGCTGAGAATTTCCCAGAAATTCCAGTATTTTCACTCAGGTTCGCAAAAATACCATTAGCTGTAGCCGGACTCGCAGAGGTGTCATTAGTTGCTGACAGTTTTGCAGTGATATCATTAGATTTCGACGAATTTGCAGAGGCACCCTTGGTTGTAGATGGGTTTGTAGAGATGAAGTTAGATGAAGGCAGGATTGAAGAGTTACCTTTAGTGGTAGATGGCTTTCCAGAAATGTCATTGATTGCAGACAGGTTTGCAGAGATTTCAGAAGCTGTAGACGAATTTGTAGAAATATTAGTATCTGCAGACATGTTTGCAGAAATGCCAGTATCTTCAGACAGGTTTGAATAAATGTCATTACATGTAGACACATTTGCAGAGTTTTCAGTAGCTACAGAAAGATTTGCGGCAATTCTATTAGTTTCAAATGGATTTGCAGAAATGTCGGAAACTGCAGACAGGGTTGCAGAGATACCTTTAGCTGTAGATTGGTTTGCAGAGTTGTCGTTTGCAGCAGACATGCCCTTAACTGCAGACAAGTTTTGTGACATGCCATTAGCTTCAGACAGGTTTGCAGAGTTACCATTAGCTTCAGATAGGTTTCCAGAGAAGTCATCAGCTGCAGACAAGTTTGCAGATATGCCATTAGCTGCAAACCGGTTTGTAGAGATTCCATTAGCTTCAGATAGATTTCCAGGGATGCTATTAGCTGCTGACACATTTCCAGAAATTCCATTAGTTTCAGAGAGAATTACAGATTTGCCATCAGCTGCAGACATGTTTGCAGAGATGCCGTTAGCTTCAGATGGGTTTACAGAGGTTTCATCAGCTGAAGTCAGGTTTGCAGAAATGCCACTAGCTATAGATCGGTTTGCAGAGATTCCATTAGCTTCAGATAGATTTCCAGAGATGCTATTAGCTGCTGACAGATTTCCAGAAATTCCATTAGTTTCAGATAGCTTTACAGATTTGCCATCAGCTGCAGACATGTTTGCTGAGATTCCATTAGCTTCAGATGGGTTTACAGAAGTTTCATCAGCTGCAGTCAGATTTGCTGAGATGCCACTATCTATAGGCCGGTTTGCAGAGATTCCATTAGATTCAGATAGTTTTTCAGATATGCCATTAGCATCAGACAAGTTTGCAGCGATTTCATTAGCTGCAGACCGGTTTGAAAACATGGCATTAGCAGCAGATAGTCTCGTAAAATTACCCGTGTCTGCAGACAGGTTTGTAGAAATGCCATTAGCTGTAAACGGGTTTGCAGGGAAGATCTGGCTGGCGCCGTTTGCTGCATCAGCCCAAGAAGACTCGCTGGCCGCGGATTCACGCAGAGCGTCAGGGTGGATAAGGGAAGTGAAGCCAGGCGCGACGCCCCCGAGCCTGTGGATCATGAGGTTGCGATCTTCTGTGAAGTTCCAGAACGGGCCGGGCGTCTCCTGGAATTCCTGTCCGGAGGAGGCGTCGCCGTCAGGAGGGGCGACGTGGCGCGTGCACGGCAGAGCGAAGGCTCCGGTGACGATGTTGGCGTTGCTGTTGTCACCAACACGGAGCGTGGTCACCAATCGCGGCTTCCCGTTGTCCTGCGCCATCTCTCCCAGGAACAACAGCGCGACCAATCCGAAGACGACGAGAGTGACCAACCACAGCGGGCGCAAGTTGACTCGGTCGCCGGGGTCGACAGCAACTGGACGAGGGTAGGTGTACATGACGCACAACTCGCTTCCTTCGGTCGACGAAGACGTGGAGACACGGAGACGGCGCTGGCTCAAGAGATCCCTGGCGACTGCCGACGCGTCTTCCCCGCTGCGCTTTTATATCCATCAAAATCTGCGTACTCAGCACCACGTGACAGGAGCTAAGAATAGAAGCTATTATGATGTCATGCTGCACTTTCTCTGATGTCATACCTCAGAACGTGGTTTATCGATTATTCACAATTAAATTTCAAAATAAACGCAACGTCAATGCAAATCTTGATGACGTGTTATTCGATGAAATCATTCAATATAATGTAAATATAAACAATGACATCAGATGACCAGAAAAATTCGCAAACTCTAAGATTTGACGTTTGTAAGCGTGGTTTGTGACTCACGCACGATATCGCTTCGCCGAACGATTCAAATATTGTCTGGCGCTTTTGTTAGGCGGACGCGAAAGCACTTTATAAAAGCGAAAATTTCCATTCAGCATTGCTCATAAAATTATCCGCAGTGATACAAACCATGTTAAAATAATTCATTAAAATTCTAACATGATCGCGCCTATTCCACATAATGGCATTCGATCAACTGCAGGATTAGCGTCTGGAGTATTTGTTGTGCCAGTACGTTATTACGGATTACTGCCCGTCTTTACGTTCACGTTTACAGTCATTAAGGATGGTACGTCGAGTTTACGTCATTGCGAACAAAGAGTGTTAACGTTTGCGTAACAATTTCATTGTTAAAGGCCCCATAGCGTGTGGACACGACACTCTCCAGTTCTACAGCTATTACTAGGCAGTCAAGGATCATTTCAGTTTCAACGTAGTAACTTGTTTTTTGGAATTGATTTCAACCAGCCATCAGATACAATTAAGTAACTTCATAGTTTCTCATAGCAGCGATTTCTTTCTTTCCCTATTATAGTATTACTTACAGGTCGGTTACATGACGTACCTCTGGGAATAATCTAGTAGTTCTTTTGTGTTTCTTGACAACTATTTCTTACGATCTTTAAACTTTTGTGACTAAATCATTTTCTATTTTCTTTCTTTTGATTGAATTGATCCCTCTTAGTTACCAGACACTGTACCATTTCAGCAATGGAATTTCGCTACTTCTGCTCAGTCAAATATGTCTTGAATCATGATGAGATATATTTATTAAGATATCAGCAGTCTTTGCCCTACTGCAATACTAGAAGCCTTATGGTTACACCTCGAATGCAGGGATGAATTTGATGAATTGAAGAATTTTATGTGATGATTTAAATCATAACAGAGCAATGGTCGAATTATAGGCCAGGAAATCAGGAAAGGTAATCTTCTGTGAACCGACTTGTTCACCTCAAATTTCCAGTGGATCGACCGTGATTTGAACCCCGGTGCCGAGAGGTGAATTGTGAACGGCCTGATGAGCACACCACAGGTCGCTCCAACGCTATTGAATACTCGGGTGGCTCAGGGCATCCTTCCGGATCTCGTGAGATAGGTCTATTACTCAACGGTTTACCGGATGAGTTGTCTCAGAGCCAACATTATATATGCCTCTGCAGCGACTTAGGGCGAAATACCCCGCAACCGAGGCGGGCGAGGAGATGGTGGGATGTGGGTTGATGGATTTATTAATTACTTCTTGTTTCCCGGGCCTCAACTGCTATGGTCATTAGTCCCCTAGTGTTCCTCCAACGCGAGAACTTCCGCGTGCCTGCAGGATTTCCCGATCCAGCTATCTGCACCAGCGAGGATAAACACCGAGTGGTTATAGTAGTGCGTGTAAGAGCGATTATTTGTGTGAGAGGCGAGGGAAGGGCAACGGCGAAGAAGGAAAGATCGCGCGCGTCCCGTGATCCGTTTATACAGCATTCGCCTGGAAGTTACTGACGGAGAAATCACGAAAAAGTACCGGGAAAAGTCGCAAGCCGCTAGAAATCTGGGCCTCAAACTCTGGAATATGCCGGTCAAAAGCATTTCACTGACAATAGTAGTTGCTCTGAGCATCCAGTTTCCGAAGGGGAACCATCGAATTTAACCTCAGCATTTAAATCATCTCGTAAGGGAAACTGGACAAGATACTTGATCGAGATGGGTACCATTAACCCTGAAGTTGATTGCTATACTTGTTGCAGTTAGAAATACATCGAAGTTAATTGTTTTGAGTTGCAAAGTTTTAATTTGCTTTCTTCTGTTCCAATTTTAAAACAAAATTACTCTAGATCGTTAATCTTCTCAAGACCTTCTCGTGCTCTCTACAAAGGTGGCATTCTTCCAATCTATTCGCTGACTCTCCGAGTTCCAAACAATGAGCCTACTAATTCATAACTTCTTTAGCGGACACTCGTGCACGTCAGCTAATGTTTCGTGTTTCATTATAAATATTGCTGATGTAAGTTAAACAGGACCGTTCCTGAATCATCCCCATCGGTAGATATCGTCATCCAACCTTATTAAGTGCCTACGTGATCGATCGAAACGTCTGTTTTGCTGACAGACGCCTATATAAGTTTCAATAACGTTGATAATAATATCGACGTGACGTCAAATTTTTATTTATAGCATATCTCCATTCATTATGACGGGTTGCAAAATACGGTGATCCTAAGAAACTAAACAAATAGAATGAGTCAACGAGAATATGCTTTCAGGTGATATAAAAGAAGTAGGTTTCGTTTGCGAGGTCGAACTACACAATGAATCATTGTTAAATGTTTATTAAGATGGTGCTGATCTGTGCTACGTTTTTAAGAAAATTGTTTCATTCAGTCACTCTAAACGGGCACAATTCAAATTGTGCAAGTGTAGCAAAATTTGTCTGGAAACAATACTACAAAAGTTTACATGTTCCTAATGAGAAAGTGACCTAAGAGATAAAAAACTCTTGACTGCGCAGGACTAAGAATAACTACGCAGCCTGAATCAGTCACATAGCGGTGAAGATCCATTTCATAACATTTAAAAAAAGAGGAAGTGAAGTCTTTAGGTACAAACCACTCACAAAATCTCAACAGGCTGAAGATTTTTTTGAACAAATCGGCAATGGGTTAAGGTGTTCTGATTGTTAAATTTTCTTCCAATTTTAAAATATTTAATCCAAGTCCAGGAGCTTGAAGGCTAGGGAACACATCTAATCGGGAGCTTCAATACCAAAAATTTAAGTCGTATAGAAGCTCCCGATTGGATAAGAGCGTCCTCCTCTCCTACCCGCTCCTGACCTTGGGGAGTCACTACATTTATATCACACAAAGCGCATTATCTCCAATAGTCCAAATACTGTACTTCTTCTTCTCCTTCCCTCTTTTTTGCAACCATTTAATAAAATCGGTTTTTTTTGGACATTCCATTTGTAGTAGGTGTATTGTTCGGTGAACAGTTCTTTTCTCTGTCCACTAATATTGAAAAGTTATTTACATATTCTGCTCTCATACAAAAAATGGTACTACCATCGCTATATATTTTCAGTTGCATCTTCCTTAATGTGCGTGAGTGTTCGCTTGATTACTTGGTGTTTCAGAGACCATTAAATGCTAGAGTCACTACTGCCAGAAAAAAGTGCAGAGAAGGGAATGGTAAGGTATGAGCACGCGGTAGATTCGACATCCGTCTGGAGAAATAGACATATTCTCGTGAAGAGTAGAATATTGTTTATTCTAAATCTTTTATGTTCAATACAAGCATACAGATATCGATTAATTTTGAATCGTTCGTTTACTCCTTTGCACACTGTTGTTTGTAGTTGCTGCCTCGTTCGTCATGTAGTATCAGGAGTTAAGTTGATGCAACCGTGGAGGTGGACGCCCCCAGCGGACAAGAACCGTGGACTCCGAGCTTCCCTTCGAGTCCCGACAATGGCAACATTTTCGACAGTAGCGTGTCAGCTAGGTCGAATTCAGTCGCTGTCTGGAGAGAATTTTAGAGTCCTCTGACCGGTACTTTTCTGTGTTTTCTCCGATCAACACCAAGCGAATGCCGAAGCAGCACCCTTACAAACGAGCCATGGGTCGCGCGCGATCTTACCTTCCTCTTCCTTGTTCTATCCTCACCCCTTACACACACTTACACTAACATGCACTACACAACCCCACATGTCGGGAGACCGACTTAGAGCTTGTCCTCAGCTGGTTGGAAGTACCTGTTTGGGGAAATCCCCGCTAGCAGACGGTAGGTCGGCGCCGGATTTTGCCATCTAGCGGGGAAAGATCACCGCCATCTGGCGAGGAATTAACCATGCATTACACTTATGTCCTCAATGTTCTCATTAGTTTACGCGCCCGGAATCACTAACAACCAACCAACCCGAGCATCTCCTCTCAACCCCTTCAGGAGGCGCACGTCGGCAAGCCAAGCGATGAGTGATGCAGCGCGCCCTAAGCAATGCTCAGCGGCGATGGCTAGACGAACGAACATCGTCTCAAATCAGAACGCGATTTTCTCTAGTACTGACGTTGATGATTGTCCGTAGAAGTTTTAAGTAGTGGAACTGAATGCCTACGCCCGTAGCTCACCGATGGCCAAATGTCGGTCAAATTTGAAAGTCCCCGACAGTGTAAAAAGAGCAAGTTATGTAATGCTGCGCGAAACAATGGTGAATTTTCGGCAGAAAAACTCTTCATTAAGGGCCTTGGTAATGAAAAAGCGGTTCAATCCACTTGCTAAGCTGAGAAAAAATCTAACACGTGGTGTAGCCAGAATTCATGTTTTGTGTGTCGTCGATACCGGAAAATCGAACGATGGAAAATTATCGCATGTTTTCGTATGTTGACAAAGCGTGCATGTAGAAGTATTCCTCTTTCTTTGTGATCGTAGTTATCTTTACTTTCTCGCTGCAGCTTTACAGAGTAGAGAAAACTATGTAATGCTGCGCGAACAAACGGCGAATTTTCAGCAGAAAAGGTATTATTACAGGGCCCTAGTAACGGAAAAGTGGATAAGTACAGTTGCTAAATTTAGACAAAAAATCCTTTAACACGTGATGTAGCTACAATCCATTGATTTTGTGCTTCTTGATACCGAAAAAAGAATGTCGGCAAAACGTGTGTTTGTCTGTCCGTCCAACCGTCCGCCGCCTGTGTACAACGTTCAGCCGATTTTCTCCAAAATTAATATTCCCCAATCGATCTGGCTGAAGTCGCGGCCCCTGAATTTGAAAGCGATATTTTAATTTTACCGACTTTGATGGTAGAATGGTTATCATGCCGTGATACTGATCCAAGTTCGCGGGTACAAACCCGGTTAAAGTCGAGGGATTATTGAGGTCATGAAAATCGACGACATACATGCGGACGCTTGTCGGCATTTAAAAGAGGTCCAAGGGGGTCGATTCGGGCAAAATTAAATTCTCTAGTAATTTAGCACCAATCAGAGTTTCGATTTGAATTTTTGGCTAAAATTAAGAATTATATCTTGGCATGCGCTACCGATTGATTAATTTATTGATTGTTAGTGATTTCTGGCACGTCAACTATTATGGTCATTATTCCCGTAAACGTGGCACACATTTTTGCCCGGGAGGCGTTCGTCTTTCCCCCACTGTATGGTGTGTCCGTCACCGACCTACCATCGGCTAGCCGGGATTTCTACAACCATTTATCTCCCACCAGAGGTTCACCGCCGCGCCCCAACGGGGACAAGCTCTGAGCTCCCCACCGGTCTCCCGGCATGAGTGGCAATGTAGTGCATGTTAGTGTAAATGTGAGTAAGGGATGAGGTGCGTAAGAAGAGTATAGCGCACGGTCCGCGGCCCATTTGTAAGGGTACTGCTCCACCATTCGCCTGGAAACCTGCGCTATCTGATATTCAATTTATTCTTTAAAATTGGTGCTCTACCGCCCCCTAGGGCAAGCAATGGCAAACTGCCCTAGGTATACTTGCTGAGAATAAGTCTCTAGCCTACACACTAATCAGTATATGTCATTAACAGAAGAAGAATTTAAATGTTTGGGTACTTTACAGGTAGTCACCGGGAGAGAGGGTTCAGGGCATTAACTGATGATACTGCAGTCCCTTTGACCGGGAGGAGCTAGGTTCGACTTCCGACGGTGGAAGAATTTTCGACATTTGTCAGCGAAGTCGAGTTCAGTCGCTGTCTGGAGGAGAATTCTAGCAGCCGGCTGCTCTGATCGGTAGTTCCCATGGTTTTTCCGATCAACACCAGGCAAATGCCGGAGCAGTACCCTAACAAAAGGGGCAACGGACCGTGCGGGATCTTCTCTACACTTTTCTTTGTCCTATCCTCTCCCCTTACACACACACACACACACACTAACATTCACTACACAAGCACACATGCCGGGAGACCGGTCGGGAGATAAGGGCTTGCCCCGGCTGCGACGGTGCCTTGCTGGTGGGAGATAAGTGGTTGGCGAAAACACTGCTAGCCTATGGACGGTCGGCACCGGATCTCGCCATACAGCGAGGAACAGATCACCTCCACATCCCGAGAAAAAACATGCACTGCACTTACGGGACTAACGCCCTGGTAGATGACGTGCCCGGAACCAATAAAACAATCAACATATAGCCCCAGGGACATTTTTAAAATTTTGAAAAAATGCTCCATTTTTAAATAAATGTTATTGTTCGATAGTGTGAAGGACGTTTAAAGCGCAGGTGGCAGGTCTCTTATCTGTTAAAAATCCAAATTTTTCGAACATTGCAAAAGTTCATTTTTTCGGAGTATTCCTACAACTAAAATATTCAAGATAGGATTTTTTCCCTTTTTGAACCTGTTCCTGTCCCCAGACAGATTTTGAAATACGGTCATGACTAACTTTTCGAAAGTTTGAATACTTTTCGCGTAATTTTGCAAGAAAATGCGGGGGAGAATGTACGCCCGAGAGGTAGTGATGCGCTAGGCTGCAAAATTCTGTTACTCTATCCAAAATTGCTTTGCGTCTGTCTCACCAATCTTCGCCCCGGTTTTACGAAACCTCTCTCATTTGAGCTCTTAAATTTCGCATTCGTTTTAATTCATTGATCTGAACTCTTAGCGCGGGTTTTTAACTCCCGTTCAGTCCGCATTCGTGTGTGGCATACGTGAAATATTTCAGATGCCATGATTAGTGCCTCACCACTCCCTTCTGGAAACTTTTAAGGGTTGCAGAGTCCATAAGAGAAGTGACGAAATTTGCGCTCTCATCCTAAATGTTCCCGCTTGGTCTTTCCCTACACTAGGACCCAGCTTGTATGGACCTTAAAACACCCTCCCATACTCACTAGAGAAAATAGCTATGCGTCGCCAAGGCCGGCTCCCGCCCGACCACATGACCAACGACCGGCTGGCTGGTGCATGCCAAACCAAGGCAGCGAAACACGAATTATCACAAAGAAGCCAAATGATCAGAAATAAACAGAGCGCACCAACAGAACACGATACAACGCTTGGCGTCGCGGAAAAAGAATACGGAAGCAAGGAAACATGAAAGATAAGAGAAAATATGCAATGAACTACCTTACGAAAAATGGGCAATGGAAAAACAAAGTTAACTCTAACACGCTAATTATTACAACCTACAATGTTCGATCATTTTTATTCAATGAAAGAAAAACTCAGTGATAGAAGCAACATCGAAAGTTATTTTTTTTATTATTATTCTGTTTATTTACAATCTGTTTTCTTAACAAACATTCAGTAAATGTGTTAATTATGCATTAAATGAAGCTAGAGTTCATCGTCATGTGGTTGTTTGAAGCGGAATGGTAATTCCAGAATATGGTATCTTTTCAGTCGGTGTACTTCCTCGCTATTATCTAATAGATTGATGGCTGATGGATTTGGATGTTTGTTTAACCGCTCTTGGTAGGTGGTGCTATGCTGAGTGATTTCCTCATATATTATGGGTATCTTGAGGTCTCGACGTAGTGTTTCATTCGTTACGTACCACGGTGCATTGGCTAGTCTTCTAATGCATTTTGATTCGAATCTTCTGAGTATTTCAATGTTTGACTTGCTAGCGGATCCCCAGAGTTGAATTCCGTAGCTCCAGATAGGCCTGATTATTGATTTGTAGAGGAGTACTTTGTTGTCTAAAGAAAGGTTTGAGTGGCGGTTGATGAGCCATGATAATTGGGAGAATCTGATTTGTGCATCTTTCTTCTTTGCAGTTATATGGTTCCTCCATGTAAGCCGTTTGTCCATATGAAATCCTAGATATTTAATGCAAGATAGTTGTGCTAGGTATACATTGTTTAGCTGTACTTTAGGACACACCTTTTTGGATAAAGTAAATATGATATTTTTAGATTTGGAGGCATTTACTTGAATACGCCATCTTTGTACCCATTGTTCAAGTTGGTTCAGATGCTCTTGGAGATTTTGTGATGCTTGGAATGGGTCTTCATGCACAGCCAAAATTGCTGTGTCGTCCGCAAACGTTGCAGTGGTAGTCCTTTCATTTGTTGGCAAATCATATGTGTATATAAGGTATAAAACAGGACCCAGCACACTGCCTTGAGGGACTCCTGATTTAATGGGGTGGAAGGATGATAATTCTTCTTGATATTTAATTTGGAAGTGTCGGTTAGATAGATATGACTTCATCAGTAAGTAATACGCATGGGGCAGAGTAGATTTAATTTTATACAGAAGTCCTGTGTAAATGTGCCATACCTTGTCGAAAGCTTGTTGTATATCAAGAAATACAGCTGCGCAGTAGCTTTTCCTTTCGAGACTTGTAGTAGTAGTAGTAGCGACTGTAGTAGTTGAAGTTGAAACCGATATTTTAATTTTGGGTGGAACTTTACGTGAAGCACTTAGGGCATTTTCAAAATTTTCAGAAACATTGTATCATCTTTTTTATTAAATTTTGTTATTGGACGGTGTAAAGGACATTTATGAAAATGCTTGCAGGTCCCATTCTCCATGAAAACTCTGATTTTTTGAAAATTGCAAATAATCAAAATTTTTTATGTCTTTCTACAACTACAATGATGAAGATGCGGATTTTTTTCTTTGAAGAAATCTGTTTCTTATAGATAGGTTTTGAAATAAGATCATGTACAATTTGGGACGGGAGCGCCGCAGCCGCCGCCGTCGCGACCCCGCTAGCCGGAAACGCTCCTCGCGAAACGCTCGCACCTCCCGGCGCCGAGTCACCTCTTCCATTCTTGCCGCTGTGAAATCGCCGCCTCTCCCACCTCCCTGCCTCTACCTGCACCAGCCTCGCATCCTGCGACCGTTTCGGGGCCTACGAAGGCTTCCAAGCGCGACCCGCCCATCATGGTCGCGAACGCCTCGGTGCCTTCTGACGGCGGCTTTCGCAGCTGTTTCGAAACGGCGACGCAAGGCTGCGAAGACCCGGTCACGGCAAGCCCTGCGGAGAATTCTTCTCTCTGCAAATTCGAAACGACACCGACCATGTGAAGGTTACAGCCGCGCTGAAGAAATTGCAAGCGACGCACTTCGCGTAAGGAGCGCGTAAGGGGCGCGTAAGTTCGCACGCGCGTAAGAAGCGCGTAAGAGCGATCCGCCTCCCCAAGTGACAGAGAATGAAGTTACAGACATTGCAGCGCAGTGTCCGGGTAAAGTCAGGCCTGCACTAGACCAGCTGAAGAGGCGTCAACACGGAAAATTTGTACGGTTAGGTGCGGTCTACTTCGTCAACCTCACCCCGAGTAACGACGGCAAGTGGCTGTCACTGCCGGGAGCGCGTGTAGGTCGCGAGGCGAACAGCGCACCTTTCTGCAAAAGGTGCTGCCGCTGGTCGCACACGCGTGCCTATTACCTGATCAGCCCACGTTGCATTCACTGCAGCGAAGGCCATCTCGCCAACGATTGCAGCAACAGCAACGAATCTGCTGTCTGCGGAGCAAATCACTCTGCAAACTTCACCAGCTACAAGGCCCACGAAGCCTTAGCAGCCAAGAGCAAAAATTTGGAGCCGAAGGAGTGCAAACATTCTAAGCCGAAGCCACAAAAAACACAGCCCGCACGCAAGGTAGATAAGAGCACTACCTTCGCGAAAGCAACGCACTCACCACAACACCCTGCGCAAGCAGCGCGCGCGACAAAGGAGGCGACGAACTCTGATGTCGGAAAGAGAATTTAAGAAAGAGCCGGTTGACCTGACACCGCCGCGCATAAGGCGCCTTCACACAACACGCCTACTGCTAAGTCGGAGACGGAGCAACTCCGTAAGGATGTCTCTGAGCTGAAACAGCAGGTTACAAACCTCACTACACTACTACAAATCTCTACGCTTAAGTGACAGCTCGCAATAGCTGAACACCGAACGCAGGGAAACACCAGAACCCGACCTCTCGCGGTAGCTGCCTCGGACGTCAACGACTGTTCCTGTCACACGGACCCAGAAGACCGACGCGTTATCGCGTTATCTTCAAATCACATCGATGTTTTTTTTATTGCATTAAGCAAAACTCATAAGCGACGACGACCTGTAGCTAAATGCCATGGCTCTCTACAGCACCGACCGCGATGCACGCCATCGCGGAGGCGGTGTATCGGTTGCCATACGTCGCTCGTTGCCCCATAGCCCGGCAGCTTTACCTCCCCTCACGGGGCTTGAAGCGGCAGCGATTGTGGTAAACATGACGGAAGGCGAAGTTGCACTGGTATCAGCATACGTAGCACTAAATCGTCCTATCATAGATGACGATTTCGACACTGTGTTCTTCCTAGCACCTTGCACGGTCATGGCGGGCGACCTGAATGCCAAGTGCGAGGAATGGGGCTGTAACACCACAAACAGCAACCAAAAATTACTCACACGTTTCCTACTATATCACAACACTGTGACACTCATCCCGCCCTCCACACTTACCAACTTACTCACTGACCCTCACCTTCGACCCGAAATCCTCGATGTGGTACTCACATCAGGGAATATTTGAGTCACTACTCCCAAACCCATTCCCTTCTTCCTTTCCGATCACATCCCTATTGCCTTCGCAGTTGGTAGCATTCGCGTCTTCTGCGGCCCTAGGCTGTGGGTCCCACAACACACTGACTGGTATGAGTTTCGCAATCAACTCGCAGCACTACAAACACAAGCACAAACCTCGCTGATAATAGATTCGCCAGAATCTGTAGACGCGACCTTATACACACTCAAAAATCATCCACAACAGCCCACGGAAAGGCGACCCTGGTTTTCTGCCGCCTGCCCGAAGAGGGCTCACATACACTTCCTCCAGATGTCTAAGAGCTTCTGCGTGAAAAACGCAAAGGTACTTGACTATGGCAGCAGCTTAGGTGCCCTGCGCATAGATTGCGAAAAACCACTGAAAATGGCTCTCGCAAACAATCACGCAGCAGAGTGGGAAAATCGGTTGAGAAAGATCGATTCTGATCAATCTCGAAGCAGCCATTTCAAACTCCAAAATGCGCTCGGGTTAGTACCTAAAACCGCAACCGCCATACGTGGCCACGACAATTCGGAGGGTGAAAAAAACATACCTCTTCTCAGATCAAGCCAAGGCAGAATTCTTTGCCAACATGCTTGAAGAGAAGTTTGTTAACTACAATACACAGGTCGTAGATTAGGAAGAAACGGACGACAGCGCCAATACACGTACACAATGCAGTCGAAGTTTCGACTACAATTAACGGCTTGCATAGTCGCAAGGCGCCGGGATCTGACCGGATAGTTCCTTCGTTCTTAAGGAGGCCCTACCGGTCATAAACATGGCGCTTACGCGAATCTACAACAGCTGCATTTCACAGCGGTACTTTCCGGAAAATTAGATTTCGCAAGTATCTCCATGCTTCCAAACTTCAGTAAGGATTTCACGATCACGGCGAGCCACAGATCACTCAGTCTCCTTCCTGATATGGGAACGTTATTCGAGAGGCTTTCTCTCGCCCAAATTCTGCCAACTGCTCTCTCGCGAAACCTCATTCGCGATGGGTAATATTCGTATGTGGGTTCTGGATGTGAAATTATTTTGAGATCAGTACGATTTACTACAAGGGCTAATAGTTTTCCATTACCGTTGGTGTTCAAACAACCGCAGTTGGTATTTTTTGTATTCAGGTCCCCGAAAAGTATGGTATTATTTAGATGAAATAGTTTGTTTATGTTTTAGAGCAACATAGTTTGTTTATGTTATCGAGATTTAGTTTATGATTTGGTGGATTGTATGACACAATTATACTCCATATGCTATTTTTCATTTCAGGTTAATGGCAACAGATTCTGTAATACCAGTACATGGCAGTATTATTGAATAATGTTTAATAATTTTATTGATGGCTATTAGCACTCCTCCTCCTTTGCTTAGGTTTCTGTCGGCTCTATAAAGTGAATAGTTTGGGATATATATTTTTTTCTTTAGGTGGGTTTCTGTGATGTAAATTATATCTACACGATTTGAATTTATCAAGTGTATTAGTTCTGTTTTTTTTTAATTTGTTAGGCAGTTATCATTACAATTGACGAGAGCAAAATCTTTAAGGTGTTGTATTGCAATTATTTCCGTTAATCAAGACGGAGAATGAATTCTGAAATGAGTTCATTATGGAGGGTATAAGTGTGTTTATGGCATTGATTATATAGGAAGTGATTGCATTAATTGTGTTAATTGCATGAATTGTGATAGTTGTGGTGTGGTTCTTGGGGAAGGTTGGTTGGATTAGAATTGTTGATAGGATTTGGGCAGGCCAGGGATGTGGTGCTACTAATATGAGTGAATTTGTTCAGAATAAGCGTTTGGGGAAGAAGAGGGAAATGGGAATTCCATTGTGGTGAAGAGGGCGGATTGGAAATGGTTTGGTTTCTGGTTTGGGGGTTGTTTCGGTTTACGGTTTATCTTTTTTCAACGTATTGTTTTACGTAAGGGCAGTTGGAGTCTTAATTATCGGCCTGGTGGCTGCCTTGCCAGTTACGACATTTAGATACTTGATCACGATTAGCGCAAGTTACCGAGAAGTGATTACCTGAGCAAAACGCGCAGCTAATTGAGTGGTTGCAATTATTCTTTGTATGGCCATAATCCAGGCATCGCTGGCATTGTAAGGGACCTTGGGATTTTTTCCTTGCTTGTGTTTTTACTCTGAGGTTACAAGTTTGCTTAATGGCTAAACTATTGTCTATTGGGTCTTGTCCTGTAAATACAGCTGCAACTACTGAAATGGTTTGTTTTCTTTAAAAAGTCAGGTGAATTTTATCAGTGATGGAAAGTATTGTTTTAAGTCTTGGTATATTTCTTGATCAGTAATGGATTGGTCGACATTCTTGAACAATACAGAGAAATTTTTATTCAACGGATCATTGAAGGAATGAAAACTTCGATGAGTATGAATTAGATACCTGATTAAGATTCGAAAATCCGTAGGTGCGTTTGCGCGTATTTTAATTTTATTGTTGTTTTTTTTATCTGCAATGAAAATTGTGGTGACTTAAGATTTATGTTCTTTGATGAATGCATTATAATTGGTAATGTCTGCTACTATGATTTGTGGTATTTAATGGAGGTTTCACTTTGTTCACTAAAGATTTCGTTAATACAAGTGAATCTATTTTCAGTTGTTTGTTTATCAAGTTCATTTAGAGGTCCGAACCTATTTTGGACCGGTACATTAATTAGTAGAAAGTCAGGTTTTGTATTTGTATCACTGTAACTATCGTGATTGCTACTAAATTCTTTGGGTTCACGCTCTATATCATTGTCACTGACCTTGTTCAAGAAGCTGTGGAGTCTTTTTCTGGTAGCTGAACGGTTGAAGGTTGGCTGAGTTGAATCGATTCCTGGCCATCAGCGCCGGGTGCGTTCATTTGGTTGGTGATGTTCTCTATCGCACCTCCATTTCGTGTTCAGAGAATTGATTTGAATTATCTGGGATGGAATTTTCCATTGTTGCTGGCTGGTTCTCACTTTTGTTAAGAACAAGACTTCGCTCGTTGGAGGGTCGTAGCTGCATGCAATTCACTACACTGATTAGCACTGTGTCGCACTTCCCCGGGAGTGTTTCGATGTACTGTTTACCAGAAGAACGTGTATGGTTCACTTCACTAGTTTATAAGTTAATATTGCCACGTTGCGACGCGTGACTCCCCGCCACTCCATTAATGGAGTGGCGAACTGGGAAGTAACGGTTTTATCGCAACAGATCTGACAGGGTCGCACAAGAGAGCTTTGATTACCTCACACCACCACTGTCGCACGAAGAATGCATTATCAATGTATTGATGTATTTTTTTCCAGCAATCCGCAAACCTAATTAACATTAGCCCAATTCAGTTTTCTTGCTTAAAAATACGATTTAAATGCAATATGAAAGAAAAATTGCAGGCCTTCAAAGAATATTAGATTGGAATGCAACAATGGCATTTCGCGCCGCGAAACGGCAGCTGAAGTTCTCTCTACGTCTTAGTGTTGGGAAACGATTTAGCTGTATGACAAGATTAACTAAACTGCTAATTGTCAAATTTGTTTCGAAATTTGCTTTAAAATATATTTAGTTTTCATATCAAATATTCTACGATTCGTAATGAGTCTTACAAAATATGATGACTGCGATGTGTTAATTCGGAGAGAAATTGTGGTATAAATTGTTTTACATTACTAAGGGCGTGAACGTATGTGCTGTTTAGTACCACTAGCTTTGTAGTACAGTACATGTGGCTTTCAGACCGTCTCTGATAGGGTAAAGAGAAAAATACAAAAGGAATTGCTAGACTTCTTGGAAAGTGAATGGAGTTGGTCAGCGTACGTGATATTGTTTAATCATGGCGTAATATATAAATATCATAATATTGTGTTATCTATACTTAATTGTTTACTATTCAGCTATAGAGTTGAATTGTAAATATATTTCGAAATTGCTAATTTCTTTTAGAGAAGTGGGAAGTGCATTCCAGATTCTAGTTAAATGATTTACTGTAAACTACCGTTATGTCGAGGAATGCACAAAATCGCAAGGAACATGGTCGCTCTAATGCCGCCATTTTTAAGTTGTGCGCTAAGTGCGTTTGGATAGTAATATTTTGTGAAGAAGGTTATGTAGAGTTCTCCTTTCTACTTTCTCGCTACGGAGTAGAGAGAAGTTTATGTAATGCTGCGCGAAAAAACGACAAATTTTCGGCTGAAAAACTCTCATTACAAGGCCCTGGTAATGAAAAAGTGGATAAATCCAAGAGTTAAATTTAGAAAAAATCGTAATGTTACTCTAACTCGTAATGTTACCACAATCCATGTTTTGTTGGTTCTTGATACCGAAAAATCGAATGACGACAAAACGCCGTCGAAAATCTAAAGAAATTCAAAATTTCTCTGGCGTCTTCTTACAACTATAATATTAAAGTTGGATATTTTTTCCTTTAATAAAATATTTTCCGTGAAGATAGGTTTTGAAATAAGTTCGTGTATAATTTCTCGAAATTTTTAGTACTTATCGCGTAAGTTTGTACGCGAAAGAAAGTACGTGCTGATTTAGCGCCACTAGTTCCTATTGTGTGAATTTTTGTTTGGCAGTTATATACAGATACACGATCGTACTTACGAACCTGAAATTGATGCATTATAAGCGGAAATGCCCGCATGCCGGATTATCATTTTTGGAGAAAATCGTCTGCACGATTTAGAAGCTGGCGTTGACCAAATACGGACAGACGTTTTGCCGTAAATCGATTTTCGGTATCAATAACCTAAAACCTGGATCCCGACTACAGAACGTTTACTACATATAGGAATTAGCTCAATCCACTTTTTCGTTACCAGGGGCCTGGAAATAAGAGTTTTCTTTCGAAAAATCGTTGTTGCCCAGCGCACGAGTACAATGTTTTATCTTATTACAAAATAAAGCGAAAAAGTAAAAATTTGTAACTTTTTAGAAAATTTTCAAAATGTATACATTATTATTTCCACACCATGATTAAACAATATCACGTGCGCTGACCAACTCCATTCACTTTCCAAGAAGTCTAGCAATTCCTCTATATTTTTTCTCTTTACCCTACCACTGACGGTCTGAACGCCACATGTACTGTACTACAAAGCTAGTGGTGCTAAACAGCACATACGTTCACGCCCTTAGTAATGTAAAACCATTTATACCACAATTTCTCTCCGAATTAACACATCGCAGTCATCATATTTTGTAAAATCCAAAAGCTAGTGTTGTCGAAAACTGACGAACATGCGATCGGGTGGGCGGGCAGATGGACAGAGGGGAGTTTTACGTCTGTTTCAAAAAAATACTTAACCGGAAGGGAAAATGATGTTGAAAGGGATATACAGGAGTCGGAGCGCCAAATCCCCTGTTTATTTTCGACTTTGTGTTTGTAGACTTTGTAGACTGTAGACCGCCTGACTAGAATTTCGGTGTAGAAAGTTTAAACAATCGCATTTCCGGGGAAAAGGAGTCAACGACTGACCCAACAGTAGTTTAGTCGATCGAGTAGTGGAAAATTCATCTGTTCCCTCGCTCGTCCGCAGTGCCGATCCCACGGCAACGCTCTTTTGCCAATGAATTGGAGTGTCTTTGCAATAGCCCTAGCCTTTTGAGTCTAATCTTTTGCGAATTGGTCAACGTCATGTCAGCTAAATTCTGTAAAGAGTGTATCGACTGTTGTTTTCCTCGTATTGAATTTAAATCAATTACTGACAATTCCCATTAGGTACTTTTACACTCTGTCGGGTCTACGTTGTCAATGAGGTTCGCATCTAGCTTAGCTAGCCTAGACGACACGCCACGGACTATATTATCATTGAAATATTTCTGGCCTATTTCAACTCATGAGCCACCTCCTGAATTTTCCCAATATCTACACACATCGGAGTTCAAAGACGTGAAGTGAGCTCGTGGAGTCCCTTTCTCATGACTGTGTGAGCATAAGTAAATATGTTTACGGATTCTCTTACGTCTTTCGAAATGGTGTGAGAACCTCAGGGTTCTCGAAGTGTTGTAGGTGTAGACAACGTCGAGGCCGACGTGATCGTGACAATAGCCGGGGAGGAGGTCATTATCGTAGTTGTTAGAGTGATGCGTTTGTGCGGCCATTTGCCGTCAAAACTTAATTTTTAATCTTGCCAAAACTACTAAATAATTTTCACTAAAATGCCTGCACCTGCGCTTGATAAGCCAGCTCCTATCTTTTTTGGTACTGCAATTATAAAGAGTCAGTTTAAACAGATATCTTTATCGGACTTTAGAGGAAAGTTTGTGCTTTTCTTCTACCCTTCAATATTGTGAGATTTTATTTCTGTATTTCCTTAAATATTTTTCACACAAGAAATTACATGTAAGATTTTTAAGATAAAATTTAAAGTTTTTATGTTATATTGTTCAGTGTATCTACTTTATATCGCAGCACACCAAAACGCATTGAAATTTTTGTTTCAAGCATTGCACTATTTAAAGCTTCAATTATGATTGACAAAAATGTAGTTATTAACACTAGAACATCCTATTGTATATACAACGATGGCGAGCAGTCGAAATGATTGCTTCAAACAATTCTTTTTTTAATTTATTTTGAGAAACCTTTGTTATTCAAGTATTATAATTCATTTTAGGGTAATATAACTATTTTTTAAAGAAATCATTTATATATATTTAATAATTTTGGCTTACAAGCCAGACAACTACTTTTTCAACTCACCACATTTTCCACAAACTATTTTTCCACACCCAGAACATATGTCATTGAACTTACTGTTTTTACATTTATCCTGCATGACACTTTCAATACTTATTCATTCTTTGAATGTTGGTTTTTACTAAAGTACACTATGGATTACAATAATAATAATTACTATTATTTTATTATTGTAATTACTATAACTATTATAATTATTATTCTAAATAATTCTTCACGTTTTCATTTGCAGTAATGTGGACATGCAACCATGGCAGGGTTAAAAGGAAACTTCCTTTTGGTTTAGATCAGACCTATCAATTATCCTCTCTTGGCAGATTTATATTCAAAACACGATTTTGAGGGTCATTCATTGCAAGAGTTTCATATAGCTGGTTTCTGCACTAAATAAAGTGATTATCTTCATGCAACAATATCCTACCACAAATGTCTTTTTTATTTTTCTGGCATTTGACGCATTTATGACTTAAATGTTTCATATGTTGTTCAGATTTTTTTGTACCCTTCAATTAAGTGGGAACCAATATATTACAATTATCAAACATACTTATGTTGTAAATACAAAATATTATTGTCTGTGAATAAGCAATTTAAGCTATGTCCAAACTTTCAAACAATTGCGAGCATTGTTGGACACAGTAGTAACTGCAACCAATGATCCGAAAAAATAGAGAATAAAGTTTTATTTAGCAATAACATTTTCATTTACAAATTTTTAAAAATATCTTTGAGAAATGTCTCAGGCATAATATAAAAGTGAAACTTAATGAGTACTCTTGAAAAATCCCTTTTGAATTATAGAAACTGAGGCAGCAAAAATGCAGTTAGAGCTTTGTCACTTGAAATGTGGCTCTTCAGGAAAGGTACAAATGTGTAACTGCACAAGAAACTTTGTGAAAGTAACTTCCTAGTCAATAAAATAAAGTGTTGTTTACAACTTGAGATTTTAAGGGTACAATACATAAAAACCATTGAAACACTTATTTAATTTTTTATTAATATTTGTCTAGTAATTTTTTAAACTATATATTGTGTTACTATATATTCTGACCGCTTTCTAAAGACAATTTTTTCTTATAAAAGTTTTATTACAAATTATTTGTTATAAAGAACTACGTTTTGGAAGTTATACCATCCCATCATCAGGTTCTACAATGTAACAAAAATAAAAAACAATTTTCTTGTACTTGAAATGATTCAAAATTGAAAATCGAAAATAAAAGAAGCAAAAAAATGTTTAATTGCCTTTAGAAAATGGCCAGAGATAATATATACTTATTTCATTTCAAATTGAATAACATAATGGTGATAACTGCAAAATAATACTGAATCTGTAATACTTGATACACAATATCAAACAAGAATGTATTTAGTTTATAGTATAGGTATTACTAAGTTGTAATTTTGTTCATAGAATATACTATCCAGCTTTTGTTCGCAGGAATGTGGCACAGTACATTTCTGGTTTCAGATTTTTAATTTTTTACAACATGAAGTCTTTTTTTTCTTTTTTATTTCTTATATCTCAAACATAAGTTACTTTATATGTTTCTGTCACGTAGTACTAACATAAAATAATAAATTTAGATTTAGATTTATTCTGTCAAAAAAACTGTATGTGACGTAGGGGGGGAAAAGATTATCTGCGCACGTTTTCTTGAGTTCCAGAATCCCTTTCTGTCATTTTAACTATAAATAGTTGAAAGATGAGTGAACGTTTAACATAAATAAATAAAAATAAATTTTAAAAGTCGCTAGTTTAGCAATATTTGAAAAATAGTCATTTTTGTTTCTGAGTTATAGAAAATGTATTTGTTTTGGTAAACAAATTGAAAGTATGATTTTTCTGCATTGCTACTAACAAAATAGCAACTCGCCCTTACCTCTACTCTTACCATTATAAGCAAGAGGAGAGTTCAAAACAACGTGCGCATAGTGAAGCTATATTTACGTCCAGAAGCAAAAGAAGGGGCCATCTTCAGCATTTGATCAATGGATCAGGGAAAATGGGCAAAATCTTGAACGAGATGGGGGTCATTGACCCGAAAGCTGAAGTACATTATTTGTTACAGACATATTTAGTATTTTAAAAATATATACAATACAAATATAAACTAATTCATTATATATATCACTGTTTTGTTAAAACAAACATTATTTTTATTTTTGATAATCAGTATAGTCTCTAATTGTATAGTAACAGTTATACAGCAGAAAAGATTTAACTTTTAACTTAAATTAGTGAACCGATTTCAATTGTCTAATGTTATCTGGGTGTGCGTTGTAAAGTAACGTACATGTAATGTATGTGGATTTCAGGTAGTGAGGCATTGATATTGACACTTGATGAACGTGATTTTTATGATGTGTGTTGTAATTATAAATATCAGTATTGCATGAAAATATGTTCTCACCGTTAAGTAAGTCACTTCTGACAAATATTACAGATTCATAAATATATAGGCAAGGCATTTGTAAGACTCCAAGCACAATGAAGAGAGGCTTGCAAGGGTAACGCTGATGGCATTTTTTCATTATTCGAATAATTTTCTTTTGCAATCTTAAGGTCTAAGTACTAGGTATTGAGTATTAGGCTGGTTCACAGTATGTGGCAACAATGAGATAATTATGACATTCATGAACATTTATTTACATTGTTAACTTCTTGTTTTTTTTAGACACACTGTAGGTAAGAAATAATCCAATTTATTACTGAATAGAAAAATTATCTTTTCTTTCAAACTCAATATGTTCATCGCTACTGGATGTGTCAGAACATGTAGGTGGAATGAAAACATCTGAATTGCTGTTTGCGAAAATCTCTTACTCAGAAGTCATTTCACTCATAAATTATGAGATTCGGCCATTCAATCTGAACACAAACTCATTTTATTTTGTGCCCCAATAATGAAGAATCATTATTTTACTATGAAAATGCTAACAACACAAAACACGAGATATGAGCAAGCTGTAATTATCAGTTACTACTTTGTCAAAGAAAAAAAACAATTGCATTGCAGATAGAACTACATCTCTCTAGTTTTTTGTTTGTCAACATATTGCAAAAATGACAAGTTTCCAGTAAATAACTTATTTGAAAGGCAAGCTATGAGAACATAATTTCTGATATTCTAATTTTTTCAGTTAGAACCTTGTCAAGCCCAGCTCATTCAATATTAAAACAATGAATTACAATTAAATTAATTTAGATTTTTTAATTGGACTTATAAAATCTCTGGTTTAAAATCCTCTTCAGAACAATTTTTAATATTTAGTTGTAATTTCAATTTTTTTTTAATCAATAAATGTAAGTAAAATTGTGATCTCTCAAAAATTAATTTTGATATTGTGATCCACAAAGCAATTTATTAAGTCATTAGCTCTGAATTGGAACAGAATTTTCAAGTGAATATTTGTGTTAAATAAAGATTATACAAACAATACCCAAATTAAAAAATAGGAAATCACCCGCAGAGGATTGCATATATAACGAACTATTAAAATAGGGGGGGCAATCATTACATAAAGAATTAGTAAAATTGATACAAAACATATATAGGCAGAGTAAAATACCAGAGGAATGGAAAACGAGTATTCTAATCCCCCTTTTTAAAAAAGGGGACAAGCTAGACCCAAACAATTATAGAGGAATTAACCTTCTGAACACAACGCTTAAACTAACAACAAAAACTATCACACAAGTAATAGAAAACTTAATAGAATGGAAAGAAGAACAGCAAGGATTCAGAAGAGGAAGATCATGTAATGATGCGATCTTCATTATACGATAAATTGTTGAGAAATCCCTGGAATTCATCAAACCTGCATATATGTGTTTCGTAGACATACAGAAAGCATTTGACAGTGTACTCCTTGTAGATGTAACAAGATAATTAAAAAACAAAAATATCCCCTACAACCTTATTAAACTCATACCAAATATATATATGAACACCAGAATGAAAGTAAAACATAATGAGCAAATATCCCAAGCCATAACAACAGGTCAAGGAATAAGACAAGGAAACTCCCTCAGCCCAATACTCTTCAACCTGGTAATGATACACATCCTAAACAATCTTTCAAACAAATAAGGATATTACTGCGGCTCTTATAACATAAACTCAATCTGTTATGCAGACGATAGTCTTAATTGCCGAAAGCGAAGATGATTTACAACGCCTCCTGTTTCAATTCTACACGACATGCCAGTCATTCAACATGAGGATATCCACACAAAAAACTAAATGCATGACAATCTCGAAAGAGCCATTGAGATGCAAACTAGCTATAAACGAATGCCTAATAGAGCAAGTGATGGAAATATAAATCTAGGCATAACAATAACTAGCAATGGCAGATCTATAAAAGAGGCTAAGGAACAAAGAATAAAAGCAAATAGAATAGCAGGCTGTCTCAACCACTCGATATGGCAAAATCAATATCTAAGAAAAGGCACTAAAATTAGAATATATAAGACAGTAATTAGACCAGGATTGTAATACGCAGTTAAAACGAGACAGACTCAAAAAAAATATGCCAAATGATGGAAGTGTCGGAAATGCGGCTGCTGAGAAAAATTACAAATAAAACAATAAGGGATAAAGAACCTGATATTAATATAAGACAAACTTGCCAAGTAGATATAATCTCAGACTGGGTTGGAGAAAGAAGAAAGAAATGGAACAAACATATTGACAGAATGGAAGAAAACAGACTGGTGAAAGTGACTAGAGATAGAGGACCGGAAGGAAGGAGAAGAGTAGGACGTCCAAGAAGTAGGTGGAAAGACATTTTGTGAAAAAAGACAGCATGAATATAGTGCCAATTTATAAATATGACTACATAAAGGTAATGTATCAGGTTTTTTTACATTTTAATTAAGTATCCTTTGTAAAGAAACAGGCTCTATCCTAAAATAAAAGTAAGAAGAAGAAGAAGAAGAAAAAAGGTTTGAAAAATTTGACAAAATATTTTAATTTGCCCTAAAAATTAATTTGAATTTAAACAATCAAGTAATAGTGATGTAAGTAGTAAACAATCAAGTAACCTGAATGAAAGCAGCAATTTTCTATGGTGAATATTGTACATAATTACTCACTTTTGATGTGTTCACATGAAATCTTTATTTTCAAATTGGACAATACTGTTAAGGGGACATCCATAAATTACATAATGCTAAAGAGTTTGTTTTCAAAACATAAATAAACTAAAGTTGTAAACTGTTACAATAAATGAAAATATTTTTTCAATCTTTATTTAATCTGTAAGATTACGAAGAAAATATTCAAAACTCATATGAAGTATAGTCTAGGATCCATTTAAATTGGTACTATTGACTCTCGCTCTTGCATCATCAAGGACGGAATGTGCATAGCTTGTGATCAATCATTTCTAACCCAAGCATTTTTCCTTCCTTCTCAACTTGCCCTAATATTATTGTTAGGTGCAGCCAGCATCGCCAACTAATTTCTACTCTAATTATCATTAATTTCTTTAATATACAACACACGTAAAATAAATACAAATTGTTTTTACTGTGCTATAATTTATTTTCACTTTTTGCATTTACAAGGGAGGTGTTGTCGCAAGCAGTATGTAATTATTTAGGGGGGATTCAAGCATACATTACAAAGGGGAAAGAAGGTATTCAGAAAACTCCAAATTTGTGTTACGTAATTTATGGATGGCCCCATTACTTTATTTCAACGTAAATCTTGACATAAAAATAATACTTTTGTTTTGTGTTTTAACTATGAGAAAGGTTTTCTTACTATGCCTGAGGATAATATTGTCCCATTGAATCTAGCTATTCACATCACATTGTTCTAATCTTATACAACTCCATTAATGAAGAATTTTCACAAATGTAAAGTCCTTTTGAAATCTGTGCTTTAAACAGCTTCATATTGTCTGGCAAGCAGAGCAATCTGAAACAGAAAATAAATATATAGGAGAGAAAATTCATGTTTTGTTACAAGTTTTTGAAACCTAATACATTTCCAGAGAAAATATTACATGTTTCAGACTGTAGTACCTGGTCCATGTTCCTTAGAATGTTTGAAAGCACGAAGAAATCGCAGTTTCATCAACAGATTCAGCAACATGATGTACTGATTGTTACTTGGTCCAAAACTTGATTGTTATCAATAATAAATAAGCCTCGTTAGGGGATTTTGATATTGTGTTGCATTAATCCATATGCTTTAGTAATTTCACCAACAATGTCTGATATTAATGGAATATTTATTTTGTCCAGACCACCTTGCTTTGTAGGAGTATTGGTGCAAGCCATTACAGAATATTTATTGTCAAAGTTTGCACCTACAAGTTTACAATTTAGGTTTTCAAATTCTGCAATTACATTTGGAAATTCCAAGAGTTCTGCTTAGCATACACAGGAGCTGAATAACAGAAAAATATTTTGACATATTTAATTAACAGTAGAATTACGGGAGCAGTCAGTTTGACTGTTTTGAAGAATTAATTTCCTTTTGTGACTATATTTAGTTGTTTAATTTTATATTTTGTGGTTTTTAGTATTTGCGAATGTTTTGTAAAATGCCAGAATATAATTCTTTTAGACATCTTAGTTTTTAAGATAATACCTAATTCTTTATTTTTTACTTCAATGATGGATTGCAGTGAAAATGACTTAATGAACTGCTATAGACTCCAAACATTCCTAGAGGGTATCACTAGAGGGTATGAATTGTGTTTATGTCTTTGATATCATTGCCTAGTTAGTTGTAAAGTGTAATGCCCTCTATTAGGGTACTTTTTTGATAAAGTGTAGTTTCAGAGTGGGGAACGTGTAGGTTATCCTTTTGACGGGTGTTGTAGTTATGTACATCAGAATTTAAAGTAAAAGTGTCTTTGTTTTCCATGAGAATTTTCTTTGTGAAGACCACTATTTCAAATATGTACATGCATGGTAGAGGAAGAACCCTTAGTTTATTAAACAAGGGTTTGCAAGACTCCAGCTTATGAGTGCTGTTCATTGTTCGCAGTATTCTTTTTTGGATAATAAATGTGCGAGTGCTTTCAGGGGCATTTCCCCAGAATATTATTCCATATTTTAGGTGGAAGTGCACATTTACAAAATACATTGTTCGAAGTGTCTCAATGTTGGAGCTTGACCTGAGGGTGTATAGGGCATAGCAAGATTTGCTGAGCTTCGTGTTAAGATTTGAGATGTGAGTGTTCCATTTTAGGTTTTCTTGAATTGTTAGTCCGAGGAAGGTAGTTTCATGAGATATCGTTACAGGGTTATTGTTTATGAGCAAATGCTGTGAGAGTTTTTCTTTAGATCGAGGATTTATGAAATTTAGAGACACTGTCCTGCTGGTGTTTATGATGAGTTTGTTGTCTTGAAACCATTTTACTAGTTCTTGCAACATCTTGTGAGTTTCTTTTTCTATTGATTGTTGTGTTTTTGCTTTGATGATGATGTTTGTGTCATCTACAAACAAAATTATTTTGTTGTTCCTTAAAGCCAAAGGCATGTCATTTATGTATATAAGGAATAGTATTGGCCCAAGGATGG
Organism: Gryllus bimaculatus; assembly: GCA_017312745.1. Lineage (NCBI taxonomy): Eukaryota > Metazoa > Arthropoda > Insecta > Orthoptera > Gryllidae > Gryllus > Gryllus bimaculatus. Next base: position 1,677,876 of record BOPP01000103.1, read on the forward strand.
ATCCTTGCGGGACTCCGCAATTTATTATTTCAGGACAGGAGTAGTATGAGAAGATTTTGTTTTCTTTAGTGTGTTGGAGGGCAACTATTTGTCTACAGTTTGATAAATATGATCCATTGGCCTGCAATGCCTCGAATCCCTAGCATTTCTAGTTTTCTTAAAAATATATGATGGTCAATGATGTCAAAGGCTTTTGACAAATCTAAGAAAAGGCCAATGGGAATTTCCTTCTGATTTAGTGCAACAAGTATGTCATTAAAAAGTAGAAGATGGCAGTGTCTGTGGATCTATTACTCCTGAAGCCATGTTGTGCATTTGTAAGGCCATTATTTGCATTGAGAAACTATTTGAGTCTATCATTGAAAAGTCTTTCCAGAATTTTTGAAAATCCTGATAACAGGGAAATAGGCCTGTAGTTCATTGGGTCATAACTATTGCCCTTTTTAAACAATGGTTTCATTTTTGACTAATTTTTTACTAACTAATATATTTATTATAACATGAATAACTAAAATAGTCCATATGTATTAAACATGAATTGGTTTTACTCAATGTATTAAAGCCCTTTAATAATATTTCGGTTATCTTAAAATATTTTGTAAGACAAGTTTGATGCACATTTTACAATAATTGTATCAATAAACAATAAGAAGATAGGGGATTTAGTGAGAAGATATCCAAGACGTTATGTTCTCGACTGCATACACTTTTATGACATTTTGCATTGGCCAAGCAGGGATGGTGATGCTGCTCATTAAGATGAATCACAAATCTGATTTTTCAAGGTTTTGGTATCAAAAATTTCATGTTTTCTAAAATTGTCATCTAATGAAGTAAATAATAATATCAACACTCATGATAATAATTACAAATAATAATTATTTATAAAAACTGACATTACAAATTAAAACAAGTTATTTCTGATCTTTTTATTTTATAAAATTTATTCATCATGAACTCTTGTAGGCCTGGCGGCCACTACTTGTCTGCAGGCTTGCGCATTTTTCACTTGCGCTGCTGCCTTATTGTCCCGGGTCGGCCGGGAGGCACCCTAAGGCTGCAGACTTGCTATTTTATTACAGTAACTTGTTAACTTTAAACATTAAAAATAATTTGATCGAAATAATGTAAGATAAAAATACGTGCAAAATAGTAATTTATCGAGTGCTTTTTAATTAATAAAAAAATAATTGAAATCACAATAATGAAACCTTTATTGCTAGGACACTTTTTCTTACTTTTCTCGAAACAATTTTGGTGTTTAACAGATTTCTGAAATAAACAATTCATTTAAGACTCTACGGTCCAAAATTAAGAAATTTTTTGAAAAATGCCTACAGTTTTAAAAAAATATACATATTTCCACAAAAATTTACAAAAAAAAGTTATTTTCTTTACTAAAGTAATTGCTTATGATCAACTCCTAATAGCTTTCCTTCTAAAATAGAAGATGACACCATCATATCAATTGTGCCTTTTGTTGAGCTATGGTCATTGTTGTTCTGTACCCCTCAATTCAGAAAAGTTATGAATAATTGAGAAAAATAATTACTTGCATAACAGTGTTCCAAACCTCTTTTGGCATTGAATGCAGAGTAATCCTCTTGAACATAAGTCAGTCATTTGTGAAGTTGTGAGTATGCTTTTTACTCTGTCGACCAGGGTCTCAGAACCATTAGTATCCAGGATTCCCAAATGTTCACTCATTCAGGAACTTGCAGTGTTTCGAGCTACATCTTCACAAAGTTTGGTTAAGAAGTTTAGCTACCAGCTTGGGCAATTAATATTGGATAAATATAATTAATACACATACAATAAAAAAGATGATGTACTAGAACTGAGATACATTTAATGCAAATAATAAATAAGCCTTTTGCAAAAGGATTGCAATTAATGGAGGATTACTCCAAGTGTAAAGTGCTCTACGCCCCCCAAGAGGCTTCGAGACGTGTCTATGAAGATGCAACAAATTAAAATAAAAATTAAAAATAAATAAATAAATAAATTTATAAAAAAGGAATTTATACAACAAATAAGAATAAGAGTCAATGTTTGTACGAATATCAGAAATAAGTGTAACAGCTCAACCAACAGCTCATTTTTGACATGAAAACTCTTCATTATAGATGGTAATATATGTGAATCTTTAATTTTTTTTTTAAATATTGCTGTGTATTTGGAGCAAATGAATGCACATGGTTACCAAACATCATCACATACTCTCACAAGTGTTCTTTCTTGTGCCTAAATTTGACTTCTGAATGTAGGAAAATAAGCCTAAGAGTGTCTGGATTTTTTGTTGGTAATAAGCAGAATCATGTTTACTACTGTTAGTTACAGCATATATGCAGTTTACTCTTACATTTATTATAATACAAATATCAACAAAAAGTCAACTGAAGTCAGAGAGCAATTTGTGTTGTGAATGGTGCAGGGAGGTTATAATATATGGAGATGATATCAGTCCCCGAAAGTGATGCTAATCACTGGTCTGCGTGCCATGTTTTGATGACCAAAACATCTAAGTAGTCTCAGTATATACAGCTTGCAATCTAGTTCATTTTCAGTTTATTGCTTTGCTTTCTGCTTTACCATGAGTTATTTATTTTTATTCTAAGGGGAAAATGTTTAATAAACTTTTTTTCCAAGAAATAACCTGTTTGGATTTTGGAGGTATATTTTTCAATGTGAGAATCTAACACGATAAGGGCAAGACATAAGTGAACAACATTTGGTCTTTCTTCAGGTAAAAGAGTTCATTGACATACTCTTTTAGTTGGGTGATTAATAAATTATAGAACTATTTTATTTATTTAGATTGGTGCTATTTATAAGAATGAGATCATAAGTGGTTGGTAAATTGTTCATGATATTCACTGATGTTTACATTTCCCCAGTGAGAAAGACCAAGAAAGAAGGCAATCATGAATTGCAACTGTGACGAGAGATAAATGGGTTCCCACTTCACTTTCATTTTTATAGGCCTTCACTTCAGTGCAGAGTAAAAACAAAGTTCAACATATACCAGTGGACCTTGATTAACCCTTTAAGCCCTGTCTTTCACAATTGTGAGGGTTGGGCCTTTCGAAGGTTTTCACAGCCTGATGTGACTGTGATAGCAAAGACCGATGCACAACAATCGTGAGGGTTTTGGGAATGGTAGTAGTTATATATTACTTCTCTAGATCAAATTTCATCACAAGCATTGATCACAGGGTCTGTTTCATTCCAAATTCAAATTATGTGTGGCTTTGACAGTAAACTTATGTCTTTGTTTTTTTTAATTATTTATAAATGTCGCAAATTGTAGATGCTGGCTTAGTTTATGTTTTATAGTTAATGTAATAAAGAAGTGTTTTACTTTAAAATTTAGATTTTTATAATTATATTTTAGTAATTTAGGATAGAGTATTTGCCATCTATCATGATAGTAAAGGTTCAGCATTCAGTGCTACTAGAATTCTGTGAAGTAAGTAGAAACATCTGATTGAATATTTTTTAATAGTTCTTGGTTAATTTCTGTTTAAGGATGATTTTTAGATTTTTATGTATTACATATATATATGTACTTGACTGAATTAAAAAATTAGAGAAAGAAATATCTAATTCAGATTGCAAAAATAACAACGATGACAATGCAACTCCACATTTATCAGAGGTTCCATCATCTTCAATTGCATCTGAGTCTTTAATGCAAGAGAAATTTCTGCCACAGGTATTTATTTGTTTTAACAAGATTGCTTGCCTCTATTTTAAGGACTGTATTTTTTCTCCCTAGCATGGTAAAGCCATAACTTCATTTTCCTTTACACATCTTGGAAGGAAAAGATCAGTTGGAATGTGAAGTTGCCCAACTAAAGAAGACTGAGGCTCTGAAATTTAAAATTATGCAAACCTTTCCTTTTATCAAATACTTTTACTTCTTACACAGTAAGGGAGAGAAAGTAAGAAGTAAAATATTTATACAATTATTTTGTTTTATACCCAAATGTAAACACAAATGTAAAAATTGGCCTTCCTGGATGGCTGGGATCATTAAGGCAATAGTGCTGAAGCAAATTTGGTCCGAAGGATCGCAGGTTTAAGTTCCGCCTCACTCGTGGCTATTTGTGTTCGTCCCTTTACCCCCTATCATCACCATATCATGTCATCTTCTCAGATACCATATTGTTATGTGCAAAAGTGGTTGCTAATGACCTAGATGTTGATGCACCCTTAAAAAAAAGTAAACATTGAAATAAATGAGTCTATGTGTAAAAAAAATCGTACTATTTGATTACATTACAAATGAAAAAAATGATAAATGTGTTCTCCCTTTCAATTGCCTGTTCTTTAGAACTGTGAAAAATGCAGTGTGCAATTTAATTATACATATTTATGCATACATTAAGTATACATATTTATTGTTTTTTCAAATAAAATATTGAATTTATAATAGAAAAATATTTTAGAAATATGTTCAAATTGATTTGGCTTTAGGAGAACTAAATTTGAACAGTTTAATAACTTTATTCTTGTCTATGAATTTCTCCTCAGTTCCATTATTTATAATGCTTCTGTTCAGGACAATTATTTGGAATTAAAACTTCTTATTGAACTTGCTTTGGCAAATTGTTACCATTTCCTTGCAGAATTTTTCAATTTTCATGCTTCTTTCAAATAGACAAACTATTAATAACTTTCTTATGTCAAATTTGGAACATGATAAGTAGTTTTCATAATAAGTCAATTTATGATACATTAGTTGCAGCTCCTTGTATATTAAATGCAACACATTCTGAAAGCTCCTTGCACAATTCTGTTTCAAAAATGCATGTTATCAAGCGCATTAATTCAATTCTATTCAGTTTTACACAATAAATAAAACAATTTTAAAAAAATGTTTCTTCTGCCACTTTTAAAAAGGTTTCATATTTTGCTTAATTATCCAAATATTTCTGTTTATTAATTACAAATAATTATATATAAAATATCTTCCTTATGGAAATATCAGTATATAAATAAAGAAAATACATGGGTGGATTTCAGGCTTTTTTTGTCAAACTGTTGAGCAGGTACCCTAACTGAGCTTGCAAGGGGCTAGCTTCATTTTCCGCAATGAGAAAGATCGGCCACGCCACCTATGTATTATAACCTTCTGGGAATGGTGAATGTAAGAAGTTTAACCAAGAAGTTGCATGTTTTTTTACTGAATGTCTTATTTGTTTAAATGAATAGGTTTACACGGTTTTAAGAAAAGTCTCCTTTGCTTTGCAAAAGTTTAGCTCTAAGAAGAAATTTGTTCTGTAAAGCTAGCATTGCAACTGCCACAAAACTAAACAATTCTTGCGCCATAACTCTGAGTTAATTTCAGGCCTCCAAAAAAATTTTGGGCATCCTCCCAACTCTCCTAGAATAAGATATCAAAGTGGGGCTGGTAAACCTCTTTCACATACTTCAAATATAATCTTATGGTCGAAAGGAGGGAATATTGAGCTCTTTTCGCACTTTTCAAAATTTCAACACTCACCCCTTATCAAGAGAATGAAAATTGAAAACTTCCCCAATTTTTCAAAAGCCATAAATTGTTAACCCCAATTTTGAACAAATTTTGGAGCCTATAGTGACACCAAAAAGTGGTTTCGATTTCACTACAACCACTCAAAATTAAGGTTTCAAAAATGAGGGTGGTAAAATCAGCTACCCCATTTTCTGATATTTCAAAACATTTTTACAGACAAACCAAGAGAATTTTTGAAGACAAAACATTGCCGTACAATGTAGCATCTCTCAGTCAAATGTGTGTATAATTTCTTCTGTCATGTGTTTAATTTAGTGGTTTCATTTACAAATTTAGTTTAAAATTTTTAAGAAACATTATTGTTAGTGTAAATTTCATGTACATTTAATTAATTTTAATTTTGTTTCTGGTAAAAAGGTGATGGCTTTGGGATGTAGCAACCCCATCACCCTGCACGCCCTTACTGGTGGGTAGAGAATGCAGCAATTAGCCTGGTTTCTCCTACCTAGAAAGGAGTGACTGCTGTCCATAACTGTAAGATATCCTTCTCACCTAAAATCCTTTCCTGAACCCCGGGAGCCAATAGGTGGATTGAGTAGCTCGGAGGTTTCCGTTTTCTAACCTTAGGTGTATCCTTACCATTCCCTTCTTCCTGTTCAGAAGCAGGAAAATGGATTATGAATTTTGGATGCTGGAATGTTCAAGGTTTAAGCACTAAATTAAATGAAGTTTTAAACGCAATAGAGGAGTTTAACGTAGATACAATAGTGTTGAGTGAAACAAAAAAGAAGGGAAATGAAAGGAAAGGAAAGAATGTCCACTTTTTTAGTGCAGTGGGGAAAGAAAAGTGTGCAAGAGCAGGAGTGTCCATAGCTGTACATAAAAGATTGGAGAAAAATATTCATAGCTGGGAAGCAATTGATGAGAGAATAGCATGTCTTGATCTTGTACTAAGTGGTCGCAATGTTTTATTATAGGAATTTATGCTCCAACAGACAATGCAAGTGTTGCAGAAAAATAAATGCTTTTAGAGAAACTGACTATGCTGCTGGATTATATTGAAAATCGCAAAGAAGTGGTGCTTCTAGGTCATTTTAATGAAAGAGTTGGAAAACGAATGGCGCATAATGCTGTGGGCGATATGGTGAAAATGAATTAAATGACAACGGAGAAAGACTTATAGAGACATGTGAACTGTATGACCTTAAAATATTGAATGGCTATTTTCCACATAAAGAAATATATAAATTCACGTGGACCCAGCCCACTAGAAAACTGCAATGAATAATTGACTACATAATTACTAAACAACAGTCATCAATGAAGTGGAGCGATGTTCGGCTTCAAAGAGGTGCTTCCTGTGGATCAGATTACTTCTTACTAAAGGGAAAAGCTTGTGAAGTGAATATAACAGAATTAAATATTTTGTCAAGAAAGAGGTGAGAAGGCAAAAAATTTATTCTGGGAACAAAAATGTGACAGATTAGACAAGTACATTGGTGACACCAAATCCAGAGAGGCATGGAAAATGTTACATTCCATGAAAACGAATACAGCCCAAGAATGGCGTTTAGTAGACCCAATTGAGAAATGGCGAAAATACTATGAAAATCTTTTGACAGAAAATAGAACTAAATTTCAGGGAATAAATTATGAACCACTGCACGTAAATTCAATCACACCAGATGTGACTTTGAAAGAGGTAAAAAAAAGTGTTAAGAAAGATGAAAAATAATAACGCCCCCTGGGCCTGAAGGTATATCCATAGAGCTGGTTAAACATTATCCTATTGTAGATTTGGAATTAATTACTGAAATATTCAATGGCATTTTAAAAGGAGGTAATATACCTAATATGTGGAAATTAGTCTACATAAATTCAATTTTCAAAAAATGTAAAAATGATTGAAATAATTACAGAGGGATAAGTGTGACTTCATCTTTGGTTAGACTGTATGGACGTGTGCTAAAAAATAGAATTGAAATGCAAACATGAGACTCAGACGAGCAAAGTGGTTTTAGACCTGGACGATCCTGTATTGACAATATTTTCTGTTTCAAACAACAGATAGAAAAAAACAACTGAGCAAGAAAGAGAACTTCACATAATTTTCATTGATTTCAAAAAGGCTTATGATAATGTACCAGTAAAAGAAGTATGGGGGGCAATGGAAGAAAAATGAATATCAACAACATACATAAATGCAGTCAAACAACTTTATAAAGATAACAAAAGTCAAGTAAAAGTGGGAAACTTCCCAGTAAACAAAGGATTATGGCAAGGCTGCTGTATATCTCTAACCCTGTTTAATATATACATTGATAAAGCCCTAAAAGAATGGAAAAGAAAGTGCAGAAGCATGGATGTGAATATAGGTGATGAAACCTTCTTTAGTCTACTACTTGCAGACAAAAAGATGATAATGGCTGAAGATGGAGATGATGTAACTTATATGTTCAGAAAATTAATAGAAGAGTATGGAAAATGGGGAATGGAAATAAATGTACAAAAAACTGAATATATGGCGGTAGGTGGTATGCGCCATTATTTAGAGATTAGTATAGGAATAATTAAAGGTAATACCAATATAAGTATTTGGGAGTCACACTAACAGCAGATAGTAGAGACAAACAGGATGTGAAAAATAAAAATATAAGAGGAAAAAAGCCACAAGACAGTTGAATCCAGTGCTATGGAACTCAATTATTTCAATGGAGACAAAGAAACACATATGTAACTCCTTCACAGAGAGTACCACACTCTATGGGGCAGAAGTCTGGACACTAATAAAAAATTTGAAAGACAAACTTCAATCAACAGAAATGATGTTCTGGCAAAGATGTTGTAAACTTTCTCTGATAGATAAAATAAGAAATGATGAAAATTGAAATAAAATGAAAGCACAAACAACCTTGAATGAGACGATTGAAATTAAACAACTAAAATGGTATGGACATATGAGAAGAGTGAAATTGGATAAACTTCCACAAAGAGTTTGGGGAGTGAATACCAAATTGAAGAAAATACAGGGGAAGACCGAGAAGAACATAGAATGTGGCAATAACTGAAGCCATGGAAAAAAGAGAAATGGAGGAAAACAAATTATGGAACAAAGAGGCATGGAAATTGGGTTGCGGAAAACGTCCAAGGCTGTAAAAAAAACGCTAAATAGATAAATAGGTAGAAAAGTTAAATTACTTGATATATCATATCGATAATAAAATTATTGGGCTCACTGCAAAAGAATAACTTGTAGTTTTTAACCATTTTGACTGTAAATGCAACATAGTTGTTAAAAATATCTCATATATAGAAGTTCAAAACTTGACCCTTCTAAATTAGGTCTACCCGAGATTTTTACTGACTGTACTTTTGCTGGAGTATGTTTGGATCACAGAGATAAATAATTGTGATAATCCACGTTTTAATCTTCATTTATCCTGAATTGCATGAATATAAATGGTTAAATAATAGACAAATGAAAAGAGTAGGTACAACACTTATAGGATACACATGTTCTATTATCACCAAGTAACTAGGATGTCACATTTCTTATGGAAAAGCGATAGATTTGGACGTAAAATTAAACAATTTCTAAAATTTATGTGGAACATTTCACAGAAGTTAAAGGAATGAAGAGTAAAATTTTTGTAGAGAGAGGAAAGGAGAGACAAAAATGGAGAGGAGAGAGAAGAGAGGTGAAAAGAGGAGAGAGGAGGAGGTGGATATTTTTAATTACAATTCTTCGATTGGTTACTCTTTTCACTACTTTCAAATCCAATTTAGTTTTTAACTCTGATTTTATCATGAAATTAATGAAAGGGACAAAGGGAAGGCAAAGTCATTAACTCCCTCATTTCTATTCCCCTGTTCAGAACATTCATATTTTTCTAATTCATCCATATTCATTTCACTATTTTATGAATGAAGTGTGAAGGATAATCATTTATACTGAGAAGTTTTCCTTTCTCCAAGTTTGCATTACGCATTATTAAGCAAATTTTACATTATGAATTATTATGCAAAGTTGGCATTACGCAATAATTTCAAAATGCATTATGAACTGCAATAGTTTTTCAAGAAACTGTTCGTCTCATGAACAGGCCAACAAAATTTCCCTTGAAACAGAACAATTTGAGCTGCTTCCTGATTTCGCTAAATGCGGTGAAAGTCGGAAGACAGTGTGCATGGAAATGTTCGAAAAAGGTTTTATAATATTTGTGGGGCTGCAGGCGATGGTACTGGTGTCATTTTCGGCGAACTGTTTGTATTCTCGAAAATCGCAAAAAAATTAACACTGCAAAACATACAATGTAGAAAATAGTTCCGTTTGTCGTAAATAAAATCCGTTCTAAGATCAGATCTTTGAAAAGTGTTTATGTACACATTTTTTGTTTGAAAAAAACAAGTAGTTTTTCCGTAATTTCTGCTTAAAATTAATTTAAAATATACAAAAAAAAAATTCCAAGAAAAAAAACACACTCAAATGTTTTTGCACGGATAGAGTGAGGGACGTTTAAAAGAATAGCGTAAGTCTCATTTTCGTTGGACTCTGTATTTTATAAATTGCAAATGTAGAAATAATGCGAGAAAGTACGGGCTGTTACAACATTTACACACTAGTTACAACATTTGTGTTATCCACTGAAACGAGCCATTAATGAGCTAATGAGCTGGTAATGCGTCGCGGCTTCGTTCAACTTGCCTGAACACGTATCAGGAGAGCGCTCATTGTATGGAGACCTTTCTTTCGAATAGCCATAAACTCGCCCGTCCTATTTAATGCGGATAATAGAACGCCTAGTGCGCGCAGCTGGCGAACGCCACCTACCTCACGCCACCCACGCGTCACCCCGCAGAGGCAAAATGTCTAAAAAAGACGGACTTACGCCACATTAACCATAGAACTGGCATATTACTTATCGATACAGTCCACCCACTCCCCATAGAGATGACCGCGGGAGTTTCATGCCCGTCACGCCTATTATGCGCACGCCTAAGGCCGCTTGCCCACGCCGCGGCAGAAGCGCGCGAACGTCAATCATCAGGTGATCTGGGCTGTCCGGGTGACGCGCGTCGAAGGCTGAATTGCCGACGTTTCGACCATCCTGTCGTGGTCTTCCTCAGGGCTGGTATGGGGGAAAACCACGACAGGATGGTCGAAACGTCGGCAACTCAGCCTTCGACGCGGCGTCACCCGGACAGCCCAGATCACCCACATGACTCACGGAAGCCTACGACTTCAGTCAATCATCAGGGCTCTTCGCCGACCCTCCGGCGACGACGGACAAAGAGACCACAGCAGGTACCTGCTTCGGTCCCTTTGTCCGTCGTCACCGGAGGGCCCGGAGGATTGACGTTCGCGCGCTTCTGCCGCGGCGTGGGCAAGTGGCCTAATGGCCGTAAAAAATCGTCCGGCACTTTCGGAGAACTACTTAAACGATTACGGAATTTCCCAAACTCCCGGATAAAGGATCTCTCGCCCCCTAATCAGGATGAATAGTTCGAAGAAATTTCGAGAACCTCGACGAAGCGCGGGAGCCTCCGCGAGATTTGGCCCCGTCCCCGCGAGGGGAATCCGGAGGACGAGGTCACCCTCCACGCTGTGGAAGGACTCCGCCGCAACAGCCCGCAGTCAACGCCCAGCCGAAAGCACCCTCCCCCCGCCCCCCGGCGCGGTCACTCGTCACAGGTGTGGATAGTCTTCGCGCTCTTCAAGCGCCAGACGAAAGATGCCTCTTTCAACAAACGACCACCGATTCGCAATCTCCAGGTTTCGTAAGTAAGAACAATCTTTGTAAAGTGTGTGGCTGCTCAAATTTCGTTAATACAGTTATCCAAATTTCAAGACTTCATGAATTTTATTACACAACTTCAAAAAAGAGAAATATTGTGAATATTAATGCATGACACAAGTTAAATATTTAATGTAAAGGAATAGAAAATTTTTATCTATGTTATTGTCATCTTGCTTTTTGTAAATTTGTTGTGTCGTCAATTCACGCAACGCGTCTCCACGTCCCTTAGAGGCGTTGAGCGCTTTGCGCTTAGAGTAATCCTCCATTAAAAACAGTGTGGGAGTAATTCTCCCTTACTTATTTTATAATGTCATATACGTTATATATCGCCGCAGTCAGTTGTCAAGAGGACCGCCATGTAGCGTCCCCGCGTCCGCGCCTCCTCCTACGGGCTCCTGGATCATTACTCAGCGGCCAAAACTGGGAAGAAATTAGGATTGAGGAAGAGATTAGGACACTAGACAAGGGGTTGGACTGGCCCTTGTGAAGCAGCCGAACTAGTTTTGTTGGAACAAATTTCACATGAGATTTTCTGGTATTCGACGGGAACCGAACTTAGAATTTCTTGGTGAAAGACGGGCAACTTCGCTTTGAGCGACCAGATGACATTTTCAGTCAACTAAGGTCAAATTCAATAAATGAAGTGGAATCTCTTCAGGAACCACATAGTTAACGCTATTATCTCCTCTTTTATTTATGAACCACAAAGTACATCGGATCCCACTCCCCCCCCCCGCTCCTTGCAAGCTTAACCCGGAGAGGCTGCGCTGTGAGGATTCTCCCAGCACTGCCGAGAGCCAATCAAGGTCTCCGGCACTTGCGGGATCGGCCGAAGCAGATGAGTCGACGAATAGCCCATCATCGGCAACAGACCCGTCCGGCCTGGCGCCCATCGCGCCGGCAGTGCGCCCAAGCATGGGCGCGTTGCATTGTCTTTCACAACGTAGCGTATTTTCTATTTAGATATCTTCTTTTTTCTTTGAAACGCGTTTCATTTAAAGTTTCACATGACCTCCTTTTCAAAATTCAATAAGATCCTTCCGAACTGACTTGCAAGGACATCAGGTGTGCTTTGTACTTATTTTCAATTGTTTTCTTTTGTATCCTTACATTTGATTTAATTTTTTAATGTGTTTATTTTGTCAAAAAATTTTAATGTGTGTTCATAATGTGTATGAAGCATGTATTGATAAATATATCTTAGTTTTAATTGAACAAACATTCAGTGCGGAGTTAGGCTATAGAAGTTCCTTTTTCTTAAAGTAATTTAATGTTATATGAATCAGTCAGTGTTTATATTATTATTATTATTATTATTATTATTATTATTATTATTATTATTATTATTATTATTATTATTGTTATTGTTGTTGTTGTTATTTTCATTATTATTTTGCTTTCAATGCTAATTTTATAGTTGTTACAATGGTTATTATAGCACCATTATTATTAATTCAAATGTTTTGTGTTAGTATCTTTGTATTGTTCGGGTACGCGAAGTAGGTAGTGTGCAATGGAAGATGGCGGGTCACGCCGTATTATGCAAAAGGGAGGAGCGACGTGCCGGTGAGCGTGCCCGCCCTTCGGGCGACCGCAACCGCCGTACGTGGCACCTGCGGCGTGCGCTACTCAGCACGCGGCACGCCGTGAGCAATTTCTTCTTCAATATGATTATCGAGGTGCCAATTTTGATAAAGTAAAAAAGTAAAGGTTGATGCAATATAATTACCCAAGATATTGCATTTTTCGAAAGAAGAAGATGCTTCTCCAGTTGGAGAAACAAGGGTGGGTAGATTGGTAGGTTTTCGCATAAGACGTATGATTATATTCCACAGTGTATGATCAGATGGGTTTGCCGTTTGAGTTTGAAGATGCATATTTTGCGCGTGGATGGACGCCAACAGTTGTCTCTCAATTTTAGGTAGGAGGTTTAAATAAGATTTTAGAAGAGGAGAACAATGTCTCAACCGGTAATTACGAATATATCGTTTATAATCGATCAGTTTCTTCACTACAGGTGGTATTGCTAGAAGCGAAGTGCGTTGATGGGCTATGGGGGCCGTTAAGACTAGGGCATCTAATATAGTATGTGTTAGTGACTCAATGGCGCTGTCAACTTCCTGCGTAGTTCGGAGTAATGGCAGTGGAGGTAGAAGATATGAAACTAGCATCTGATAATGTGGCCAGTTGACATTGACGTTGGCATTGAGGTAGATGATAAGGCGGGGCGAATTTATCCTGGGGTTGTGTCGAGTGAGAAAACTACAAATGATCGGATTGCAGGGCGATGTGTCTCGACTTGAATGTTACAACTAATGTTGTTAGAAACGCCGAAATCTAGAATATCATCCTGTACTGACGCGTGGTAGGGATAGTAGCTGGGTGTATCAGGAGCATGCACAGAGCATCTTTGTAAGTCAGGAAGCACCAGATTATCAGCAGGTGAGTTTAGTCAACTTCCCCAAGCAACCTATTTAGCATTCCAATCACCGATCACTAATGTGAGTTCACGGGAGGGAAATAAGGTATAAATATCACCTGTTCTGTATGGGATATTAGGAGGCTTGTAAATTAAAGTGATTATTAGGGTATATTGACATTTCTACTGAATAGCCACACAAATATTTTCGAAAATATTAGTTATATTTAAAGGTATCTGGTGATGTGTTACGAAAATTTTTACAAATATGGCGACCCCACCGCTGCTCCGTTTTCGCGATCGGTCATAGTGATATAAAATATAGCTGGGAATATAAATTTTCATCCAAGGGCAAAAATGGGTTTCCTGAAAGCAAGGTACTTGTATTTTATTATTATGCAAAAAGTGGTCTAGCATATGAATAGTAGGTTTAACACCGTTTGCATTCCCTGAAATGAGACAGAGTGAGGAATGAGTGGCACCACTTATAGGCAAGTTTTATGTATAATATAATTTTATTGATTGATGGATGGAGTTTGTGATAGAATAAATAATTTGATTTAGGAGTTTGGAGAAGAAATGTTCTACATGTTGGGAGATAAATTGTTCCAACTGGAAGGGCTGCCCAATGGGCGGGTGTATAGGCTGTTTGAAAACATCTGAATATAGCGGTATTTAGTTTGGTAATGATGGCTGTGGAATTGTACGACGGGCGAATATGGTTCTTGATGCATTATGATAGGGATGGAAGCGGAAGGATGGGGATAGGCTACAGGAAGAGCCCTTGGAGGGGTTAATGAACATTAATGATGGGGCATAGCTAGTTGTGCGAATTGTTGTCGAATGGGGTAGCGTGATGGGAGTTGTTTTTGATGGAGAATTTTTTGATAAATTTCATTGTCGCGACTAGAGGATCGATGAGCCTTTCTGCAGAGTGAACATTTGGTATCAGTACTAGAACATTCGGCCGTGGCATGCGGCCCTGCACATTTGCCGCAACGAGAAGGATTAGCACAGTTCTTGTTTGTGTGTTCGAATATCTGCCAACATCGACACTGCACTGGCCCGGGTCTATGACGACGTTCTTTAACCGTGATTATAGCATTGAACAGTTCTATTAGTTCATATATTGCCTGCTTTCTGATGATTTCGTAAGAGTAACTTCACATAAAGGCCAAGGATTACGATTAGAATCAGTCTGATAACCGTTATTACTGGTAATTTTGTATTTACTAGTTCTTGATGTATTTATTCCTCATTACAGGATGTTGGGACATTTCGTAGCATCACAGAAATAGTAGTTTTTATCGGGTCCCCGTAGGTATGATAGTACAACCCTTTCGTTGACAAGTGCTTACGAAGTAAAGTCTTCAAATGTACTTGTTCTGATTTCAGTACAAGGTCCTCCCATTTTAGTAACAAAATTTTCATATTTAAGCGATTTCTTAATTTTTTACAATAGTTCCATATGAACAGGTGGATCATGAATAATGATTGGCGGTTGCCGGAAGGGATGTTATATAGAGGCACATTTGCACTATAAGGCATGCTGGATCCCTGCACATACGAAGCTTGGTTATGCACTGCATCTTGCAATCTGGGGCGCTGAAGAGAAGGAGAATGCGATGTACTTATCTGCGAAGACGGTTGAGAATATCCCACGGGTGGTGTAGACAGCTGCGTGAAGGTTGAATTCGAAGGGTTGGCACGCTGCATAGAGCTGATGCTGGTGCTGTAGGTGATTAATTAAATGACGTTCCGTAAAATTATAGTTGTTAAGTGTGTATAGAGCTGACGACACTACATTGGATAGCGGCGGAAATGTGTATTCGCATTTTCTGCCATTGTTGGATTGAACACTTAATCTTACGAAACTATATTCACTTCTGAGTACTCGTCTATGAGAACAAAAAAAAAAACAATAACAAAGATCGAACTACGTGGCCCGAGAGGGCCGGTCGCCGGGGCGACAACACCTCGTGCTGATATTTTTAGTAATAAACACTGTTTAAATTTCACTTCACTGCACTGAGATATTTAAACAAGTCACCCGCTTGCTGAACGGCCGTAACCCGGCCTCACTAAGGCTCTTCTTATCACTGGTCACAGTCGAGGTACTGCGGAGCGATAAGCCAAATAAATAATTTAGAAAAAGTTTTGTAGATTAGCATGTACTCATCTTCTGATAGCAGGCTTTTCCACTTTTTGTTTTGTTTTTTCCTTAACTGTGCCTTAATGGTAAGAGTAGAGGTAAGGGCGAGTTGCTATTTTGTTAGCAATGCAAAGACATCATACTTGCAATTCGTTTACCGATGCAAATAAGTTATCTAGAACTCAACGAAAATGACTATTTTTCAAATATTTCTAATATTGCGATTTTTAAAATCCAATGTATTTAAAAAAAAATATTTTTATTTATTTATGTTAAACGTTTGCTCATCTTTCAACTATTTATAGTTAAAATGACGGGAAGGGATTCTGGAACTCAAGTAAACGTGGGCAGATAATCTTTCCCCCCCTATGTCACATACAGTTTTTACTGTTTTTTTTTCCTTTTTGCCTGAATAAATCTAAATCTCAAGATCTCCTTTCCGCGGCTTTGATGCGATGGAGAGACCATTTGGGGGGACCAACACTACAATTCGAAAGGTTAGGATGTAGATATAGTAATAGCTTAAAGGCCTTTGACCTAGCCATATACGAGTAGCATGGGTTGTACAGAATAATTGACATAATGTTTGTAGAGACAAAAAAACTTTTCAAAATATAAAATAATCATTAAAACAATTTTTCTAATAACACTGTATTGGTCGTCTATCAACAATGTAATGTAGGCACAATATATAATAACATTTGAGTTTTGCAAATTTGTTTTACTAAAAAGTAACTATTACCATTTAAATTTTGAACTTTAAATATTATGAATATTTAAAAAAATTTGCTTCATATTATACGGCTTTCTTTATTTTAATCGCATATAAATACAGGCTCAAGTAATGATATTCCCAATGAACGCAGGAAGAACCAATCCTCATTCCTCATTTCAGCTCTTAAAATAACACAACATATGTTGTCAAAATGTTTTTTAAAGTTTGGGAGTTGAGATATAATTATTTAAAAATTTAATATTTTAATAATTTTATGGGCCAAAGGAATAATTAGACATAACATAAAGAAACATGTCAACAAGATAAAAGTAAATTATACGAAGTCTCTTCGGTACATTAGGTACATATTACGAAGTACATCTAGTACATTCACAAAGTGAAGAAAAAAGGTTCTAGTCATACTGGTCCTTCTGCATTTCAAATAAGTAGCAACATCTTGAAATGGATGTGAAATTTACATCCTGGCAAACATTTTTCATAACTTCTCCCAGAAATTTATGTGGTGTTGTGTAAACCTTGGCATGTAAGAAATTTCTGGCTAATTCAGTAGAGTGATCCTGCAAAACATTTATGAAGCCACATTAAACGGTTCAGAAGAACAGTTTTACAAATTTAAATATTTAATTAATGTACCTTGTAAATTTTTAATAAATTAACTTTTTCATTGTATCTGTTCTGTTTTTGGATGGAGGACTAACATCCAATATCCAATAAATTTGATGACATCTAGTGCGATTAAAAACGTTGGCAATAATGGCATATAAGTAATCCATTCTTTGGAGAAATAATTTTTGGTGTATGGTTTTGGATATATTGCCATATTTAATATAACACCCAGATACGCTTTCATTTCTTCAAGGATTTAGGTGTTGTGGTGCGTTATCGTTGGCATATTTCATGAAATAACTATAATCGTTGTCATTGCCAACAATAGTATTTATTACAAGAGCAGCTTTCGATGGCTTAGCCATCATCATCAGTTGTCTGGTACAAGAAGAAAAAACAAAACATTAAAACGTGAATAATCACGTTTCAAAACATAAAGTCACATAAAATCAAAGGAATATTACCAGACAACTGATGATGATGGCTAAGCCATCGAAAGCTGCTCTTGCAATAAATACTATTGTTGGCAATGACAACGTTTATAATTATTTCTTCAAGGATTCCATGAGTTTCCATGAGTTCAAAACAGTATTTTTAAAGCGGCTTATGTACTACCTTCTCCATTGCGTATCTATGCGTTTCTTTAACGATTTTTTATCAACCAATCCGGGAAAAAAGCTGAAATGGTTTAATTGGCATTGTTGGAACTGACTTTCCTTGTGGCTGAAAACCACATGTTCATGTTCATGTAGCGGTATAACGTTGAGAATATAAATTGCGGTTTGGCGCAGAGAGCTTCACCCAATCACCAACAATGTCTGCAGATTGCATTGTATCAGCGGAGTCCGAATCATTACTACTATCACTTTGTTCATTGTCTTCAGAATCAGTTGAGAAAATATTTTCAGATTTTTCATTATCTGAAGATAGTTCATTCTCAGAATTGTTAACAAATTCACTCAGTTCCCGCTGTGGCAACCTTGAAAGCTAACTTCTCAACGCCTTCGTAAGCACTACTGCAATCTCAAAAACAAACTGCTTTGGAAAAAAAAGAAAAAAAGAAGAAAAAAAAGGGAAAAAAAAGGGAAAAAAACCCTGGGCGATATTTGGCGACTATGAAGGAAATTACTCCCTACCGTGTCCTGAAGATAATTAGTTTTAGTGGTGCCTGGTGTCATCAACCTGAGTGAAATAACGCAGAGTTAAAAATAAGCCCCGCCGCATGGAACAAAGGACCAGAACCAGGAAAAATGAAAGTTCCGTGTTGGGGGGTCTAGGACCGCACAACGTGAAAAACGGAAAAGTGAAAGGACCGCATAGGGTTAAAATGGACATTGTGAATAATCACAATCAATAATTTTTTCTGTTAATGAGTTAAGCGAACTTTTTTAGCCTTCTGCTGTTTTATGTGACATAAATATTCGCCTAACAATACATAATTTCACACCAGCCCATTCATTTTCGAACATTTCAATTTGGAAAATTATTACGTGAACTTTAAAATGATAAAGAAATGCATTTTCAATAAATCCCTGTCTACTGTGGGATCGGTGGAAATGAAACAGCTTATAATTAGCGAAAAGAAACACAAATAATATTACACACAAATGCGTAATATATCAGCGTGCATTAAATGTCTTGTACTGACAAGAAGGGTAGTCCGTTGCTTATCACAGTGAGCACAGTAATCGCATTAATCACGAGGAAGTCTGATGATTTTTTCCGTGTTCTAATCAGTAAACACAACTCGCCTGAACATTTTCTTAGTAGAACTTATGTTCTAGTATGTTCAAAGTCACCTCCATTCAGAAACTACTTATCAGTGAATCATATGAGAGAATCGATAATTTTCTGAACATGTATTAGCACAACTTCATTAATCCTTGTCAGGAAGCGCGCACACGTGCAGCAACGCGTTCTACATTACACACCGGGATTCTGTAGACTTTTTGATGTAAATAACCCAAGATACTATATCCAAGGGTACTAAATGAGAAAACGTCGCATACGGTGCTCCCATCCCCTTACCAACAATTTAGAAAAAAATTCGTCATGATGTCTTTGTTTCCTCGAGATTACATCAGGCTAGTTTTAAACGAGATAACTGATTCTGTTTATGAATTTTTTTTTTCAAATTATAACTAGTTTTAGCAGCTGTAGTAGCTCGGACAAGCTAGATTTGAAAATCAAGAGCATAGTGTTTCTTGAACATTTCCTGGTGTACCTTGGAGTGTGTTGGGGGTTGCATGCTTAGGGTGAGGAGCGGGAGTATTGGAGCGTGGTAATGTGTGTGTGTATGTGTATGTTGCCGTGCTCTCATTTTGTAATTTGTCTCTTCATTTAATGAACATTTTGCACATTTTCAGGTAGGCTACATGTTTCACTCTCTTTAGAGCAATGTGAGTCGATTCTAAAAATAAATGCAGAGGCTTTGAAATGTGACGCAAACGATATAACACCTCTTTGCGTCGTATTTCATTTTCACCTGCCACATTTTCAATACTTCTGCGCTTACGTCAATACGATAACTTGCGAGACTGCACAGTCGTCAAAGTTTCATTCCTCAGTCCCTCTGGAAATGTATTTGAAGTAATTGCTGCGACCGTCGACCACGAAACAACACCTCACAGCGCAGCAGCGCGACATTCAGTCGCTAAACGCAATTAGGAATGAAGGCCAGAGAACAGTCGCTTAAAATAATAATAGAGGGTTATGGTACTGAGAATTAATAACCTATGTCTTTGTAACGATGATAATTCTTAATAAAAGTATGAAGACACAAAATGTTGTTTGGAACCAGTAGACTATGATGCTGGGTGTTTTTGTGTGGTTTGGGTCACATCTATAAAAATCAAATAAACAAAGAAACTCCGTTATATCTCTCCAATAATCGAATCCATGAACATTATTGCTTTAATAATTAACGTGATAGAAAAATATGCGTAAACTGTGAAGACAAAAAAGGAAGGATGTCAACTCTAAAAAAAATATTTTAATAGTATAATCATAATACATCAAATGTTCGCAAGTTACATATGAACAGCAATTTTGAAAAAGTTTTCAAAAATTTCAATGTACATTTACAGTTATGAGTGTGTACATCTTTCTGTTAATACTACCTTCTCAACCAATGAACGAACCGTAGTTTTGTAACATAAATATTGCTATAATAGATTAGACATTACATATTACTGTACTTTAAACCAATTCTGAAATCAATGGAGATGGATCACATCCTGATTTAAGATACCCTGAACGGCTTGGTCGGAGGAAATTCTTATAATGCAGTGACGTCACAACGCATACTAAAACAAGCAGCAGATACACAAACGCCAGCCACAAGTAGATATAAACTACCTCGGCTTCGTTGGCAGTCACAGGGATACGTGAAGGGCTGCGGGCTGATGCGGGAGATGCGCTGGTAGAGCCTGTGTTTTTGCCTTGGCCACGTCCTTCGCCATCGCTTGAGTTTTCGACTGGGAATTTGTTTTCGTCCAAGACTTCGCCTCGGTTTTCGTCAGAAGCGTTGACTGGGGCTTCATCTGAAATTTCACTTGGAGGTATGTCTGGAGCTTCGACTGGGTCTGGGCTTGGGCTTTCACCTACAGCTTCGTCGAAAGTTTTGCGTAGGTGTTTTCCTAGAGCTTCGTTTCGGTCTGTGCTATCCCTTGTCTCTGGAGCTTCGCCTGGATTTTCGACGGAATCTTTGCTAGGAGCTTTGCCTATGTCAATGCTTGAGACTGTAGCTTCGAGTGCTTGCGCTTCGCCTGTAGCTTGGCCTGCGCATGGTTTTTCTGTATATTCACCTGTGTCTTCGCCTTCTGCCGCGTCTGGAACTCCGGTGGAGACGGAAAATCCAGCCAGCTGCGCCTCTTGGGTTGCTGAGGCTTTCATTGCTTTCGCTCCTGTTCCATCTGGCATCGGCGAGTCCTCAGCAAGAGACGAGATAGGGCCTGATATTAACAAGAAAATTTGCATTAATATTTTCTGACAAAGTAAAACTGATTGCGAATTCATGGTACAGTTGGGAACTGAGATTCATAGTGAAATACATCAGATTAATGAATACCCTTAATTTAGGCTCATAATGTATTAGTACTCAATAAAAATAAAAATGTTTGGGGTAAATATTTCCAATGTGGTTTGTTGGGGTTTGCGCATAAAGCGTTAATATACAAAACCCATAAAAATTGGAACCTGGAAATACTGCCGAATCTCAGCTCCCTATATTATTACATTACTTTAACGTTCAGTCGCGTCTTGGATCCTGAAGACCCAGGTACATAAATTATGCTATATATCATAGAATTGAATTGAATGGAATGGAATGGAATTAGTGCCTTCTTGTACGTGGCGAGACTCGGTCCATAAGGCCCGCTCTTCCGTCCAACGACGCAAATTTCGCTACGCTCCTGTCACCAACTAGGAGAAAGGAGGTATTTCTAGGATTTGAATTTAGCTCAGAGGCGTCATTTAGGCTTGAAGATCTTTTACATGCAAGTAAATCTACTAACATGGGACAGCCGGCTTTACTTCCCCTCCGAAGGAAGGCGTACGAAGGATTTTTTCGCCCTCGATCGGACCCACCAACTAGGGTATAACAGTCCGATACGCTAACCATCGCGCGCCGCAAATTGTTATCAGGAATGCGAACCATTTTTATTGGAGAATCGATTCCTCCTTAACTAAATTTTCTCACTGCAGAACGCGAGTAAGGAAAGCACGCGCTAGAAGCTGCGGGATAGAATTACCGTTCACCGGCGAAATGTGAGCGCCTGCTGCCTCCGCTTCTCCGGCCGCCCCTTCAGACCCGATGCTGGCAGTAGGCGCGTTTGGGAAGCGGCGTCTTTCGCCTGCAGATCCCTCGATCATGCTTCGCCTGCTCACGCCCTCGGGGGCAGAGTCTCCATCCTTCAAGCGCTCGAATGCATTTTGAGGAATCGGAGGCAGTGTAGCGGCGCAAGATGACACCGGAGAGAACACGTTGTAAACGAGAAACGCCGATGAAAGCACGCAAGACACCATGAGGACGTAGAGCTGGACGCGATGCAGAAGGCGCAGCTGCGTCGTCGACCAGGGGACGGCGGGCGCTGGAACGACGGCCATGGCGGCGAGGACGAAGCTTTGAGGACGTGATCCAACGGACGCCTATGGGAAGAACACGTTGCTACTTCGCACCATCCGGCTTGCAGCGCCCCTATGCCCCGTATGAAGAAGTAATCAAACAACTAAACAAGGAATTTACACAGAAAGGCGCTGAAGGCACCGATTTTGAAACGGGGGCATGAACGTGAAAGGATAATCCTGAGATGTTCGGGCGAAAATAATATTACCCGACGTATTACTTTCGCAGGAAAATGCACTGTGATTCAACGGGTTTACAAGGAACGAGTTGCACAAACGAGATCGTGCGAGGGAATTCAGAGAATCCTTTCTGTCCACCTTTGAAATCAATTGGAATTCAGAAAGAAATACTACCTCTTTGTGATCGCAAAAATTCTCGATTTCATCCAAAATGCCAGTATTCAATATTTTCACCAGAATGTATTATTAAAACACTCTAATTATATGTATAGGAAATTCAGGAACCTCAGTAGTTTTGTGAACTAGTGGTGCTACAAGATCACATACTTTCTCGCACTATTTGTAAATTTTCTATTTTGCAAAATTCAAATACCTCAGTGAAAATGAGACCCTCACCATCCTTTTAAACGTTTCTTTTACTATCCGTGGGGAAAATATTAAAGAATAAACCTCGAGTTTCTTTGAAAAAATGTTCTATGTACAAAAATTACATTAATTTCGAGCACATTACACGAAAACGTTTTTTAAAAATAATGGTACATGGCCAATTTTAAAGATTTGAGATTTTAGAACACATTTCCTTGCCAAAATGGCTATATTCGATTTCGAAGTTCTGAAATGTTCATTTTTTGCAATTTTCGAAAATAGAGAGTTTAGCGGATACCAGACTGACACCAATTACCTACCGTCCTTTGATATATACGAGGAAACAATTAAAAGTAAATGTGTGAATCCATTTTTGAGAAAAAACTGTTTAAAAAAATTAAAAATTACCCATATTTTACGGAAAACTCTTGCCAAAACGGCTATATTCAATTTCGAAGTTCTGAAATGTTAATTTTTTGCAAAATTACGTGATAATTACTCATATTTTCGGAAAATTGCACACGACTTGTTTCAAGACCTGTTTTAAAAAACAAATTCCATTCAGAAAAATATCATGATCTTCAATATTGTGGTTGTGGGAGGACACCGAAAAAATGAAATATTCGCAATTTCCAGTAAATCTCGAGATTTGAACAAATATGAGAACTGCATCATTCTCTTAAGCGTCCTTGACGCTATAAGTAATTAATAAAGTTTAATAAATAGAGTTTAATAAAAAATTCCGAGCTCTTTTTTTTTGAGAAAATTTTGATAATGATGTTAAGGCTTCATGCAAAGAATCTTCAAAAATCAAAATATCGTTTCATACCCAGAGGGCGTCGATTTCATTTGAATCGGTAAGGGAATTTCAATTTTGGAGAAAATCGCCTTAACGGATTAGGCTCTACCGGTCACCACAAAAGTACGTACAGACGGACATACGCACGGACTGTCAGGGAACAGGTGGTCAGACACACAGGCACAAAATGAGACGTTTTACTGTCAATGCATTTTTCGTTTTCCAATGACCTACCAGAAACTGATAATGA
The DNA here is from genome assembly GCA_017312745.1 of Gryllus bimaculatus. NCBI lineage: Eukaryota > Metazoa > Arthropoda > Insecta > Orthoptera > Gryllidae > Gryllus > Gryllus bimaculatus. The sequence continues at coordinate 1,701,806 of BOPP01000103.1, forward strand.
CAACACGTGTCTGAGGAAGTGATTTACAAGATGCAGGGACATTATTTATCCACTTTTATTTTTCCGGGGCTTGGCAATACGAGATTTTCTGCCAAAAATCTCGTCTTATGAAGTAAGGACACGAATGTAAAAATAAAGTAAAGAGAACGTACGTACTTAGGCACTTTTTCGTAGTCCTCTTTTTTACTCACACTCCACAACTCTTCATCCACACCATTTTTCTATTGCCACTCGGTTCTTTTACGAAGTGGTACAGCCGGTAGCAGCCAAATCAGACTATGCAGACAATACGTTGGATAGACTCATAAGAGACTCATTCTCTACTCTTTGAAGTCTGAAGCTGTTATTTTTTCACCTTCTACATCTTTTCTCTCGATTCAAGTCACATCATTATCCTTCCTATTTCTCGTCTATCCGTCTGCCATGTGATCGTATGCCCTGCTCGCATTCGCTTTCTTAACATTGTTCGCAAACATTCTGTGAAACTCGTGGACCTTTGAAGAGCTATATCCCTCTCTTCTCTTGACCTAAATACAAGTGCATTACATTGTTTGCTTTTTTAAAAAATATGCCTTTATTTCTGCGCAGTAGAGTAAGTAGAGACTGAGTTTGACATTTGCACGTTACAAATTATATTGAACTCAGAAGATATTGCTACTGCTCCAGTCAACGTTCGTTTAGGGAAGGTGGCATTGTCTATTTGCAATGGGGGTGGGGCGGCTGGAGTGCGCGTGAGAGCGGATTTATGACGTTGCTTGGGGCTGATTTACGACGGGCTCTGCGTTGACACGGGGCGGCTTTAGGTTCCTATGGGCTCTCTTAAGCGACATGATGGGAAAGAACTGACACGATGGCACACACGGGGGTAATTAATTTGTGATAGGGGAATACAGAGGAAAAATAAGGAAATTACAGAAAGACCAAATTTCAGAACGCCTTACACGGGGTGAGATGGCTCTGAGAATCAACTTGTGTCACTGCAGTCCCTCTGATCCGGAGGTCCTAAGTTCGAGTCCCGACGGTGGCAGGATATTCGACACTAGCTTGTCAGCTAGGTCGAATTCAGTTGCCGTCTGGAAAAGAATTCTAGCGGCCAGCTCTAATCTATAGTTTTCCGTGGTTTCTCCGATCAACACCAGGCGAATGTCGGAGCAGTACCTTAACAAACGGGCTGATATTGTACTTAACAATGGCTATAATTTTATATTCTAATTCTTTTTTAATTGACTCTTTGTGATTATAACGCAGTTTCTTTAAGTAAAAGCTACCAGGACTGTACTAATGTACACTGGTGTTTGTGAAAATTGCTACACCCAGAAGGAATGACCGGAATCACTTAAAAGCCAGTTGATGTGTAGAACTATGTATCCAGAAGAAGAGATTAAATTTACATAGAGATGGCGTGCACGGTGGTCTAGCAGCGCTCTTCTTTGTGTGAAGGTTCAGATCAGTGTTACGCTACACTCAGTCACTAGAGCCGTCAAATGTCTTAGAAACGTGCAAGCAAGTGAGCGGAGACCTCGACGACGCCAAAGGGCGCAAATATCAGCATCTGAGTGAGTTCGAACGAGATAGAATGATCGGTCTCCAAAAAGCGGGTTTGTGGTACCGTGACATTGCGGCTCGAACGGGGCGCCCTGCTACGACTGTGATGCGCGTGTAGAATCAGTGGATAGAGGACTGGAGCACAAAATGTCACCACAGCTCGAGATGACGGTCATCTTGTCCGCGTGGTCTTAACCGACAGAACGACGCGCGTCATACACAGGGTTGGCGAGACTCTGGTGCACTGCAACAGGTGTGGTCATGTCTGCGTCGACAGGTCGACGCTGTCTGATGAGCGCTGGCCTAGTGTCACGCATACGTCGGATTCCGTTGTCCAGAAACCACCAACACTTCAGACAGCAATAGACAGCACGAAATTTTGTAGGGTACATTGATACATACGGGAAAATATTTTTAAAAAAAGTCGTTGTTGAGCGAAAAATTAAAAGAAATTAAAATTTGTCTCTATTTCAAAGTCCCTCTATGGCAAAATTACGCAAAAACGGCATTTCTTTTCGAAAAATCGAACGTGAATTTATTTTAGGATCTGACATAAAAGAATAGATTTCGTTCGGTAAAAATCTACAACTTCAATATTGTGGTAGTAGGAAGACTCCGAAAAAAACAGTTCTTTTGCAATATTAGAAATATCTGGGATTTCAACGATCATGAGACTGCACCATTATCTTTATCTTTCTTTGCGCTATCGGGGGACAAATATTAATAAAAAAATTGGTGCCATTTTTAAGAACATTTTGAAAATGTTATTGAGGCTTCATTTCATGTACACTCAACTATCAATATATTCATTTGAATCTCTGACAGCTTCCAGTTCTATCAAATCGATCAGAGATATCAATTACGAGAAAATCGTCTTAACGGATTAACTGGTAGTGTCGATCACGGACAGACACACGGCCGGACAGACAGACGTTTTGCCGTCAATTGATTTTTCATTTATAGGAAACTCCAAAAACATGGATTCTGGCTACACCTGTGGTAGACGAAGTAATTGAATATACATAGAAACATGATTTATCCACTTTTTCGATACCAGAGCCAGACAATAAGAGTTTTTCTGTCACATATTCGCTGTTTTCCAGACAACGGTTACAATATTTTTTCTTCTAACGATGTATGGACGAGAAAATAAACATTACATTTACATTCAACTTCACATTACGTTTTTAGTTAAATGCAGGAATTTCGATATAATAATAATTGTTCACATTCTACACAAATTCAGTCAATTCAATTTTCTACATTATCACATAATAGGAAATTACAGGGGGGCTATAGAATCACCAATAAGCATTACTCAATTTGAAAATTAAAGCTTCTCATATCAAACTTAAAAAGTTGGGAATAACATTACACAACCTTATTTAATGGGAAGACGTCTTCGTTTGGAAATGTTGATTGGTATCTTTGATAGCTAAAGATATGTTTTGGGTAAGATGTATGAGAGGGGTTGCATTAATAAAATTAAAAGATTTGATGATATTTATTATTCTGGTTAAGACCATAATCAAGTCCTCGGCGGCTCTTTGGTTAGCAAGCTCGGTTTCCACAGCGCAACTACTGGTTCGATCCCCTTATCCCATGGCCGAGAGGCTGGGCCACCGCTGGTCGGTCATGGCCCGTATCGGGCTGTCGAGACAAGAACCGCCCAGGTCTGAATAATGAACTAGTTGGTGATGTGTACAAAATGAATAGTTTATTAATTTTAGTGATTGTTAGAAACCTCCAGATGCTGTCGAAATTTTCTCTCTTGGTGATAAATTTAGCACAAAATAAACAAAATGAATGGAAATGACATAATTCAAATGATAAAATATTCGAGAGTAATAGCTATCTTTTACCGAAAATACTGTCAATGACAGACTCAATTTCGTCAATATCATTAATAATTGAAACAACAATACAATCAGATTTAAACACATTCCGAATGTTCATTTTTTTAAATCGTAAGCTATAAATTACTGAAGAATTTATTCAAAATAATGCCCATATTCTTTTCACCAGAACTGACAAAAGAGCTCTTACTGTTGCTCTCAAAAAAGTACAATAAGTAAGAAAAGTGCATCTTCAACGGCTGTTATATGCAATAATTTAGTGGTAACTCTATTTGGAAGATTTTCAATAATCTCATGGATTTTTTGGACCATTGGGCCAGAAAAAGTGAATCATAAAAGAGCAATACTTTAAATTAAATATCACTGGAGCTAATTTAACCCGTGCTTATGCTTTGCCCAAAGTCCATAAAGAAAAAATTCCTTTTATCATAATTATTTCCAATATCGGTACTCCTTTATTAACATTTCAAAATTGTTGTACAAAATTTTAGCTCATAGGCATTTAGGCTATGAAAATACAACTAAATCTCTTTACAATGCATCGATAAAATCAAAGACGTTCAAGATTCTCTCAACCCTCAATCAGCCATACTCCTCTTAATGATGTTACTATTATCATTGTGGTTAATTAAATCCTACATTACACTATACTTACTTCCAACAACCAAATATATATTCAAATTCAATAGGAGCTTATTTTGGGCTACGTACAAATTCAGTTGGAGCTAATATTTCCATTTGGGGCGAATGCCTACATTATGTTGCAAAAAGACGCTGAAGTACGATGTAGCGCTTTCAGGAACTTAAGTTACCCCCCTTCCTAATGCAATGTCTTTGGAATTCCTCACTGTCATTAGTCATCTGCCTGACGCTACATTTTACGCAGTCGGTTGGAGGCACCTGTCTCGATTGAAGCAAGACTCGCTTCTGCGCGGTAAGAGGTCGAAATCATTTAGTGCAGCGTACACTGACTCTTTCGTTTGTGATTTTTTTCCTTACAAGTTTTTTTAAATTTATATACAGGAAATTTTAAGCTACTGCATTGACCACAGTAACTAATTATTAATATTCTATGTTTAAAATTAATGTTAACAATTTGATTATGAGTCAAAATAAATGAAAAATCGCTAGGCAAGTAATTAAGACATATATCATTGTAATTGATTAGCGTATCCTCATAATTCTGTAAATTCAGAAATTTACTCAATCTTACAAACTTGTTAAGAGTTAAATATCACTTTAAGAGTCAAGTATCACTTTTTTCCAGAAAATTTTCGGTCATGGACACTTTCGAATGTGCAATTTTTCATTTATGTTTTAATATCATAACAAAAATTGTACCGTCAGTACCTTCGTATTTTTCGCAAAAAGTGTACTCGTGGGTGATAGCTTCTGTCTACCTCGCAGTTCATGTCTTCAAATTCTTTCAAGCTGTAAGATGATCTCTCCGTCTTGACAGACTGACAAACAGGCAGGCAGACGGATAACTTATTAATTGTCTAATATAATTGCAAAACAAAACCTTTGTTTGTTTCACAGGTAGGCTACTTTAAAGGGGAAGAGCGACGCAGGCAGAAAAATGGTGAAAATTCTCGAAGACGAAGAAAATAATATTCTGTAAGATAAATTTCACTTTATTGCTAATTTTAGACACCTCACACTTCCAATGTGCGGAATATCTGAATGCATCACAAAGTGAATGTATTAAAAACTATTTTAAAATATTTCACATTACGTGTAATTAATACTACTTGTATTTGGCCGATGCCGATATGCGAAATCACTAAGGTAGTAGTGCCATGGCGATCTAGGGCCGAAAGTTCACGGTTTCGAGTCCCGCCTCGGGCATGGCTATATTTGTGTTCGTCCTTTCACCCATCATTATCATCACCTTATCACATCATTCAGTATTCCCTGCAAAAAGGCAAGCGACGCTTGTAATTAATGGGATCTTAGTTGGCTATTAAAATATCTATTTGATTTGAATGAGAGGCCAATGATTACTTTTAATAATTTGATGGTGGCGGAAATGTTACCAATTACAATGCGTTTCAAATATTTATGTGCTAATTATTCTTATGTTAGGTTACTATTTTAAGAAATATACTTATAATTATTGAAAACCTACTCCAAATCGAATCATATTGGCATAACCCCTTTGCACTTTTGCTGACTAGAGGAAAGAGAGCGTAACAGAAGAATTAAGATAATGGAATATCTTCAGAAACGTTCTAGGGGATTTAGTGTGTTCTTTGAAGGGGAAAACCTAAATGAATAGTTTCATTTTTTATCAAAATTTTGTGTGCAAGAAGAAATTGTTTTTATCGTTAGTTACATTAGGTTTTATCGTTAGTATCGTTAGTTACAAGTTGCTTACATTTTGTCTATTTACACTTCGTAGGGATGGTGTGGTACCAGAACTGGACGAGGATGGGGCTCCAGTTGAGCCCATAGGAGATCCTGCACCCGAGGAGCCACAAAATGCAGGTCCTGCAGAGGATTACTTATTTATTTAAAATAATAATAATAATAATAATAATAATAATAATAATAATAATAATAATAATAATAATAATGATAATGTTTTACAAAGATCATATACATTCTTGGAATTACTAACCATCGATAATCAGTTGTCTCGATTAGCAAAACTGGTTTTATAAATTATTATCTGTCTAGTTCTACACATTTCTTTTTGTGTCGTGTTTATTTTATTGTTTTAATTTTTTAATTATTACAATCGAAGTTCATATGGACATTCAAAGTAAAAATCTAACACTATAATAGAAAATTAAGTCAAAGTGGAGAAACTTAAAAACTGCGATATAGTACAAGGGAATGCACTTTCCCTTGTAGTATATCTGTTTTTCCCAGCACTGAAATTCCTACGCTAGCTTCTATAATAGTATATTAAGTTGAGTCATGAATAAAAGTTGAAGCGAGCGTCTTTAGCAAGAGAAAATATTCATTCCTTTGTAATAAAAATTGCAAAATTACATTTGCAAACGTGAATTAGCTATAGATTGTGTCTATATTTTTTATCGTGCTCTCCATGAAGAAATCAACATACTGCCGCGAGAACATGGAGAACGATTTTTCAAATAACTATTATTCGGAGTTGAAGAAAACAAACGCAGATAGTGACATTCTTTTTGTGTTCAGAAGCAAAACTACAGAACTTTCAGCATTCAATGTAAAAGGGAAACATGACGAAAAATCTGACCGAAATTGGAGTTTAACTTGCATTTTCTCAATTGTCGAAATGTCAGCTTGTGAAGACTTTCATGTGATTGATTTGTTACTCTCCGTTACAGGCGAACCACAAGGCGAATTCATTGATGTGATGGCGATTATTCAACAGCTTGCACAGGATTGCATTGTGTTTCAGAGTATACTGAATGATCTTGTAAGTACACAATTTATTTGTGAGACCAAATAAATTGGTGACATTCATTAACTATGAGATCTAACTAATAAAAATGAATTAAACTTCCGTTTTTTATATACTGTATTAAATTACAACTTTACTTTAAACTTTCGTTTAACTTTCCATTCAAATGTTCATAGTTTATAAACTACGAGTGAACTATCAAGTCGTGTAAGTCCCAGATTAAGCTTTGTTTTGTTTTATTTTAGTGTGAAATGATAAACTTAATTTCATACTACTTAACAGCAGGTACAGAGCTTTTTTACAATACTCTCCAACATTATTATGCTCATACGCTCCACAATCCTATTAGAATTACATTTCCCTTCAGATTATATTTGTTCACACATTTTGTTCAGTAATTTTTCTAATTCACCAACCATTTCCTAATGTGCGTTCATTTAGAAACATTTCTCCACAACTATAAGCGAGTGTTCGTCTTGTACACCTGAGTGTATTAAGGGGTTGCCCCAGACTGCCTGAGATTACCTAAGATTACTTCAAATTGTATGAGATTATCTGAAATGGTCTGCGGTGACCTGCACTAACAGGACTTTACTTACGTTTACACGAGGTTACATACGATACAAGTGAGTTAATACCGCTTTGAGAATAATAATAATAATAATAATAATAATAATAATAATAATAATAATAATAATAATAATAATCATTGTAGTCATAATAATGCCGATCCGGTGGCCGAGATCGCTAAGGCAGTAGTGCCGTAGCGATCTCGGACCGAAGGATAGCGGGTTCGATAACCGCCTCAGGCATGGTTGTGTTGTGTGTGTTTGTGTATGTTGACTGTGTCGTCCTTTCACCCCTCATCATCATAATTTCATCTTACACCCTCCGCGCTAACAACCCTGGGGAATAAAAATTGGACTCGGCTAAATGCCGGTCCCCCAATTAAAGTTACATGCACCTGCCACCGCGATAATGTTACTGAGCCACGGTAAATGTAGGATGCATGCATGCGTGGTCCTAGTTGGCCTAATCACAAGCTAATAATAATAGTAATAATAATAATAATAATAATAATAGTAATAATAAAAATAATAATAAATGAAAAAAATATCCACAATTATTTTGTCTTTGTTTTTTAAGGTGTCACATATTTGAGTTTTCCCAACTTTAGATTTATTTATTAAAATCCTGACAGAAAATTTGGTTTGTTCTTCAATTAAACGAATACTCACCAAGAGTTACCTTTTGAATTTGCCGCCTGACATCAGAAACACTGTATCTACAACACTCAAACTGAACAACAGTATACGTTTAGAACCATTGAACCCAAATCACACATTACAAGAACTGTGTAAAGATCGCTCTTCGCGTCTCTCCTTCCTTCACATGGGCTTTGTGAAGGTCCGTGCTATTACAGTGACTTTCGAAAGTTGCTTTAGTGGGAAATACGACGGACGTTCGGACGAGGGCAACTGAGAAAGCGAATGGACGAGCAGAGCTGTGTCTGTTGGGGTAGTGTCGCCCCATAAAGCAATGTTTAATTTTAAAACAATATTTTCCCGTCATATTCAGATTTTTTATAACCGACTTACTCAAAATTCCTTTCCTCTTTCGCGGTAGGCTGGTTTCCGGGTTATCTTGAGTACTTTGCATCGGAAAGTAGCCCCTCTGAGATTTTTCCGGCTAAGGCAGGTTTTCGCTTTAATCAGGTTCCTTTGTACGGTATTACATTTTGTTCAGAAACCTATAAAATAAATTCGGATGTACGAGATTGAAAACTATACTGTATAATGCAAATAGTGAGATAAATAAGAATGATGGGTCCTGTACAGACATTGATAATAACATGACCTTGAAACATCCTGAGTAAATATTAGACATATTATAGCTATTTGCACAGACATAACAGATAAGGATGGTATTTTCTTTACAGCTTTATTCAGGACCTATGAGGTTCGTGTGAAAACTTTTACTAATAATTTATTTGTACAACTAGTTTTATTTCATGAAATGTGAAATCTTAAAAATAACTTTGTGTTACGAGATATCAACATAGACATTCTCAAAGATGGTATTAAAAATGAATAATATAAATATCTGAACAATATGTTCAGATATTTATATTATTCGGGTTAAAGTGTTTTGTAAGTACATCTACACGAGTAACTGATAATTTCTCATCATGTATTGAGCATATATTATATTTGATAAGAATTATTATTGTAGAATTAAAGCTACATCTGCTTTGTGTATACTTCATTGGTGAGATTATTATGAGATTGTAATTATTGTTGAATCAGTAAATAAGATACAAATTCTAATATTATATCTAAAGACAATAACAAAGTAATTAACTATACAAAATTCTTAGACGTTATAAGTAATGTAATTTGAATTTCATTTATGAGGGTATATGTATAGAATTAATAACGAAATGTAGAAACAAACCTAGAAAAGGCTGGATAACAGGGGATTTAATGAAGTCATGTAAAACTAAAAATTTACTTCTTTAAGAAAATGAAAGATAATCCATTTAATAGTGTAATTAGAGAGAAATAAAAACATAATAACAAATTGGGACATATGTTTACTAAAGAAAAATATAACAATGATTTGTTATTGACAGGCAGAGGGAATGTTAAATCTCTACAGGATTTTATAAATATTATTTGAGAAAAAATAGAACAGGAAGAAAATCTATTCAAATATTATTCTCTGAACATGCTAAAACTTATATTGATGAATCTGAAATTGCCAATTATTTGAATTTATATTTGAGAAATAGCTTACAATGCTCCTGTTGGTAATTATTTTTGAAGTGAAGATAGAAGTTTTTATTGGTAAATTGAAATAAAATATTAGTTATATAAACATTTGTTATTATAAATGTCACAAACAGACTTAAGTCTATTTTACACTCACACATATCACTAAAAGAATTCCAATACACTACACACTACACTGATATTGATAGGATATACTCTGAGCAAAATTCACGAAACTATAAAAGACACATGCACTGCTCACACATTCAATGTTAATCAGAGAGATATTGTATAGATTGAAATTGTTCTATAACCATATTTAGAAACATGTGCAAAACTAGCAGTAATAAAATATGTTGGTGAGTTTGAATAATTATTGTTCTTATTAGTTATTACTACCTTTAACAATACTCAAGAACATACTGTTTAGGTCTACTTTTCTAAATATTAAATACAAACACTTGCTTGTACTATTTTATGAAAGGCTTTGCTCTTGATTCTTCTAAGTTACAGAGCTTTTTCTCAGAAATAAAAAACAAGTTTTAAATTCAACGTTTCTTTTAAGAGTAAGAGGAAAACAGACATGTATCCTTAGTACAGCATCATTTCTTACAACACTACAGCAATACTCTCACAAAATTAAATTGGTACTTAATATGTTAGTACGATTATCTTACTTTTATCACAATGTTGCCTAAGACTATTTAGAGCCAAGCTTTGGTGACAATTCTTCAAAATTAAAAAAGTCCTGAAAAATATGAAAGAATGTAATAATTTGTAATAAAAATTATCGACCAAACAAATTATTTGCCAAAAGATTATGTTATAGAGTCCTTCATTCTTTAATACTATTCAACACTAGTACAATAATAAAGAATCTAGAGACCTTTGCCTTTTATAATACAGCTACAATTTTCATTATTCTTAAAATATATCTCATAGTGTCTACCTTTTATATGACTCAATGTGTTTGTGTGCTTTAGGAAAAGGAAATCAATGAATTGTTTTCTAATAATGGTCAAGAAGAAGAGAATTTGGATTTGGAAGTGGAGAATGCGGATGGTGATGATGATCCAGTTCAATTACTTGCAATTCTCTACAATGAGGTTTTGGAGTTTTATCAGGTTCACCCTGATTTACCTAATCCTTTTCTGATTGGTGATGCTCCCTCAAATAACAACAATGAATTTTGCAACCTGGAAGTTGAGAATATGGGAGCTGAAAACATGGAAGATAACAACTTGGGAGATGATAATGAGTGGGATAATATCCCAATGGAAGAATGCGCTAGTAACATAGGATCTGAAAGTGAAGTGGATATTAATCTGATGGATGTCAAACAGGAAGGAGAAAAATTGATGGATAAGAAATTATTTGATGAGATACTGGAAGGAAAAATAGAGAATGAAATTATGGCTCAAAACCAAGATGGTAATGCCACCAATGATCATGGTGGTGATAAGGAGGAGGATGATGACATATCCAGTCTTTCAAGCGACATCTCAGCTATCTCTGTGGATGGGAATCTTGTTGATGATGTCTTCTTGACCATCAGTGATGAAGTTGCTGATGATCAGATTGAATAAATCCCTGAAGATATATTTTTCAATTACAATTTTCATTATATTTTTAATGGTGGTGGTATATTTATTTTACATGTAAATTCTAAGGTGCTGTCACTAATTAGTGTTCATTTTTTCTTTAAAACAAAAATACTGTAGGATCTACTTCAATTACAAGACTTCATCTAAAAAGGCTTCTCTATTTGTCAGGCCTGTTTTATACTTCACAAGTCTGAAAGAAAAATGTACTTTAAGTCAACAATATGAATATACCTACAATTTTGTTTATAATGAAAGTTAATTTTTTAAATAATATGTATCACAGAATATGTAGATCACTTGTATCCTGTTTTTATTTTTTTCCATTCAGTTCAACAATTCTACTAGGACCCTATCATAATTGAGAGGGTAAAGGTTCTCTTAACTTGAATTGAAGCCATGTGTGAATTTCAATATTTGTTTCATTGAAAGATGGTAAAATTCAAGTACTGTCCTGATTTGAATTGACAGAGACATCAATTTCGAAATTAAGATTCAGTCCTAATTCTGTTTCTCTAGTATCTTCAAATTAATAATGTAACATCAAATTAACTTCTCCCCATAACATGTCACACACAGTTTTAACTGTTTTGACATAAATAAATAAATCTTATTTTATCCTTTGCTCCCTACTCCTGAATTTGGTCATGCATTCCTAATGCTCATTAGATATCTGACCACTCAAGAATGAGTTTGCCATCACAAAAATATTTATAACTCAGTCCATTATAAAAAATTCCTTGTCATTAAATCCAAACAGATAATTCATAACAGGAAGCAAGATGGAATATTAGTGGAATTGGAAATTTGGAGGATGTGCAAGATTTTTTATACATTTATTCTTTCAGTGTTGAAATAGTTTATTTTGGTTATGAAAAATTCTGCTTAATGTATATCTACAAAAACAATGATCACATAATATGATAAATATTAAAGGCAATGTTGGCATATTTTAAAAAATATTTTAGAATAAAACAATTATTTTAATAAAATTCTTAGGAATACAGAAATATCCCTAAATGAACTCATGAAAAATTTATTAAAATATGTTTTATAGATATGTAGGAAAAAATAACAGCTTTCAGGATTTATATTTTTGAAGCCACAAATTAATATGCATTGACTCCACATTTTTGTTTTTCAAATAACTTTAATAAGAATTATTACCCCACATATTCACAATTATTCTTTGTTAAATATCCTTCTGGTATTTTTGTGTCCTGTTCTATTGTTTTGTAAAGTGGAAAGGTATTTTATTTGTTATTGTAAAGAAGTTTCTTTTTTTACCAAATTTACAGTGACAACATTGTGTCAACCCTCCTTGGAATCTTATTTTTGTCAGGGTTGCAATCTGAGTGATGTAAGCATTTTAAAACATTTTCAAACCAAATCACAACATAGGAGACCCAATATATTTGAGTGAAACCTTTCAAATTATTTTCAATTCAAGTCTTATCAATGATATTTCAAATGATTCCAAATTTTACTTCACTCAGCCTTCAACACTAACATGAATAAGTTCCCAATGAGATTGGAAATATGGTCTGGGGAAATATTTTAATAAATAAATAAATTTACAAAAGGAATACAAAGTTATTTTTATTATAATTATTCATCCGATAAACAGACCTAAAAATAGTATTATGTTTCTAAAATAAAACTGTCCGAAACAAATTTCTCGTTTGAAAAATGAAATTAAGCCGGTCTTGAATTGTATTTTAACTTCAGGCAAAGGAGTCCCAAGATGAATTAGAGACAGACTTCTTTATTTTATTTCATGAACAACGTCATTTTTGTTTTCAATATTTTTGAGGATTGATTGACTCCATCATTTAGATTTAGATTCATTTAGTCAAAAACCTGAGAAGATCATCTGCGCACCTTCGTGAGTTCCAGAATCCCTTCCTATCATTTTAACTATAAATAGTTGAATGATGATTTAAGGTTAAAGATAAGTAAATAAAAATAAAATTTAAAAAACCGCGAGATTAGCAACATTTGAAAAACTAAACATTTTCGTTCCCAAGTTATAGAAAACTTACAATCTAACAAAGCAGTAACTCGTCTTTACCTCTACTCCTACCACTTCAAGGAAAAGAAGAGTTCAACAAAACGTGCGCATAGTGAAGCTACATTTACGTCCCGAAGCAAAACAAGGGACCATTTCAGCATTTGCTCAATGTATCAGGGAAACTGGACAAAATCTGGTCGAGATCGGGGTAATTGCTTAAGTACATTATTTGTTACAAGCATATTAGAGCTTTTAAAAAAAGTACTATGCAAATGTAAACTAATTCATTATATATTACTGTTTTGTTAAAATTATTTTTGTTTTTGATCACTAGAGTCTCTAATTGTATATAAACAGATATGCTGCAGAAAAGATTTTACTTTTAATTTCAATTTGCGTACCAACTGTAATTGTTCATGTCATCTGGCAGTGTGTTGTAATGTAACGTACTTGTATTGTAGGTGGATTTCGGAGAGTGAGCTGTTGATACTGATACTTGATAAATACAACGTTTTTTCGTGATTTCTACAACGTGTGTTGTAATTATAAAGATCAATATTTCATGATAATATGTTTCTACCGTTAAGTAAGTCAGTTTTGACCAAAATTACAGATACCTACATAAATAGGGAAGACAAAGGTAAGATTCCAAGCTCAATGAAGAGACGCTTTTGCGGGGATCACGCGGATGGCATGTTTTCATTATTCGAATAATGTGCTTTCGCAATCCAAAGGTCTGGGAACGACATGGTGCACATTTGCAAAATACACGCAAAGAGCTGCATGAAGGCTGACAGAATTTGAAAGAATTCTGAATGCGTAACATAATGAACTTCTTTTTGTGTTTAATTCTGTTAATGTACATTCCATTCGAGGTTTGAATGAATTGAGATACTGTAACAACCCCCTTGTTTTTTTTTATTTGTCTTTTACTTATTTCTTGCATTAAAGTTGAGAGCACCACATTGTGACGTGCGGGGGTGGTTGAACCTCAGGGTGACCCGACTCACCTGTTCTTCATTAGCGGCTCCGCAGCGTCGCGCTGGTTCTGATATGACGCACGCGTGACTGGTTTTAAGCATGCACAAATGCATTGAAAAACACAACGGTTTGGTTTATAACAGACCTGGTTTAATTTGGTAGTTCGTAGGTGAAGCCTTCGATTACATCAAGAACTTAATCCTAGCTTAAATCTACCTTATTCTAGCGATCACCCTCATTGCCCCAGCGTCCATCAGCTCCCGGTCAGGGCTTTGTCCGGTAAGCGGTGACCAGCGGGGCGGTGAATGGTCGCTTGGGCGGCGACGGCAGCGAGGCGGTTGCGAGGCCCCCGTCGCTGCTCAGGCGAGATGGCGGGCGGCAGCGATGGGCCCGGGCGATGGCAGCGTGGTCGTGGGCAGCGGCGACTGTGTCTTGGCCCGCCGTGGACCAGCCACAGATCCCGGCACTCTTTACAGTTTGCAGAGTCATTCGCCCAGAGGTGATAGTTCGGCGTGCGGCGAAATCAAGGCGACGCATAGAGATTCGGTGATGCGCGCGAAGGTGCATCTCGATGCGTTCTCACGGCGGCTCGAGATAGACACCAAGGCGGTTGGCGGCGCACAGCGCGGCATTCGACGGTCCATAATTGCGCATATAGCCCCGCGACTTGGACAGGAAAACTCTCCCTTTCTTACGCCCCACGGGCTGAACCGCGCTCCTCTCGCTCGAAAACCAACTGCTCTCGCAGCTTCCTGCCGACCGAATGGACAAAAGCGCGTCCGCCGTCACCTCCCTCGCCCCCTGTATTTTGCTTGAAGGCCGATTTCAATGTTACAGTGAAGTGATTCACTGCTTGGTCGATCTCGTCTTTCGTATTTACTGTTTCTGCTCAAGCTGAGAATTCAGCTGTGTTGCGAAACCTGCCCAGTTCGTGTCACGGGTAGTTCGAAAACTACCTTGGCGTTTCGCTGCAAGGGACGCCGCAACGCATAGTAACATGCGTTATGGGTTATGATCGGAATCCCTTTACGGCCACACACTCAACGCCTTTCACAATCATAAAATCAACAACGGCCGGGTTCCGGTTTCGTACTTCCGGGAAATGCGTGGGGCTATTCGGTGCGCTATTCCCCACCTTATCGCTACAAGATTGGCAATTTTGTTGCCGTTTCAGATTGCTCTGAGGCCGTTCCATGTTCTACGCCTGGTGTTAAAGTCACCCAGAAGGATAACTTTGGAATTTAATGCGAGAAGCGCATGAATTCCAGCCGGATCTAAGGTTTGATCTGGGCAGTAGACGGATTCGACTAATAGTCGGCCGCTACCATCCCAGACGTACGCCCCGACCGCCTCTAAGAGACGCCAGAGCAATAGCAGGGATTTCGGCTTCAAGCTGCGGCTGTTCTCGGCGCAGCGCGATTGCTACTCCGCCACCTGGCCTGCCAGCTCGGTCTCTTGCGATAAACAGCGAATCCCCGGAGTTTGAATTCGTGTTCATCACTGAGACACGTTTCTTGTAAAGCCAAGATATCGAGTTGCATTTCAACTGCAAATTGTTCGATTTGCTGAGCTTTAAAAATTTCACTTCGCGCGTTCCAAGTGCATGCGCGAAGAGGAGCTGTTCGCATGCCTACGTTGCTATTGATTCTAAACATTATCGGGCAGCATACTGAGAATTGGCTCGAACATCGCTAAGAACTGGCTCTTAGTGACTGTTTGGGCGGCAGCTGCGGGTGCAGTGGGCCGCGCTCCGGCCGCCCCGGAGGGCGGTGCGTTGGCCTCTGAGGGGCGCGCTGCGCGACCTCGTTCCAGGCCGGCCCGCCGCTAGCTGCCGACCGAGGCGCCGGGTTTCTTATAGAAACTGTCTTGTGGACCTCTCGGTCTCCTCTATTGCACGCGCTTTTGAAGAACATGTGGGCAGCGTGCAATGGCTGCATCCTGAAGCAGCGTGGCTTTGCCTGCAGTTGCAGCAAACGGGCTTTTGGTTGAAATTGCCTCGCTTTGGGCAATGTGCCGTTCCGCGATTTTCGTCCCCTGCAGGGTGGTCCTCGCCCGTGCAGAGGCGGCAGCGCACTTCATTCTCGCACTTGCGAGCGATATGGCCCCAGCGGCAGCAACGCATGCAAAAGCGTGAACGTGCCCACTTTTCGCGTTCGACCACAACAGCGAAGGATTCAAGTTGCTGCAACTTGTACATTTTTCGCGTCTCTGCGCTGTCATTAAATGTGACTGTGAATGTTCCCGTAGGAACTTGCACACGCCGAGTTTCAGTGCCTGTTGCACTTTGGGTTTCACCAGAATCGCGTTTCCTGGCGACCGCCGATTCTTTGAGCAGGCAAATCTGCCCGACTGCTCGGGGGACGTAGCCGAGCTCTCTCAGCTGTTTGTCTACGTCCTTCGCGGTGTACCCTAGCGCGAGCCCTCTGATAAATACTCCGAGTAGTTTTTCAGAGTTTTCTGAAGGAGGCGGGTGTGAGAAGCTGAATATTCTCGTACTGCGAGCGTATCGCTTCGCCTCCGTGCATGCTCCACGGTCGTAGCTGTGGATCTCATACACAGTTCGCTGTGCACGGCTGGCGACCTTCGTTATGGTCGCCTTGTACCCTGTTAAGGGCCCAAGAGCCCTGCCGTGCACCAAAACCTTGTCGGAGCGAATATTTAGCCTTATCCTAAAAGAGGGACCCTTTTTATGCATTTATGTTACCTTTATGAATTGAAATATATGAATGACTTCAGTTACATTGATTTAAAAAAAAAATCAATAAAATGTTTTATGCAAAAATCTTTTACTCTATTCAACTCCTGTCCCTTTAACAACAAAATTGCAAAGATTGGTCTTATTAACCCAATTGAAAGTGTTGATTATATAACGCAAATAAAATTGTGATACTAGAATATTTGTTTATTTTTTTCCTTATTGTATCTGGTTCTCATGTAATATTATGTACAATCTTCCTATGTTAATACACAGCAATCATTGCGGAAAAAGTTACTGAATAATTAGGCAATCTATTGTAACCTTATTCTTAATAATTATTACTATATACTGCAATCCTGAAAATGTCCTTTATAAAGTCTCACAATGTAGTGATTTTATTTTTATCTTTCGCACCTAGGAGTTTGGTTAATATAATATAATTTCCATAAAATACGTAAGGATACATAGAAAGGTAACAAATAAATAATGAGTAATTATATAATAGTTTATTTTAAATGACTATCATTAAGAAGTAAAAAGCAATCTCGTCCACTAGCTACACTGCTGCTTCCACACCGCTGACCTCTGTAAATAGAATGAAGTTCACTATAGATTAATGCAAAACATATGAAACGCATAATTTAACTAATATAGAGCGCTTCAAAGACTAGGGTAATTACCGCAGATAAATGGGCTCAAAACAACTTGCTGAATACATTACTAATACTGGAAAATTATTTGTGTTATTACCTTCCATCTTCCACTAATTTTCAGTTCCGTTCTCTCCATTTTTTTCCGGATGTTCATTGTATTCAGTGAAGTGAATACGCTAACCTTTAAAAAAAAAATCTCACTGCTATGAAACATTCAATTTCAAGTATATTGCAAAATTAAAAAGCGCTGCTTTAGTTCGCCAAAGGGGCTTTCTATAATTACATGCTTCTTTGAAAGCACCTTATTAAAATATCTCCTAAAAGTAGAACGTTTGTATAGGATTCCTCAGGTCTGCATTTAACAGATTTTCCCATATTTTGGAGTCGTGTACAGCAACAGACGAAGATCCCATGATTTCATCCCAATATATTCATTCCCACGATTGGATGGTTTAATGATGGAATATGGTAAAATCTATTACCCCAACAGCTGCAGGAAGTATTTTTGTTTTGCCACTTCAACTTTTCATTAGTAATTTGCTCCAAAGATTAAGGAAATATAATCAAATTTAACGCAAATCATAAAATATCTTCCATAATTTATCACATTTTTTTAGTCAGGTCTGTTATATTCCCAAATCTTCCACTTAAACTTGAAATCTAGGGTCATTTATTTCATTGGCAAGAGCACCACCTCTTTTTCGTCTTCGCTGAACATTAGTCTGGTTGTATCACATTTATTCCCGAAAATTGGAACAATCTCGCCAATTTTTGCTAGACATTTCTTGCTTTGAATTGTTTACACATACTAATATCCATCATTAACTCCTTTATACCAAATATGACTAAACGCTCAGAAAGTGGAAACCTACGAGGAAGCACATGAGGCACCCGAGGACCAGACTAATAACATGAGAAAATGCTCACATATAAAGTACATTCTGTTTTTATTCATGTAATTATGAGCGTATGCTCTAGTGAGTTGATAGAATTTTCTCGAGTTTGAGAAATTCATTTTGTGAGAATGTTCTCAAAATTTTTATGCCTATGCTCAGAGAACGCGAAATAACATACGCACATTTTCATTCATACCTCCTCATGCTTCACCCTTCCCTAGTAGAAACCTCCCACACCACCCAAACATCCCCACGCCAACGCCCACCCCAACTTCCACAAACTCCCTTTCGGTTCTAAGAAAATCCCGATATAGATTTTTTTTTGCATCATTACGTGTTATACGTCCAAGTTTTCTTGTGGCGTAGAATCACAACAGTTTCTTTACCATTAGATGTATTAAAAATAGAATGATGCAATGAGCGTTGACAAAAAATGATAAATTTTTGCTTTCGTGAAATAGAAAGCATTTTGCATAAAAAAACTATATATTTGATATAACACTCTTGTCACTAAAATAACGAAAATGTGCCTAGGGAAATAAGGTTGTGGATAAAACGTGTGCAGAAAATGAATCTTTATATACTATCCTCAACGATAAAATACAACTATAGGCGCTGTGACTTTTTTGGCAAAGACCAAATCTTAACAAAACTTTTATTCGAAACCAGTTTACACTAAATACAAAGCAATTTTTACTTAGCAAAATGATGTCTCGCAAAGAAACCTGCAACTACTCAATTAAATTACAAAATGATTGCCATGTAGAATATGATCAAACCAACAACTGCTATTCAGAAGAACTTTTAAAAAATCGTAAATTGTTTACAATCGGATTGAAGGAACCAAATAAAATTGCCATTTTATTTTCCAAACAGTTTTTAAGTATTGCAACAACACTACACTAACAAATAAAGGAAACTACTCCAACTTACAAACCTCCAATATAAAATCGAATTTTTCAACTATTTTATGACAAACTACATGTGATTCTGCATATAAGCTTACAATAAAAAGCAAAATCGAACAGAATTTCTTTGATTTAGTGCTAAAGAAAATTGTGTCCTTTATGAAGCACTTAAGATACTACAAACGTACAAATAAGCAACTGAATGAAAATCAGAGGTTTGAGAAATTGCTCTTGCTTTTGATGCAAAGTTAAATTTAAACATCAACAATGACTATTTGAGTGACTTGAATGTAGGATGCAGAATACATTTATAAATACACTTTTTCCATAATGCCATAAAATACAACATCGTATGAACCAGTATATTCAACAATAAAATTAAATCTTAAAATAAAAATTTTTTATCAAACGCTGTAGAGCCACATATTCAATTTTGCCAACTTACAAAATACATTTCAAAACATGCCACATGTAAAAAACTGACAGGGTACAAAAGGCAGCAAAAATACCTACATACGCTCTAGATATTGAAAATGTGATGCAGAATGCTTTGTAACATATCAATTTTAGTTCAAAATGCTTCTCTAGTTCCAAGAAATGTCTAATGAATTCATCCATTAGTTAAAAAATTTCTAGCAATAGACTCAATGCGAATGCTTTAATACATTAATTATTGTACTTGGACCACTTCACAAAATAGTTAGTAAAAACGAGGCAGCGATTATTTCTTTAAAACATTTTTGTAGCTGTTCCTTGATCATGTCTCGTACAGGTTCCGTTTCTCAGCGTGGGCTAGAGCGAAGTGTCTTGAAACTGATGAGGTGGGCCACCGAGGTTGTAGACACTAGACCGGGGCGTGAGGGTCGAGGACCGGGGCGTGAGGGTCGAGGACAGGGGCGTGCTGATATTGAATCGCGGCCTGCTGAAACTGGATCGGTACTGGCTGAACCTGCATGGGGACTGGTTGAACGTTCATTGGGACCTGTTGAACCTGGTTAAACCCGATCGGGACCGGGTGAAACTGGATCGGGACCGGGTGAAACTGGAGGGGGACGTGATGATACCGGGGCGAGGGCTGCGGGTACTGCGGCGAGGAAGTGGCGCGGCGGGCCATGTGCTCCGGGACCACGCCCCCCTGCAGCCGGCACGGCACGCCTAGCGCCCCGGAGCCGCACGCGCACGCGAAACGGCCCCGGCGCACGAACTCCGCGTTGTGGCCCAGCCCCACGTGGCAATTCCTCGCGCAGCTGATGCACACGGCCAGGCTCTTGCCCACGCTCGCTTCCACTCGCGGCCCCACGGGCACGGCCACCGGCATGGCCCCACACGGCGGGCACGCGTGCATCTCGTGCAGCACTTCCCTCCGCCACACTCGGTACAGGCACTGCCCGCCCTTGGCAGCCACGCCCACCGCGTCCTTGTTATTGTACACCTTGTTGCCACGTTGGACCACCTCCACGTACGTCGACGTGCACAATCCCCGGAACACGTTGTTGAAGATGTGGTTGTATTCCAATTTCGCAGTTGCGTTCTCGGTGATTTCCACTCCGGATTCTTCACAGCTGAAGATGCGGTTTGCTCGCAAGACGGGAAAACTGTGGTCCGTTATCATTACGCCACCGAATGCGTTGCGGAAAATGTCATTCGCTTCTAAGTGCCCTCTCGCGTAATCAGTAATCAACACTCCATACTCTCTGCCATCAAATATCTTGTTACGTATAAGAGTAGGAATCGACCCATCTTTAATCAACACGCCAGCCACATTATTGTCAAAAATATCGTTTTCCACTAACTTCCCTGACCCTCTATTACTTACCACAACTCCACCATTTATTCCACCCCTGATTTTATTTCTTCGTATGCTTGGATTACTTTGAGTTTCTATGTTAATATTTGAACGTTCATTATTGTAAACTACATTTTCTTCTAGGTCTCCGAGACTCTGATCGTGGATGTGGACACCGATCCCTGAAGAATATATACGATTAAGTCTTAACTTAGGATCGCTACCACTTTCAATCCGCACCCCAGTTCCTGTATTCGAATAAATTTCATTTTCTATTAGTGTTGCTTGGCTTCCTAAACAAATATCTACTCCCAAGTTTCCACGATGAATTTTATTCTTCTTTATAACTGGATTGCTATTGCTGATTAAAACTCCCGACACATCATATCCTACTATGTTGTTATCTTCAATCATACCACCCGATCTTGCACTGACGAGCACACCAATGGGACACTTCCAAATTTTGTTGCTTCTGATAGTAGGGGCACTCTTCGTTGAAATGCAAACGCCCGGAATCTTTCTGGAATGAAATTTATTGCCTTCAAATAAACCCGCGCCTTCATTATGGATATAGACACAGCCTATTTCATCAGACTGTAAATGGCAACTCTTATCTGACGCGTCAACACCCTCCTCAATATTATCAGATACATCGTTATTTATGTATTGGCCCGATGTTCCTCTCTCAGAGACGGCAATGCCAACTCCACTACGAATACGATTTTCTCTCACCAACGGATTTGCCCCGTTTTCCACCCATATTCCATATAGCCTCTTGCGAAAAATATCACTGCTGTCATCACTTTCACTGCATTCACTGCTATTTATTGCTTCACTGTCAGCGCTGTGTTTACACTCTACGATGCTGCAGTTTCTGATAACAGGAGTTGAATCGGCGCCACTAATGCTCACAACAGACCTGGCGATAGAAGTGCTTTGGAGGACGCAATGTTCCACGGTGGGCTCACAGCGTGAAGAAACGGCTAAACTGCAGCCGTCAAGACGCGAGTGCTGAAAGGGTGGGCGGGATGGAGAGAAGTGAAGAGTAAGATATCCCATATAGGCGTCTTCGGCTCCTCTAACTACGTACACAGAATTAATAGCATCGCTTCTTATAATAACAGACTTCTTGATTTCTCCCGGCGCTGCGCCGATGAGCGTTACCTTACTTTTCACTACGAACCCTCCGTAACTGCCTGGATGGACGAAAATCAGGTGTGAGCACCCACCATCGCTGGCGTTCACGAAGTCCAACGCGCTGGAAACGCTGTCAAAATACGTAATTGAGCGACCACGACGGGAAAATCTCTTGTATCCTTCTCGCACGTGCATTCCATGGTAGAACTGAAAGAAGCTCGTCTTCCAAGGGTTGGGGTCCTCCGAGTTCTCTGGGTCACGGAATACATACGTGTTCGGCTCCTGCTGCACCAATGGCAAGTCGTATTCGTACACTTCCCTGTACAGGCGTTTCCACAGCTCCGGACTATTCGCGATATCCCGAAGCCGCTTGCACACTTGAGCCACTTGGCGCAAGTCTAGTTCCAGCAGGAAACGGAAAATGAAGATCAGAATGTCTTCCGGGAGATTTTCCAAGCGCGGGGTCGCGGCGGAACGGGCTGAATGGAGGCAGCCTTCGAACGGGGGCGGGTGTGAGAGCGG
>BOPP01000103.1:1724904-1743421 GCA_017312745.1 Gryllus bimaculatus
TATATATATATATATATATATATATATAAATTTTCATCTCATATCGATTGTGTTAAACTCAAAGTCTTTTCGAAATTAATCACATTTAAATATTATTTGGAATCACGTTGCCTTTATTAAAGCAAATACGTAACAAGTTTAATACAGCTAATTAAGAAGATTCTCGTTTACGTAATAGTTTTATCAAATCTCGAGGTTCTCTTTTAATTTCACATACAAAACTCTTTGATAATCATTCGTGAAATTGCTCCTATTCGCTTTACATTATACTCCCTACATTCTAAAAGAGCCGGCCTTCTATAAGCCTTCACACACAACAATAGACTAGAACAAGTGAAGAGGTCGTTCACAACACAGACGGTTGGCTCATCATTGGCCAGCCGTGCCTGTATATCCTCCGGTAAAGCGGAGGCACAGAGTCGTCAGTTAAGATCCTTTTACGTAGAACAGTTTTTGCGCAGAATGAATGTACAGAACGTGTGCAGTCCACACTCCACGATTTCTGCATGAAAACAGACTTCGATTAGTTTCATATAGAAAACGTCATCATATAGTCTAACGCCTCTAGCGGCACAACATGATTTGTATTTTCTCTTACGTAATAAAAAAGTTGTATAATACTGCGCGAAAAATCTGCTAATTTTCGTTATAAATCCTCTAAATTATAAGGCCCAGGTAAAAAAGTTGATAAATCCACTTGCTAAATATAGAGAAGGAGTCTAACACGTGGTGTAGCCAGAATCGTGTTTTGGAGGTTCTTGTTACCGAAAAATCTAATGACGACCCGTCCACCCGTCCACCCAGCGGCTAAACCGTTCAGCCGAAATCGAATCCCCTCATCCCCAATCGAAATTCCTCACTTGATCTGATATTTCTCCTGCAATTGAATTTAAAACCGATATTGTAATTTGAGGGCGTTGGTACTTTACATGAAGCCTGCCAGACATTTTCGAAACGTTCGAAAACATTTTATTTTATTTTTTGTTGTTTTCTTATTTTTGTTTTGATAGTGTGAAGGACGTTTAAGACAATTGTGCAGGTCTCATTATCGTTGAAACATTTTTCGAAAGTTGCAAAAATTCAAACTTTTTCGGCGTTCATACAACTACAATTATGAAGAATTTTTTCTCTCAAAACCTTAAGTGCCTTAAAGATAGATTTTGAAATAAGGTCATGTACAACTTTTCCAAAATTTTAGTACTTTTCGCGTAATTTTGCGTGAAATCTAGGCAATACTTAAGTTTGTTTCAAGATTTTTTTTCCCTCAAAACTAAATTATACACCAACGTTACACTAAAATAATCTAATTTACTTTAGTATAACAAAATAACAATGGTCCTACAAAATTAATGTGGTAAGAACATATTTAGTAGTAAACAAAAACAGTGTTGTAATGACAAACATGGCACATGAATTATGAAATACTGACCGTTAAAGTTCTTAAAGTTTTACAAATTATTTATATTCTTATAAAACAATCGATAAGTATTAGTAACAATGATAAGTATATAATTTTTATACTCTATGACCTGCGGACTATCAGAGGGTAACCCAGTATCGTAACGGAATAAGTAGGAACCCACCCGCAACACCTTTATCCTTGTCTCCTTTTATTAAAGTGTAAAGCTTACACAAGTAGTGTTAGTAACTTAAATAAGTGGCCAAGCACTGGAAGGAGACAGCGGGACGACCGCGCCAGAAAATAAAATAGCTAAAATAAACGTCGGATAGATTAGAATGTACTCTGCTTCTGACGATAGGTTTTTCCCCCTTCAGGGGTTTTTTCCCGAGCCGTACCTTATGGTCTCATTTCCGCGGCTTTGATGTGATGGAGAGACCATTTGGGGTGAATACCAGAATTCGAAAGATTAGAACGCGAAAGGATGTAGGTATTGTAATGGGTTAAAGGCCTTCGGCCTAGCCACCTAGGATCAAGTAAGCTAATTTGTCTGTAATAATTACCTATTAAATAAATAAAAAAATAAATAAACTTAAATAATAAAAAAAAATCCCTAACAGCGAGCCCTCTTTTACCCGGGCCGTCCACACTGCGGGCCCGAACGTTACGCCACTGGGGTGTACATAACGAGACCACTATCGAAGATCCATTCTGGCATTGCAGGACAACTGTTCAATAAGCTCTAGTTAATATGAAAGCAGCTAATAAGTCCTTCTAAATGTTCCTCCAGTGCCACCTTATTTCTGGAGAGCATATAAACTGCTTGAGCTACTATAATGTATAAGCAATAGTTATTTGCATTCAATTATCAATTCATATTGTACTATTGCAAGAGAAACTTAATACGTGTACATTTTTTAGTTTAAAGTCGAAACTGTTAAGAATGTGTGTGATGTACTATGGGAAGAATTATGTTCTGTGCTTTTTTCCTTAAATTATGGAATCCCTACCCCTACCTCTACCCACATACATGTTGGATTATAAGTACAGGTGAAACAAGAAATTTTGACAATTATTGATAAAAACATATTCGTCCCATAAAATAGCAACTTCATAACATGTTATTCAGCATAAATTCCATTGATGTCAAAGGTATTGTTATTTTTAAATGTATTGAATATGTTAATCAATATAATGTTTAATGATAGTTATTCCAATTTTATTTTCCTAATTTCTAACTTATTGTAAGCAAATTTAAGTATTAATGTGTGCTAAATTAATTTAAACTTTTAAGACAGCAATGGTTTTTGTATGTTATTGTAATGTAATAATAGTGTGAAATAATCTTGTACAATAATGCAAATCTTTAGATTGTGTTAAGATGGCTAAGCTTTAGAAGATTTTTCTTCTTACACTGAGCCAGTTCAATTAGTTAACATTAAATTGCAACATTTAAGTTCGAATCAGTTTCTGTTTGTTTAGTCATTCATCTACACCCAACGTCTAACAATACCTACTATTTTAGGGCTTCCGAAAAAAATGCTGTCTAGAAAATATATTTTTCTGAATGTTTACAAGGTACCAACCATCCCAGCAATTCTTTTAATTAATACTGTCAACATGTAATAATTTACTACTCCTAATCTTCTAATGCTATCAGCAAATTGGAAATTATTTAATTACTATTGTTAAACATTGTACAATAACTATCTTTGCTTGACATTTGTGAATGTCAATGTGTAATTAATATTATGGTAAAGTCAAGGATAATTAATAAGAAATAGCAGCACATCAGCAACATCCAACAAAGAAACAATTGCCAACAATTTAACAATTGCCGCCCAATCTTGACTAACGGCAGGCTAACGTAGTTTATCGCGTGTGATCGTTGGAGTAATTTATCGCGCGTGAAAATGGGATCGAGGGCTCCGCGCGACTGGAAGGCTGACGCCGCCTGGGTCCCCGTTCGAAACGAGCGCCGCGGGCGGGAAACCGCGCGCGCGCGCAGACAACGCTTGTTACGAGAGCGGCGGGAACACCTGCAGCCCCAGGAGGTCCGGACGTACCTGCAGCTCATGTTTTTCTGCGCCATTTACTTCCTAGTTTGCGTAACTGCAATATGCGCGTTTTTCTACATTCAAAAGGTCAGTAATTGCCTCTGTACATGTCTCGATTACAAGAACAAATAAAAAAAGAAATTCCTATCTTATTTCAGCAACGTCGCATGGCCGCTGCTACTTCTGCAGAGTCCACATGTGGAGAATGCCAAAAAAACGGCTGAAAAATAAAGGACAGCATAAATATAATTAGTGTAATTGTTTTAGAAAAGCACTATGATCAAAACTGGTAGAACATTTAAGTATCTATAATGGACAATAATGAATTTTTACTGAATTTTTGGTTCATAATTTTCCTTTAATTTTCAGGTCGTGTTAGAGGACAGCATTCTCTTCAAGTCACAAATGAACTTAACTTGATGTAAGCCATCTTGTAATAACAGTAAATAATAAATTTTTATTGAAGAATGGCCCTGTATTTTTCATACATTCTTTTCTTCAACATTACTAAAATTCATGAATTATTCATTATTCAAGTATTACTTGAGACTGGTAGAATACAGAAGTTTCAATAAAATTAGAAAATAAATATTTTCTTATTTGTCAATATTCATGTTGAGCAATTACATGTTGTAACATATCAAAATAAACTGTTTTAAACATAGGATTATTTTGTTGAAAATATTTAATGGAAATGTTTCCTTAATCAGGCAATTTTTTGGACTGACAGAGAAAAGCACCAAAAATTAAACAACAAAATCACAGATCCAAAGTGGTTTGATAGCTAATGGTGCAAATAAAAATTCTTAACCTCATTATTCAAGTGTGAATAGCTAGTAAGCTTTTGATTAATTTCAACTTATGCATTTGCTCATAGTAATGAATCAGTTCAATGAAAAGTAAAAATTAAAATTATACAACGGTATATTCTTAAAATTTTTTACTCTGGGTCACTGACAATAGCAAGATAATTTGGTTATAGACAAATTAAACATTTGGAAGTAAAACATCTAACTACTTTAGGTTTCATTCTGAAATATACAAATTATATCATTCTGAAATATACAAATTAATTCAACAATTATTTTATATTCAAATTATATACAAATTCACAATTTGCTTATTGTTACTTTTAGCATTAAATGAACTTCAAAAGGTTTCAGCATGACAGTTTTGTTTATCACATGAATTTTAGAAACTTTTGAATTAAAACTTTCAATGTCCTTGGAAATATCCAAGTACATAGAGAATTTTAACTATCATTAAAAATCAATTTCTTCTTCAGAATTACACGTTTCATTGACTAAAGTGTAAAAAAATATACTTTTATTGCCGAATATCTCATCAAATGCCATGCACTGTAAAACAAGTGTTGTGATTAGTTTCAATCATTTGGAATTGATAAGAGTTAATTATGCATGTAAACATTCCAAGTTTATGAATTTGGAATTCAAAGTTTACGTTCTTTAGATTAATTACATTTTCTTGGGGCAGATTTTGTATTACTGAAGAATTCAGTCAACCATTATGGACTGTAATATTCAGGGAATATTACTGCCAATGTAATTTTATTGTCTGTAAATAACCAAAATTCTCATTATTTATGATCTGAAATCATTTATATTTATTTATTTGTATTATTGACAATGTTTGTACTAGGATCACATTACCTGGAATTTTACATTAGAGAAAAGAAAAATTAAGTGAAAGCCATCCTCACGATTATTACTTTATCAGTTTCAAATGTAACAGTTGCCTCTGCTTTTACAAATCTATTTTTTGCCTTAATAAACTGAATGGTTCTTTATTCATCATATTTGCAGGTAAGATTAACTGCACAATAAAAAACTATTATACAACACATTACTAGTCAGCAAAGCCTTCCATCTGGCAGGGCCAGAATTTAACCAGCAGGGCGATGCCAACGAAGGTGCGAATTAAGGGGGAGGAAGACGAGGACCATGTTTTCTTAGTGTTTGATGGAACAAGATTGAAATGGAACGAACACAGGAACCATTAGAACAAGATTGCTTTGTTCTTGCTGGTGACAGTATATTTGTTGCAATTTTTTTTAAAATTCCGCCACTTGAAATGCTCCATTCAAAGATTTTAAACCAAGAAAACTGAAAAACAGAACTGTCCTAGGATCTTAATATTTGATTTAAACAGTGACACTTCAACTTCAGAACTGGAAGGCGAGGTCCAATTGGAAGCATTAATGCCAAACATTTGTCGTAACAAAGCTCACTAATGGATGGCAGCGTCCCTCTCTCAGCTCGTGACTTAAGTGCTAACCGAAGGGCCTATTTAAGTACAGCCAGATTGCATTATGTAAGACAATGTTAGTTCCACCATGGATGAATAGATGTTATTCTATGGTTTAACTTTTCAACTGCAATCAACTGCATCCATGTGCCTCCAACTGATAACTTTTAAATCAGTTGAATATATAATGCATCTATTATTATTACAATATTATACATATTACAAAAAAAAATGGTTATGAAATTAGATTAAAGGGAATCTTAACAGGTTAAAAATTAAAATATTCAAATATTGGTTCTCAGAACAGTCATTCAACAATGATCTTTAAACTAATTTCCATATTGGTACTATTTATTGGTTTATTACCATTCTTCAACATTTCAAATCTATCTAAAATAAAATATATCATAATAAATATTTCATATCTGTCTAAAATAAAACTTTTTAAACATGTAGCAAATAAATTTAAAAATATAAAAATACACAGAATTTTTTTAAGTGTTGACTCTGGTTCTAAAAATTTTAAGCTAAATTGCATGATTCTTGTTATTAAGGATCTCTGTTTTAAATTATAATTAAGAAGCATTGAAATACCAAGTAATTATTTGGAGTGAATTCTTCCAGGAAACCTTACAACAAAGTTGTCTCAATTTGAAAACCATTTGTCGAGGTACAATACTGCAGAGTCATTTGCTCCTCAAATTCGTTGAGAACTTTTTGGTACAGGTACACACACTTTTTGAAAAGACAATGTTTTAAAATGGAAGAGGTAAATTAAAATAATATTCCATCAACTCAAATTAAGGACTACAAAAAATAACAATATACTAGAACTGTGTTTGAATTAATGTAACATTCCCTCTGCCAATGCTCATGTCTCCTGTCATGAGCGTCTTACTTGCCACCCAAGCAGTTTCTGCAGCAACACTGTGTGCGCTAATTTCAATCTAGAAACTGACATCACCACATCACATTATTTGGGTACCTCCATGGAAGAACGTTGGATGTGGCAGTTGGACAACTTTACAGGAAATAAAAATATTATTATTATGGGTTATATTTTTTTTAAATTCTCTCAATCAGCAAATCACCTGCATTGTAGGGAAAATAATCTTGTTTATTTTATAAAATACTTTTGATCATGAAACCTTCATGTAAAAATATTTTTGGATTATCATTAAAAATAATAAAACCATAGAGCAGCAAGAGTTGAATGTAGCCTGCAACATTTTATAAAATTTGTAATATGACATATTCAACCAAAACATTTTTAATTTCCCCTACCAAAATTTGCCTCTGGATCTGCCTCTGTTTGTTGTGAATTACTGTCCCATGCAATCAATTTTTTCCCATGGAAAAATGTTGGATGATTCTTTTGAATAAGCAAACATTTTCTATTGAATTGGGAGCACAATTAATTTTTATATACATAAATAAATTTCATTTAAATATACGACATTTAAAGTAGATTCTTGGCTTTATTTATTGTTATGATAATTTATTATAATAATTACAACAATATATAGTAATAACAAAGAAATATTTATTATGAATATTCATTGCATTTTATTTTTATTATTTCAGAGTAGTTCTCTTTAAATCCAAGAACACAACTGCATGTTGCAAATCAAAGACCAACTTTCTTCCATTTACCTCAATAGGAGGAAATTCTTTCTTTTTCTAATGGACTATTCCATCCCTCCAACCAGTCAGCCATCCATACAGTCAGCCATCTTTTCTCCACATCAACCTTTTGCCATGAATGTCAAAACCTGTCAGTAATAACAGACTAAGTAAATTTTTCCTGAATTTGACGAAGCTTGTTTAGCAATAATATGAAGGTTTTTATATTCAACGCTTTTCCAGTTATTTTTGATAAAATAGTCACATTCAACATTCTTTCATGGAGGTACTCATTTAATGCACGTGTCCAAAAATTTATGTGAAAAGGTGAAGACAATTTATTTACTGATCAACTTTATATTTTTGATAATTGCAGCTACAGTAACATTATGTGAAGAGCAGTAAATGGCAAACAAGTAATGGAAAAAACAGTTTCATGATGTCTTCCATCTTTGGTAATTTTGAAGATTATGTGAAAACTCCCTTGGAATAATTTATCAGGACAATATTTGAGCAATGTAACTTGTTAAGAACCTAATTCAATTTTTCAGAACACAAGTTTTAGATTTCTATCTATAGTAACAGATACCAGTAAATCAGAGCATGTTCAAGTACATCACCTACAACCACTCTTAAATCCACCAGATTAAAACATATCTTCTTAGCTTTCTGATTTTGTAAATATTTTTAACTCTCAGAAATAACGGACAGATGTAAATAAAAAAATAAAAAAAAATAAAAAAAATTGGTGCAGATTTTGAAGCGAGTATCAAAAAGAGTATCTTTTTTCAGTTTCCAGAATTTCATACTAATGACGATCATATTATGAAGAGCTTTTGTATTTAAGTAAATTGTAAGTAAACTCTCATTTGAAACTAATTTGGAATGCTAAAATGTGATCTTAGTTGATAATGCTTTAATCAATCTACCATTGCTGTTTTGAGTATTTTTCAAGATTTTCAAGAAACATTCTTAAATATTGGTAAGATATTGTGAATACAAAATCTTATTTATCTATTTTCAAAAGAGAGAGAATGAGAAACAACTGATCGGAAACCAATATTTCCTCTTGTCAGATGAAAAAGTTATTTTTCTGAAAGTTTCTGCAATGGATCAGGCTTTTATATGGAGAAATATGGGGAAAGTAGACAGAGTTGAAATACATCTTTTGCACTAAAGCAATGTGTACCCATTTGTGAAAATAAGGAAATATACTTTGAAGAAAATTAATTTAAAGTATATTTTAGCAGGCAAATTCCAAAGAGAAGCTAGAAGAAAAATTTGTTAAGTATCAACGGCTGCCCGAAACAAATTATAATGTATCATTAATACAGATTTTTGAATTTGAAAAGATTGAGACCGATCAGCTTTCATGCAAAGATTTCACTTTTAAGATTTACTCTTTTGTTGTTATTTAAGTTTGCATTAACTACTAGAGGTGTGAAAGGGCGAACACAATACAACCATGCCTGAGGCGGGACTCGAACCAGCGATCCTTTGGTCCGAGATTGCTATGACCCTACTGCCTTAGAGATCTCTCCCATCCTTATCGGCATTTACTCATTGTCAACAATTTAAAATTTACTTATTGTCATGTTTCTGAAATTTCTTGTAACTAAGAAGATTAAATAATTATAGCATCTTAGCACCTTAAAAAAATTAAATGTAGATCAACTTGTGGAGAATTATATTGTGGATATGCTAGATTGGCACTGGATGTTTCATGTGTATTTCTTTTGTGCTCATTGAAAGGTACTGCTAAATCAAATGATTCACATTTAGAATACACTGCATTTTGAGGATTGTCATTATCATTCCATATTCTATGTGAAAACACATTTGTGCAATTTTCAGTACATTGTTAATTCAAGTAAACTAGAGCACAAATTCCTTTCTGAATTGAAACAGAAACCCTTACTAGTTTCTTCAAGTAAGCTCTCTTTAGAAGCTAATGGCATCAGAACCCATCAATCTAAGCGTTTGTGGATACAATGTTCAATACATTGTAAATAAAGCGTTGTCAATATTTTATGGTTTTTACTTAATTATGCTAAAATATTAAATGATGAATGTCAAGCAGGGAAAATGAGTAAAAGACGAAAATTTTGGACACTTAAGCTTGTAATTACATCTTCCTTTTTACCATTTGTAAGGTTTAATGCATTAACTTTCTCATTTCTGCACACAAAATAAAACTAAATTTGTAGGTTTTTTGTTCCTTTAATTCCTTATTTTCATCAAAAGTAATGGAATATAGAATGCATCTTTTGACATGTTAAGGGATAATTAAAACCAAACTTTTCGTTTCTTTGTCAGGCACTTAAATACTTCATAATTTGATTTGAAATTTATTGAAGATCTTTGGTGAGGTTTTTTCTTTTTGTATTTTTCTATTAGTCTGGAGTGTTTATTGTTTCCTCATAAGGTCCTGATCTAAATGGTTCATAATGGTAGAGTTTTGTTACTGCCAACCTCCTTGAAATGCAAATGGGCAATAGTGGCATATTTAAATGAGTTGTGGTACAAGTAAAATGAACCATAGTAAAAATGTGACAACATGAGCAGTGGAATTATTAGACTTCAAATAAGCAGAGATATTAATTGTCCAAAAAAAACTAAAAATTAAAAAGTTATAAAATAAAAATAATGTTATTGAAATTTTTCTTTAAAAAAGCAGCGCAACAAATTTTATATGCCTGTATTACAGGACAAAGAAAAATTAGAAATGAAATTGAAATGAAAGAAATACAATTTTTTTTTATACTTTCGAACTTCTTTACTGAAAGAAAGTTAGACATTTTTTATAGTACATAAAGATATTAACACTCCATCTTAAGCAGCATATTTTCAAGGGTTGAATATTCCATATCAGAAATTAATTAGAAATTGACAGGCTTGAGAGTTATCCTAGTTTTGGCAGAAATTTTTGGCAAAAATTGAAACAGTACAATCTACACAGCTGTGAACCTTCTAGTTGTCTCTAGGTGCCCAGGGTTCAAATCCTGATTGGGGTGAACAATTCTTTGAACAAATTTAATTATATGATGTATATTTATCTGATATTTTCTATTCAGTTTAATTAAGCATAGTCATATCAAGAACACAATATCAGGTCTTATGAAAGACCATTGAAAACCTACTAAACTGAGACAACACTACATTATCTAAAGATGAAACTTCTACACAATTAAAAATTGCATTATTTAACAACATTTATTAACTTAAAATAGCCTGTGACTAATTGTAACAATTACAACCTTACAATTTTTATTCAAACAATTCTGAACAGTAGTTAATATTTTATTTACTGATTTCATTATTTCTCAGTAAGAAGTCATTCAAGCATTTTTCAACAAACCTTTTCCTCAATCATTCATAATATCACTTTGAATTTCTTTCTGAACTTTTAAATAACCCAGCTTCTAACATCTCACTTTAGCATTTATTTAGTGCTGCTCTATTTCATTTTTAATATTTCTTTCAGTAAATCATTCTTGTTTGCTAAAAAGGTCATCAAAGTGCACCAAAAGTTTATATTTTCGTTTACCACCCACTAGAGAACTTAAATACTTGCAAATGTGTTGTGTACTATATTTTTTTAATCTATGAAACCTATTTAAAATTAGTTTTTGTTGTTAAATTATAACCATAGTGGCGTAACAATGAACTCTGAACATGAGCCAAGGCTTATTCCAACTCAATAAAATTCCCGGAATGCTATAGAGTCATATGATAAATGATAGTCCCCTATTTAATAGCTAATAATACATTGCTAAAAGAGTTTTGCAGCTAAAATGTTACTTAATTAAAATATTACATTTATTGATTATTTCTGGGTGACCAGCTTGAACTGATGCTTTTGCCGGTCTCTCTGTGTAGCCGCTTGCCAACACTTGCATTGGCAAACCTTTACTGCACACATCTGGGTGCACAGGTGTCCTTGTTTAACCGAGTGAAAAAGGGTATATGCCCCTTTTGACCACTAATAAAATCGTTTACAAATAAGGCGTTTGTGCAAAAGAGTAAAACTTGAGACAACATATTTTCATTCACATTGGTATGTTGCTCGATCGCGTCGAGGCTTGAATTTGAGGCTTATTTACGAGGCGTAGACATTTTTGAACCGGCTAACACCGCAAACTGTTCAATTTAAAAGTAGTGCAATAGCAGCACAATTTCACGCAATAAGTAATTCTTATATAGTATTATATTCTTATATAATACTATTTACACAGCAATTTCTCTTCGAATTAACACATTTTGGTCAGCTTTTTTGTAAAACTCAAATTTTCGAAGAAATGTACATGTGCTTATTGCAAAATCTATCTTTAAGAAAAAGATTTCATTAAAGGAACACACATTTATCTTTAATACTGTAGGTTTAGGAAGACTCAGAAAAAGATTGAACTGAAGCATTTTTCGAAAAATCAGTTTTCAACGAACATGATCTCTAGACCACACCCTTTCAGACTATTCAATAGCTAAGTTTAATCAAAAAATTTTGGAGCCAATTTATTTGAAAATTTGGAAAATGTCCCAGGGACTTCATGTAAAGTACTCCCCAAAATTAAAATATCGGATTCAAGTTCAAGATGCCCCGCACTAGCCAGATTGATGGGGAATATCAATTTTGGAGAAAATCTGCGTAACAGTTTAGCAGCTAGCGTTGTTCACAGACTGAAGTTTTGCCGTCAATCAATTTTTCTGTGTCAACGTCACAAAACTTATTCTGTCTATATCACGTATTAGAGAATTTTCCCTAAATTCAGTAACTGGATTTATCCACTTTGTTACCAGGACTCGTAATAATTGTTCTGCCGAAAATTCCCCGTTTTTTGCTCCTCACAAATGTATCTCGACTACGTAAGCGGTAGCGGGAAAGCAAAAATGACATGCATTGAATGAACGTAGCTTCATAAAACTACTGCTACTGAAATGGCTTAAAAAGAAACGGCCAGACAAACAAAACTTTCCCAACCCACCTCCATTTTCGTCCGGAAATGGTTTCACAAATTATTCCAAGGTTTTGAGAGAGTGGCAAGAGTTCACCTCGCCTACGGTACAATGCAACGGCGGCCAGAATACGTTTATCCGCGAGAACTCTACGCGGAATTCTCGAGGCCATTTGTACCGTCGTCGATGTTCCACGGAGCATCGTCTACACTAACGTGTTCTTCAAATACAGCCCATATCAAAATACATTCCTAGTGGAGGCAGAAAGCCTATCGTATCAGCCCACAGGTTTATCGCTGAACAATAATAATGTAATTTGCTAAGTTGTTTTAAGGAAGGTCATGAAATATCAACTGTTCCTCAAAACAACGTGGGGTTAGCCTTCATAGGAAGCAATTGCAATGCCTAAGGGGAACAAAATCTACACGTTAATTCGTGAACAATTATTGATCGTGTTATATACGCAGACGCATTCCGTAGCTACAGCTGCCCAAAATGAAATTCGTAATGGTATTAGTTTGAACGTCGAGCCTAGAAATAATAAATTCAATATTATAATGAATAAACATTTTAGTTGCAAAACGCTGTGTCATGATCTAAAATGAAAAAGACTGTAGGTGGCTATCGTTTATCGTATGAGAGTTTCTAAACCACACTGAATATATGCAAAAAATAATTTCCATAAGGCATGGCTCGTGCCCAGCGTTCATTGTCTCGCCACTTCATACCGTGATTATAACATAAAAATGATTTTTTAGCAGATTTAATATATACGAATGGTAGCATGTAATCTAAGTAAGGTTTTCCTCCCTTGACCGTCGCCGAAAACTAAGAACGCCCAGCCTGAAAACTCTACGCTCTGCCCAGTCCCTTTGGTAGACGCCACGCCACTTTGTGCTATGATTCTGGAGCCGAATTGAGTTTGGTGTCAGAAGTAATATTTCAAACCAATTTTCTAGAAAACTTATTTTCTAAAAAATACAATAACTTGGATCTGCCATTCTTTATGAAAGTCGACAAAGAATCTTGGTGTTTTTTGTAACAGCAGCTTCTTGACATGTTGACAGTAAATTCTTTAAATTATTTCCAAGAGATAAGTATTGAAAAAATGAAGATTCTTATAGTGATAATTGATTATGATCAGTGAATTTAAATATTATGACCATGAACACTTACCTCTACATTTAATATTTTAGTTTTAGGAAGCCGCCTAAAAATTTTTCAATTTTCAACTTCCAAAGAAATCGGGGATTTTAATGAAAACCATACCTGCACCATTCTCTTAAGCGTTTATTACTCTATCCGACAATAAAAACATTTGGTGGTACATTTTGAAAATGTTCCAGGGGGGGGGGGTCATGTAAAGCATCCCCCAAAATTAAAATATCAGTTTCTATTCAAGGAGCCGCGACATCAGCCAAATCGACTGAGGAATATGATTTTACACTATACCCAAAACGTTCATAGGAGATTCAGCTTGGAAAGAAATTTTCCGTCGATTATGAAAAGCTACGTTCTCCGACAGAGCAAATCGCTTGCACAAAATTCACACTAGATATTACAGAAAATGGAAGTTTGGTAACTTTCATTCGCGAAACGAACTTAGAGGCTTGAACACTTCGCCTGCGAAAGTCTAAACCGTTTTCTCAAAGTTTGAGCAAATCAAAAAAATAGTTTATCTGTTTATATACATTATATCAAAGAATATAAATTATATTTTTCGTATTGTAAAATGTTTTTGTCTTGTTTTGAAGCGAAGATCTGCTAAGGTTTGCGCGATGAAAACTATACATTATTTAGTGAACTATTTTATTGTTGGTCAACGTATGTTACTGCATGTACATTTAAGATATCCTGCCACCTCGTTCCCACACGGAATTGCAGAGGTGGCAATAAATTCACTGGGGGTAATGCGCCAGCAACGCGAACTCACCGCTTCACTTAGCTCTGCTTGCTTGCTGGCTGGCTGGCTGGCTGGCTGGCTGGCTGGCTGGCCCGAGGTGGCGACGGTGGCGGCGACTGCGCTGCAGGGCCTCTGCTTCGGTGGCCTCCGCCCTTCTGTCACTCGCCGACACCTGGATGAGAAGGGAGGGGAAGGGAGGGGAGGTGGGCGAACCGGAAATGGAGAGAATACCCCCAAATGCGCGGCGTTACAAATCTCTCGTAAGTCGAATGGAAATTGTCCAAGCGACTGGGCGTTAGTGTGGTTAGGCGGACGTGCAGGCCTTGTGACCTGAGCCTCGCCACTTGTAACGGAATTATTATTATTATTATTATTATTATTATTATTATTATTATTATTATTATTATTATTTTTACCGAGTTAGGTGGCTCAGGGTATCAATTGATGACCTGCAGTGTCTCTAACCGGAACGTTCTAGGATTCAAATCCCGTCGATGGCAAGGTTTTCGAAACTACATATCGGTTTTCCGTAATTTCGCCATTCAACACCAGCGAATGCCACAGTAGTACCCTATTAAACGGGCCAAGGATCGCGCGCAATCTTTCCCTTCTCGTGCCTGTCCACCCCTCGCCACTTACCCACACACTCTCCCTTACAATTAGTACAATTAAACATGCTGCCAGGCCAGGCGGTACATAGAGTTTGTCAGGGGTGGGGCGGTGCCGCGCTCGTGAGAGATACCTGGTTGGGGAAAACCCTACAAGCTGCCGAGTAGGTCGGGGTAAAATCTCGCCATCTATCGCGCGAAGATCCCGCCGTCTCCCGCGACAAAACCATGCAATACACTTAATTAATGACCTTAGCAGTTGATGTGTCCTGAATCACCAATTAATTAATGACAAACCGATCAGATCCCACTTCCCAGAAATCTTTGATTCACCATTTTTCTTTTCCGTTTAACGAGATTGGGTTTGGTCGCAAAAGAAGAAATGCGTTCTACCTCTGCATCTCATGCCAAAAACGTCCTGACTCAACGAGCGATTCTTAGCAATCTGTTGTAGTGTAAGTTCATTCAATTCTTTCAGAAGTTTCTGGTGACAATACTGTCAGCAGATACCCCGAAGGCGTCATGTATACTCATCTTCCATGGATTGTGTGATTTTTACATGCATCATAAGTAGATAAAATGGTTCAGATATTCGTTATATTTGTTATTTTGTTAGTGGAAATTCAGATGTGTGTATCCGGTGTTTACTTGAACATCTAATATAAGTTGATAGAGGAGAAAGGAACGTAAGGTTTCCGAGGCGGAAAAGGAGAATGCAATGTATGTAAAGAAGAACAATAAATATGTGTGTAAAGCAATAAAAATGTGAGTGACAGTGATTGTGTGAGGAAGTGCGAGAGTAAATAATTGCTCGACCTGGCATTGAAAACCACTACAAGAAAATATATTGAGACCGTGAAATTAGAACTGATGTCTATACCAGCAAATCGTCCTGATATTCTGCTTCTGAACAATAGAAAAGTAGAACTTCACATAATTGATATCTCATTCCCACTGAACTAACAATATTGACACTGTATAAGTACAAATATAACAAAATACAAAGACCCCTCTGACAAAATTAAAAAAAGCTCTAATAAAAAACGTCACTATCCACCACATAATATTCTCATCCATGGGAATAATATCACAACCCACCAAATATTTCTCAATCCATCACAATGATATCGCGGCTTTGGGAATTTCCATAGTGTTATTTTGAATTTTGGTGGTACTTCACATAAAGCCTCAAAAACGGCTCAAAATGTTTTGATCAAATTTTGTTGTTCAATATTACAAAGGACGTTTAAGAGAATGGTTCAAATAACATTTTTGATGACTCCCGCAATTTTTTGAAAAAAATATTTTAAAAGTACAAAATTGAAGATAGAGGTTTTGGCTCAAACAAAGTCTGTTGTACAAAATTAGGTCTTAAAGAAGGGCAGATACATTTTTTGTAAACGTTAGTAGTTTTCGGGTAATTTGCACTTAAAATTTACGAATTTTCTTTTTCTCAAAAAACGCTCCAAATGTTGCTTTAAATTTTCTCCACGTGTAATAAGGGACGGTAAGAAATATGGTGCTAGTCCCACTTTTAGGTATTGCTCGTTTTTTCAAAAATTACAAAAAAAGTTTTTAAAGTGCAAAATTCAGGATAGAGGTTTTTGCCTCAGGCAAAGCCTCTTGTAAAAAAATACCTCATAAAAAATGTACAATTTTTTGAAAAAATGAGTATTTTTTGCCTAACGTGTGCTTGCAATTTACAAAAAAACTACTCAAAAACCGCTCCAAATTTTTCCTTTAAATTTTCTACACATATGTAATAAAGAACGGTAAGAAATCTGGCACTAGTTGGTGTTTACGGACTCACCTCGTCGGATGGGAAGATGGCTGGTTCCCGTCTTGGTCGGTGAATATGTAAAAAAACTGTATGACTAATGTTGCAATTCTCTGTAGTCGCATAAAATAATTGATAATTCCAGAAACTTCATTGAAAACTATTTGAAGTAATTTTAAATACAAATAGAATTAAATAAGATAAAAAAGTAAAGTGTCTGTGTGGGATTTTCGAATTTTCTACTTCTAAACAATTTTGCACATCCCTTATTGGATTTGTAAAACACCTCGACATCTCAATTGTTGTCTTTCGGCGCTTATGACTATTACAGAAGTGACAATTTTCTGTATAACCCGGGTGGCTAAAGTACTTAAATATCAGGTTCGAGGAAGCCGGACCTCAAAACTTCTGAAGATGATAAATGCCGCATCTGCCAGAATCAAGAAGAAACCATTGATCATATTGTCTCAGTTTGATCAATTTTAGCAACGACAGAACACTTGAAAAAACATGGTGTGTAGTTACCTCCACTGACAGATCTGTAACACAATAAGTTTTACGAACACACAGCAACACAGATGACATCTGTTGGACTCTATACAATATTTATGACCAACAAATTCAAACTGATCGCTTGATAGATGCCAATCCGGGTATTGTCTGGGATTTGGAGAAAAAAAATGTTGTCTACTAGTAGATGTTGCTATGCCGTGCGATCAAAACGTAACCAAGGAGGCAGCGAAGCGTCTTAAATACAAGAGTCTGGAAATGGAGATCCAGCCGAATGCGGGGCGTAAAAGCACAGATCGTCCCGATAGTTATCGGAACTCAGGGATTTGATCCGCAAAATTTGTGTGAGTACTTGGCTAATCTTTCAGGTCGTTCATAAGACTGGGAAGTGCAAGGCATTGCTTAATTTGGAACATCCCGCATTTTGCAAGTATTGTTGAGGCACCAACAGACCTTGGATCTGATCCTTACGTTGCTAGTTGCATCCTGGAGAAGATTTTATATTCAGCGAACTCACATCTTCAGTCTTGATGTAGAGGAATAATAATAATAATAATAATAATAATAATAATAATAATAATACAGTAGGCCAATTAGATGGCCGAAATCGCTAATGCAGTAGTGTCATAGCAGTCTCGCAAAAGAAGATCGCGGGTTCGAGTTCTGCCTCAGGCATTGGTGTATTTGTGTATGTGCGTATGTGTGTGTAGTCCTTTCATCCTCATTATCATCATCATTTCATCTTCCATTCCCCCAGGGCTAACAACCCTGTGGGATAAAAGTCGGATCCAGCTAAATGCTGAACCCCTGATAAAGTTACATGCACCTGCCACCGAGATAAAGATTCTGTGCACCAGAAAATGCAGGGTGCATGCTTGCGTGGCTCAAGACAGCCTATTCGCGAGCAAAAAATTGAAATAATCAAGACAAGTGGCTCAGGGCACAGATGTACGATTAACAATAGCTTAGGAATATGTTGCCGTTTCGCGATTACCTGTACCCTTAATTCTGTTCATAATGCTGGATTACAAAATGCCCCTGAACAAATATAAGCAGAATCTCCAGAAAATGGAAATGCAAGCGGAAATTATTTATGGATCTAGGAATGGGAAACATACATGATCTTAATCTGATATATGTGGAACTCTTTGAACCACCGAGAAAATATGATGTGTAAATTGCTTGCTTGTCAGAAACGGAAAAAGGTTAAGTGATAGAGGAAGTTAAAGATTACATTTCATATTATTAATGAGGAAAGCAAAGAAATTTGAACAAAGAGGAACGCACATCACTGTATTAATGTTAAATATAAAAGAAAAGAATCGGTTTTATTGCTACATACTATGCCTGAAATGACGATGTTTGTAGCCACACACACACACACGCACACGCACACACAGTATATGTATATGTATATATATA
>BOPP01000103.1:1759102-1799786 GCA_017312745.1 Gryllus bimaculatus
GCGAGAGAGAGCGAGAGAGAGCGAGAGAGAGCGAGAGAGAGCGAGAGAGAGAGAGCGAGAGAGAGAGGGATTTGGTTTGATTTTCAGGATCGAAAATAAAATTTCATGTCCAAGGATAATTCATGTTCTATATTAACTTTTGTTTTAATATATTTTTATGCATTCTTGTAATAGTATTATTATAATGTACCAATATTCTAATTTGTTTTCATTATGGGGGAGTAAAGACTTGATTCTTGTAGTGCATTAACACAATTTCAATAGTAAATACCTTGGCTTGTTAAATTTAGTGTAGTAATATACCGTCCTCTTGCAGTCCTTCATATTTTATTATCATTTGGATTGATGAATAGCTGGAAATCCTAAATGTTATGTTAAATTCTATATCTACAATGGAAATATCTGATTAAATATGGTAAAAAACGGTGTTGTCTGGTATCAAAAATTTATTTTGCTATCATTACCAAAATAAATTTTTGATACCAGACAACAACTTTAATTTACCATTTTTAATTATTAGAAGGTTTCTACCTCACCAGCAATCTAATTAATTAAGGAGATATCTGAATTTGAAATTTTCATTACTTCTTTTAATAATGCCACTAATGATGAAACAATTAAGTGTTTACAGTAACTGTTAAGAGTTTTGTGTTAAAAACAATTAACATAAACTATTTCTATTATTCTGTAAATTTAGAACAATGGCTAAGACATCTTACATTTACAATTATTTCTTTTATCTCAATTTTGCAACTTTGTGTTTCTGACTGGCTATGCACGATGTTATTATTGATCATAGAAAAACAGTTGTAATGTTTGTTGAGCTGGAAATGTGCTGAATAGATGACAATGATTACATGTAAATGTTTTTCCATTGTCTGTTCAGTTGCTATTTATTGTTTGTATATTTTAATTAGAAACAGTCATTGGATAAATTAAATTACAAAAAACATCTCTTAAAAATCACTCACACACACACGCACATATCTATTATGTTTTTAACCATGTGTTATAAAAGATTAAAGACCAAAGGTTTTGAATTAATTTCATAATTTTCCTAAAACGTTCTCTGGTATTCTGATGAGAGATCATATTCTTTCATTTCAACCCTTCAAAACCACTTTCTCTTCCTTTCCCCCCATTCCCCCTTCTCCTTGGCATTTAACTATAAACTCCATCCCCATCCTTGCCTGATATTATTCCTTTACAGCCTGGCCATCACTGTGGTCCTGTCCACAGCATCCAATAGACCTCCAACCTTTAGGTCTTCCAACTAAACAATATGTTTCACGTAACACATCATTCCGTTAAATATGGTGTGCATGAGCGATTAATTTTAAAATACTGACATGGTGAGTCTCTTTGCATCTTACTTTGTACTAATGTGTTATGCATTTTAATATGATTTAATAAATTTAATCAGATTTTATATTAGCAAAATAATTTTACTATTTTCAGCGTTGTACCTGAATAAACCTTATTTCAAAACATAGTATATGTACTACAAGCATTTTAATAGAAGCCAAATATATGTATGATTTTAAATTATGTGTTTCTAATTTAATTTATCCAATGATTGTCTTCAATAAAAGGATACAAATAAGATAACTACGATGTTGTACATTACTTTATACAAATGTTATTACCTTACTTCTTGAGCTTTGCATTCTTTTAATTGATTTCCCCAAAATTTCAACTCTGGTTTTATTTGGTGATTTACCAGAAAGCACTATGAAATTAAGTTTTAGAAAGGTTTATCTAATTTGTTTTTATATTTGTATTTCATTAATTTACTTGTAATGTAACAATTAACATTTACAAAGTTCACAACTTTTAATCCAATGATTTGTATGAATGATATTAAATCAGTCTTTGTTGCAGATTACTGCAATTATTGCATTATTATTCAAAATTAAATGATTATGAATGAAACAAAAAGGAATCATTCATAATAATTTCTAGAGATGCATTAATAATAAATTGATGTAATGTTATGGTGATACTAGTGACAGATATTGAATGATGATATATGGTTTACCAAAATTATTTTTAGAGAGTTCAAAAGTTAGTTATGGTTAATAATAGTAATATTTCAAAAAATAAGATTAAAAATCTTGTGTTTTAATGTTTCAGATTTCTACTATGTAATGTACCTAATTTTGATTTCAATGAATTGATTTAAAACTTTGAGATCAGTGTTTCATGATCTTTATAAAATTTGATGGTACTTTGATGGATAGTGTCAGGGCAATAAACATGTTCTTTCAAATTGCTTTTCATTAATTTTTATTTTTCATTTTTGATTTTGTAAAAAAATTACCAAACGTTTTGTGTCGTATCATAAAAGAGTGGAGTTAGTAGAGTTTTGAAATAAGTTAAATGTTTACAGGAGTCCACCAATTATGGTCCCCGCATAACATCTGCACAGTTCTTGATATTGAAATGCAGTTTTCACACAACAATACTGAATCACGATTATATTGAATAAACTGCCTGTTATTCATTCACCTCAAAGAATGAGTCTCAACCAGATTAAAGACAGTTTGCTAAAACAGTTATTTTACATAAATCACATAAAATACAGTTCAATTTGTTGAAGCATATCATTTTTAAAATACAACGTTTCAACAGATGTTGTTTGCCATCTACAGATGATCAATGTCTATAAAGAAATGTACAAAACACTTTTTTTAATAATTATCTAAACAATAATCATTAGATTGGCACACACTAAGTAAATTGGGC
Organism: Gryllus bimaculatus; assembly: GCA_017312745.1. NCBI lineage: Eukaryota > Metazoa > Arthropoda > Insecta > Orthoptera > Gryllidae > Gryllus > Gryllus bimaculatus. The sequence continues at coordinate 1,761,848 of BOPP01000103.1, forward strand.
CCACCTGTTACCCTATGAAAAACATGTGAAACTGAGACATTCAAGGTATCTTGCATTTTGTGAGAAAGTTTATCATAATCCCTGTGGAAGTCATCAAATTGGTGAGCAGAGCTCACCTTGATGTGAGCATGACCAGACCAGGGCTGGAAGTGGAAGTCACATCGGACAATGAGGGGTAGTGGGGGTTGTGTTGGTTGTGAATTGCATTGGTGGGGTATTTCTTTAAAGCAACACTCATTCTTTAACCTGAGAAAGGATGATATCATAGATATTTGTGAATTTATTGAATTTCAAAAGAGAATTGAGTAGGACCGATCCACCAATAGGAGGAATTTTTATATCCAGGTTTCGCAAGTCATGCTGTATATAATAATTATGTTCAATACTGAGTATCTTAAGATTATCTAAATTTAACAAGTGTGTTGTGTAGTGTATGGTGTGTTATTGAATTTTGTTTAGTTATGTGTTCATTAGTGTTATATTTATGTTCATTGATCCTTTCACACAATTTCCTTTTTGTTTGTTTAACATATTTTAATGGGCAATCGGTACATAAAATTAAATAGACACTATTCTTTTTTTCTAAAATGTTTATGGGGTCTTTTTTTTATATTCAATCAAGTTTTCTTTATTAATTAGTGTAGAATGTGTATAATGTTGAAATTCTTGTTCAAATAACATTTCAATTTATTATTAATTGATAGAAGCAGGGAAGTTCGAAATATTTTTCAGAATTTTTTTTTTCTTGAACGTAATTAGATCATTTTGAAGAGAAACACTTTCTTTCATTGAATTTTAGAGGGTATTTGTTATTAATTAATAAATGGAAAACTTTTTCTAAATTTGAGTCATAAAAATCTTTGACAAATCAATGATTTTGTCTATTAAATTGGAGATCATTGCTTTCTCTGTGTTAATTGGATGGTTGGAGTTATAATTAATTAATATACCTGCGTGTATGTTTCTATATTCTTGTGAATATCTATTGTGTACCAATTGGTGAGAAATTGGCCTTCAGTTCTCAACAACATTATATGTAAAAAATTTAATTGACCTCTTTCTTTTTTTAAGGCAAACTTAATGGAACGTAATATTTATTGAAACATCTAATAATGGTTCATTAAGATGTTTTAATAATTTAAGATAATTTATTAGTGAAGTTCTGTGTAATGTCTTTACGAGATGATTCAGTGGCTCTACAGAGGTTGGACTTCATTTTCTTGATGACTTGTAGCATTGTGTGTTTCTTTGATTTTTCTGTTAATGGAAATGTGAATACTGAATCATGGGGCAAGTAATATCCTTCAGAGAAATTGTTTGTAACTTTTTTAGTTTTGGAGAAATTAAATCATCATTGACTTTTTAAATAGAACTATAATATATTATGTTGCAACTTAAATCTGACTAATAAAGTAGGATTTAACTCTTAATGAATAAAATGCACTGGCATGTTTCTAACCAGAGTGAACTAAATGACAAATTTAATGTTTTTCAGGAAAGAACAATAAACTTTGGCTTATTATTATTTAGTAATAGGGAAATCCATATATCAAACAATTGAACATGAAAATATTTAATATTTATTAAATAAAATATTAGAGATCTGGTCTTTATATTTGATCTTTTTAATTAGAAATCATTCTTTATTTTTTACTTGACGAGTACTTATTTCAGTCTGATTCAATATCTACTCTACAGCATTAGTGTTCCTTAGTTGATGAAGGCAAAATTATTTTTTACAGAATAAATTGTGTAAAGATATTAGGGGTGATGAGGAAACTACATTGCAAATGTCATGAATGTTTAATCAGTCTATAAACAATACATCAACATAGTCTATGAATGAACACAAATGATTAATGCTTTTTGTGACATTCTGAATTCTAAGCAATACAGATTCTATAAATAAATAAATAAAATGTTTCAACACATTATCATACAAACTTAAATGCTTTGTATACATCTGTATTATAAACAGAATAACATAAACAACCCTGTAATACAACTATTTGTTTTTGTCTTAAAGCATGATTTATTTTATTTTTTATCTGTACCTAGGTTTCTCATTCATCTTTTTTGTAATCACTGTGCTTAAAACGGCACACACAATTGCTCTCTATTGGATCATCTTTGATTGGTCTGATGTTTCCATTGAATGGATGATGACATGAAGGCACATACTTCAATAAGTGAAAGATGTCATTCCTTTCGCTTTTCGGTACTGTATGTCTGCGGAATGTAGGAACAGATGCATCTATTGGAATTACTATAACGAATACTGGATGTTAAATCAAAATCATAAATTAATTGCATGTAAAAATTAGACATTTCTACTTACGCTTATATACTTGGCCCTGTAAGTGTCTCTCATGGCTCGTGCCGTCTGCCATACAGTAGATATGCCACTGCATGCACGCATAACGCGATACGCATCGTAAACATTCAAAACTAAATTATAGTACTGAGGAGTACCGGAACATACAATTTATGGCCTAAACACTCTTATAACATAATTCCTTGCTTCACAGTACCTGACTTTAAAGGTGCTTTGCCTTAAAGAACAACTTTCTAAAATTTAAAAAAAAAAAAAAAAAAAAAAAAAAAATGCATTTTTGACTGGTTCCGTTTCTCTTCGTGCTGAATCAATTTATCTAATTTTGACGCATTTTCAGGGCTTCTAGCTTGTTTGGAAAGCGTCTTTCCTAAATGACGTGTAATAAAAAAACAGGAAGAAGCTCAGGAATTGATAATACTTGCGGAGATAAAATGTTTTATTACGTACGGTTAGGAAGCCCTTCACAAATTTTTACGAGGCCATGCTTCCTTTACTCCCGGCGTAAGCCTGTGCCAATAACCTTATTAATAACTACACAGAGAGACTCAAAATATGAAAGACAATATGACATTTTGCAAATTTCGAGGGTATGCGGAGGTGTAGGATGGTTGATCTTGTCGATGAATGTGTGATGACGTATATGACTGTGATAACAATGTTATACATGTCACATGCTCTCTGATTTGTGAGGTAGCTCATTTTGCAGTGATGTTAAGCAGGTGCAAGAAATCTCTTTGCCGAACACGAGTGTACGATAAGTTGCCTAATAATCAGAGATAATGGCACATGTAACTTATATATATTAGAGTTCCCAGCACATCATTGACAAAAGTTAGTCATTTTTGCCCACGCAGGCCGTAGAGATTTGTAACATTTATTCTGAGGCATCAGAATAAAGACATATTTCTTAATCACACAAAAAACTATCGAATTGATTCCCTGAGATGTGATACAAAGCATCAGCAGAAGGCTCTAGCGAACAAACAAAATCAAAAAACCAAACAAGCGGACATCTACTTTTAGCGAATTTCACGAAATTATGCCAATAATAATAATAATTATAATAATAATAATAATAATAATAATAATAATAATAATAATAACAATAACAGTAACAACAGTACTAACAATAACAAAAATATTCCATTCAAAAGGAGGGTTGGGAATCCATTAAGTCCACTTGGATAACACTGTTCCTCTTGAGTCTGTAAATCAACCTGCCGTGCGAGAAGACGCAGAGGCCCACAAACGCCAGGCACTTCTTGCAGTAGAGGTTGTGCGTGACCTTGTAGTTGTTGGGCGGGATGACGGGCGCCTCGTCGCTCACCGGCACCTGGTGGATGGCGTCCGTCTTGTAGTGCAGCGAGTAGTAGAGCAGCGGGAACGGGGAGCGGGCGTCGGGGGCGTGGGCGCGGCCGTCGGCCAGCGCCTCGAAGCACGTCCCGCACACGAAGCTGGTGCTGGCGCTGGTTGCGAGCGCCAAGCCCCCCCACGCCTCGGCCTCGCTCGCCATTCCGCTCTGCAACAAGGCGAGCGTCACTTATTAAACCGGGGCCAACGTATGAATTTGGTTCAACTTGCAAGGCCTCCAGGGCCATATCTAAAACCATTAATATGGTTTACATTACTCTGGCGATCCACATGTAACCATATTGTTGATCTCGTTTGCCCGGCTGGTCTGAAACAGGGGAGGGGGATGGAACCATGCGTGATATCGGGCCGCATCAGTATAAAGCAGTGAAACACATTGCGATGATTTTGAATTTCTGAATTTACTACAAAAAATGGTTAAATCTGAACTTAACAGATTTTTACATAAAGGGTTGTTGGCCGCAACATGCTGCGTGCGCTGGCGCACAATGTTCTCGCCTGACATGGGGGTAAGGAACATGTTTGACTAACAACCTTTCACGCCATAATAAATCGCAGCGCGAGCCGCCACTTAAACAACTCTGACCTAAAACCGACGTACTGACACCGTCGGGACTGGGACCATAGAACCTCCCGGTAAAAGACATTGTATTGACATTTATACGAGATGCCCGAACCATCTAAGCCTGAATGCGGGAGGACCAGGCAGGGGAGGCGAGGATAGATAAATTCATTCTTTCTTCTGATTGTAATTACTAGGGGGCGGATTTTAAAGTCCTAAAACATTGCCAAAAATGATCAATAAAATGCTTTTTAAATGTTTTTGATATGCTCTAAAAGCATAGAATAATTACGTAAAAAATGTTATCGAAACCAGGTCGGATGAATAACTCAAGCAGTTGGAAACGTTTCTGATGTAATCGAGGTTTATTCTACTCGCTCAAGAGAAATCAGATTTCGAACTTTTGACTTGGGTTATACTTTGCAAGGAAATCTCTGTCTTTAGTTATCTCAAATCCGCTGAATCGACAGTGGCGCTGATAGGCGTCACAGGAACCTCAGATTACGTACTCACAATGACTGACATTACAATTTCTGAGCGAAGAAATCGAATAGGCCACTCAAGAATTCTGTGGAGTATATTTGTTGCTTCTCGTAAATTTTATTTGATGCAAGTTACATTAAAATGATGTTAAAATCAATGAAATCAGTGAAGAATGTATTAAAAATGATGGGAAAAGTTAAAAAAATGACTTATTAGTCGAAATCGACCAAAACGTAAAAAGGGCACAAAATCGTGTTATTTCCTTTTGTCATACCATAAAATAAATTTCAAAACTAAACGGCGTTGTTCCTAAGTGAAAAGAAAAACATGACATTTCATTAAAATCCGCTTCCTAGTTACCATCTTGGCTGCCCGGGTGACGCACGGACAAAGGTTGGCTCAACTGATGTCTCTGCTGTGGCTCTCACAGGGCAGTGCTAGGGTTCGAGTCCCGACGGTAGAAGGATTTTCGACATTTGCTAGACAAGGTCGAATTCAGTGGCGGTGTGGAGGAGAATTCTACCGGCTGCCTGCTGTAATCGATAGTTTTCCGGGGTTTCGCCGCTTTTCTCAGAAAATTACACTAGAGCTACTCAGTTTCAGCTGTTTTAAACCTAACTGGATTTGCAGGCATGATTACAAAGTTGGACACCCACCCGAAGACACTAGCAAATTAGAAAAAGTCTTAATCACGAGGAGGAGAATGACATTAATTTAGGCCATCACTTTGCATGTGCTGAACAAGTAAACAAATTACAATGTGCCGCCCAAAACACTAACATTGTAGTCTCGACTCTTCCCTTCTAGTACAAAAGACCATTACATGCCATGCGCCGAACCTGCCCATCCCACTAGATTTCGATTCTGTTTGACGATGGTGTTTGCTGAACGGTTCTGTTTACCGATGAAACGAACGTTCTTTGCAAAAAATAAACAATAAATAGTACGATTTCAGAAGATTCAAAATGATTTTGTAATAATAAATTAATAGTTAACGAAGAAAAACAGTTTCAATTAATTTTTGCATTTCAAATCACATGCTCATTTCAAAATGAGCAATATGCAGCTGATGTTAAGTTAACAAAATTTCCAGGTCTCTCAATTTAGTAAAACGTCAAATGGAATGTTCATATAACAGAATTAAACACAACATTAAGTTCATTATGTTACGCATTCAGAATTCTTTCAAATTCTGTCAGACTTCATGCAGCTCGTTGCGTGTATTTTGTAAATGTGCATTCCCGCCTGAAATATGACATAATATTCTGGGGAAGCTCATCATGTAGTACCCAGACATTTACACTGCAAAAGAAAATTATTCGAATAATGAACAAATGCCATCCGCGTGATCTCTGCAAGCCTCTCTTCATTGAAGCGTGGAATCTTACCACTGCCTTGCCTATATATTTGCGAATCTGTAATATTTGTCTTGTTGCTTACTTACCGGTGGGAACATATTTTCATGCAATATTGATATTCATAATTAGAACATACGCCGGCAAAATCACGTTCATCAAGTATTAGTATCAACAGCTAAGCTAACTATCAGAAATCTACATACATGTACGTTACTTTACAACGTATTTCCTGATGACGCTTCCGGGTCAATGACCCCCATCTCGATCAGGTTTTGTCCAGTTTCTCTAATACATTGAGAAAATGCTGAGGTAGCCCCTTGTTTTGCTTCTGGACGTAAATGTAGCTTCACTATGTCCACGTTTCATTAAACTCTCCTTTTGCTTGTAATGGTAGGAAGCGAATTACTATTTTGTTAGCAAGGCAGAAAAATCAAACCTGCAGTTCGTTTACAGTTTCAAATGTTTTCTATAACTTGGGAACCAAAATATCTAGTTTTTCATATGTTGCTACTATCGCGGTTTTTAACGTTTTATTTTTATGTATTTATCTTTAATTTTACTTATCCTTCTATTATTTATTGTTAAAATAATGGGAAAGGATTGTGGAACTCAAGAAACCTTGCGTAGATGATCTTCTCTTCTATAGGTCACATTCAGTTTTTATTGATTTTTTACTAAATAAATCTAAAACTAAATAAAAAGGTTTCCGCCGGTCCGCTCCATCTTGCCTCTTTTCACCGCCCCTATTCCACCAAGTTCTGCCACACCTGCCCCGTCCTGCTCTGCCCTGCCGAGTTTGCTACAATTATCATTGCTGTCTCAGCCGTTGCGATGGGCAACTGTGAACAGGATGTATTAATAAAAACTCCCTGTAAGAATTTTGAACTACCAGAAACTTCACTGCACTATCGAAATTAAATAAAATGCATTTTGTAGTATATCTTAGGGCCTTTAAAAAAGTTGATGTTCACTTTGGTCGTTTTGGAAATTTTACTCGATAAAATAAAAGAGAGCACACATAACATTTGCTGTTGAGGATAGAATATGGGAATAGGAATAAGAAAGAATAATAATTTGAAAAATATTACGTAAGATATGCGTGAGAAAACATTCTACTATGAAGTGAAAACCGCACGGAATCGGTTTATCCGTTTCTGAGATTACTCCGGACATACAAAAATCGTAAACCTATTGAAATATATTTATAAAATCTTCGAAATAAAAATGAGATAATTAAAAGACAATTGTTTTAAAATTAAACACATACACTCCAATTTTATGTGAATATATTTTTTTAAAATTATAATGGTATTAAATTTAAATAATTGTTAATTGATAATGGTTGCACTTCTGAGAAAGCAAATTAGTTTTAATTTTACACACGTATAAGAGTTTATTAAAAACAGCCTAATTTTATGTTCAAACGTATTATCTTTATCGTTATTATTATTATTATTATAAAAGGGTGATTGAGGAATGAAAGGATCAGGAAGTGTTAGGTGACGCAGTGAGGGGTGGGAGGTGTTCGTGGGATTTTGGAATCATCCCAGCATTTGTCTTCTGACCGATGCTCACGAAAATCACGAAAACCCCGGTCAGGATTGCCGGTCTGGGGATCGAATCTGGACCTCCTGTTTGCGAATCCAGCGCGCTACGCACTGAGCCACTTTGCTTGGTACAAAGTTTAATTTGTTTTATTTTATTTTACATTAAAAACTGCTACACAGAGAAGTGAATTCTATGCACGTTTTCTTCACTCTGGGACCCCTTCCTTAAATCATTTAGAGTCGATCACACTGCGATAGGCACTTTGAGGGAAACCACCATGTTTTATTCAATGTCTAATGATTTATTTTAACAATAGAAAATTCATAGTTGGTAAATGAATGACTACATATGTGTACATTTATAAGTTAAATAGTTGAATATTACACTTTACATTTTATAAAATATGAAACTAAAATAAGGCAGAAAATATAGTGACGGGCACTTTCACGACCATCATGGGCACTTTGTAATCGGTGATGAGCACTCAGAAAAATGGATTGCATAAAGCCCAACGAAGTCAAATAGCTTTGTTGAACACAATTGGCGAGATACTGCTGGTTTATTAAGCTTCAGTCATTTAATACGCCTAAACATTTTACACAACAAATACATTTTCGCCGTCTGAATCATTTTTCTCTACATAATCTTCTGAGGAAAAGCATGGTTTGTAAAACACCATTTGGCGGAACACACCGATGTTCATATAATTCAAAGTGTTTCAACAGTGGAAGCGGCCCTAAAGAAAGTACTTTCGTTGACTTCTGGAGGAAATAACTTCCATCTTGTGAATACCAGGAGAAGTGCTCGGCTGACAAATGTCCTTACTTCTTTACTTTCTATTATTGTGATTAAACCTTGAGTGGATGAATATGTTATTCTTTGCGCAGAATTGACGTTTGTTTTTCTGATGTTCGCCCGATTACAAGTTTTCAAATGATGTGCTTTCTGCCATCTGTCCTTTAGTATTATTTCTAAACAACACTTTTCTTACAGGTTTAATTGTAGCGTTATTGTGGTTAGTTCTCTGGTGTTCTACCGGCAAAACTACCCTACAATTTTTTCTTCTTCTTTCTTTCTGTGTTGTCAGGGAGTTTCTCTCTTTCTCTCTTCCTTCTTCTTCTTCTTCTTCTTCTTCTTTTTTTTTTTTTTGTTTGCATCTGCCTTTTCCTAATGAAACGTTTTCCATTGACTGGACTTTATCACGTACGGCATTCGCTGAACATTGCTTATTTTTCCTTTTTGGTGTATCTGGCCATACAAGACAGTCTACTAATGTTGGAACATTAGTTTGCGTTTGCTGAAAATATACTCTCGGATTTGAGTAAATCATTTTTGACAAAAACCACTGATTCGTAAATCACACAAGGTAATAGTAAAATTCCTAGATAAATAAAACGATGCTTACAAGAATCACGTGGGTGAGATTTTCTTATTATTCGTACAATTCGTTTTTGTAATCTAAAAGTCTGGGAGCTATAACGTGTATTTCACCAGAATATTATGCCACATCTCAGGAGGGAATGAACGTTCGTGAAATATACATAACGAGCATAATGAAGGCTGACTGAATTTGAAAGACTTCTGAACTTAATTTTGTGTCCAATTCATTTAAATAGAGTTCAATGCACTAAACCACACGGTATAAACGTAATTTTGATTAAACTTTTAGATTTTCAAACATTTCGTATTGTTAAAGCCTAGTGCTGGCTGGGACGGTACGGCACGGACGGACGTGTTTTTTTTAAGTTCATTACCAGTTCAGTATCATCACCATCAGTTTCCCGCAAGGGTACGCGCACTAGGCCATCACGGTCAGACTGGGGCGATCCGCACCTTCCTCCGTTTGCAAAAAGTCCGAAGGAAAGATCTTCTGGACATTTCGACGGCCGATGACGTCATCGACACTGCGGGAAGTCTTTCCGGCGTTTCAGTTGTGAGGTTATGTCAACCGTGTAGAGCGAATATCAATGTATCCGATTTAAATGTTGATCCAGAATTATAGCGTGTTGTACAAAGTGATTTGAAGTTTAAGTTTTTGTTCCTCACAAGTATTTTCTTGTGAGGAAGCGGAATTTAGTTGGTTATTTAAACTATCTAAATCAAGGTGTAATATTTGGCTAATTAAAAATACTAGATATTTAATAGAAGATGTACATTATTAGTGAAACTTGGTACATTTGTCCACAGTGAATAAATTAAGCCATCCTTTGGAATAACACGTTACTTCATTAAAATTCAATTTAAAAATGTTTTAGACTTTTTTCCTAATTTTTTTTCTTTAAATTTTCTCCTCGTATGTACCAACGGACATTTGGTGTAAGTTCCATTTTCGGCGAAATCGCCGTATATTAAAAAAAGTAAAGTCAACATTTTAAATCTACAAAATTGAAGATTGAATTCGCCTTCGGCGAAGTCTGTTCTAAAAATTTAGCTATTTAAAAAAATTTCGTACAATTACTACTGCAAAACTATCCGTTTTTGCGTTATTTGCTTGAAATTAATGCAATTTATAAAAAATGTCAACAAAAAAAACTTGCCCCGCTGATAGAAGAGGGAACGCTTAAAATAATGACGCGGGTCTCATTTTCATTTAACTCTCTGAATGCATGAAAACGTCTATTAGAAATAATGGGAGAAGCAAGTAGATTTTTAGCGTCGGCCCAACTGAGTAGCGCAGAGTGTGTACATGGTGGAGTGGTGAAGCGCACGACAAGTTCTTTCGATGGTCCTGAGTTAGTCTCTGGGCGGAAATAATTTTTGGAAACACTTTTGCAGAATTATGTAATAGGATAATATTACAGTATCGTTTCAATTAATGTGAGAAAGTATGTGCTGTTGTAGCCCCAGTAGCTATGCTTACTAATTTTTCACAATAGGGCATCGATAAAGAGAATAATCACAAAATGTATTTATGGAAGGCTCCAGCAATGTTATAATGAACTAAATCTGCACAACCTGACCTTAACCAGCACTAGAAGCTCTGGCATTTCGTAACTCACCGCAGAGTAGGCAAATGCACGGTGTTGGAACGCACCTCGAGACGTTGCCTTGATCGACACGCGTTGTGCGACTGGGCGGGTGGCGACAGACAACTGCAGGCGGCGGCGGCGGCGACTGTGGGGGAGGGGGAGGATGGAGGCCACGGATGTAGTGAGGGGTGGGTCTAGGCGGGAAGCAAGGGACAGGATATCTATTACTAATGATGAACAATAATGAAACTTTTGAATTACTACAGATAATAGCGAAGAGAAATTGAAGACCGGTCTGATTCATAAATACGGTATTCCAATTACATCACAGTTTTTTATAGCTTTTTGAAAGGATTTCCGGTCATTCACATTTTTTCTTCCCTGTTCACTATAACACCACTGTATTAGTATACTATTGATTTCACCGGTCATGAGACATTCAGATTTTTTCTTCCCTGTTCACTATAACACAATTCTATTAGTATAAAATCGATTTCACGCTTAAGTAATGTACATGATAGAAAACGTGTATGGAGTAACAATTAGCATAAAGTAGCCGAATCCGTACGAAAACGCTTTGTAAATAATTATTTTAAAAGAGAAAATAATTCAAAGTAAAACCCACTTCGAAGGGGCAGAGTTTTGGGAGGACGAGGGGGATTTCTGAGAAAATATGGCGACATGCGGGGAAATAAGAGAGATTGAACTCGTATTAAATTTCTCAAGTAATATTTTACGAAATTAGATTTTTTTCAATACTCCATTTCATGCATAGGAGCCAGAAAAGCGTAGCCGAAATATATGAAAAATTGAATTGATAGATAAAAGTAAAAATAATATTTCACGATAAAATTAAAGAGGCTGTTTGATTTTCTAAACCATTTAATCCCAACGCTTAGAAATATCAGAAAGGCCCACAGTTTCGGACGTATAATTCCGCATTGCACAGAAATCCCCCTTGTCCTCCAAAACCCATTTTGTAAATGTGCCGGCCGCGCGGGGATTTGGACTTGGCGCGAGAGGTCACGACCACCGGGGAAACCGAGAAAGGGCGAGCGGTAGAATCGCGGAAGCAGGAAGGTGGCGTTTGGCAATCGGAGTGTTTAAATTGTACTCACGTTATAGTAGGGGCTGGAACTGCTCACCATCGGTTCTGATACATTCCTGTCATCTGAACAAGTTCTAGTTGCTCGGTAAAGTAGTATGTCCTGTGGTATAACAGAGATGTTCCTGTTTATTTTGCCTTCATTCTTCTTACGTGTAAGGCTTTGTCACTTTCATGCGATCCTTCAGGGATTCCCACAAAAAGAAATCGCACGGAGTCAGATCAGGAGAGCCTGCAGGCCACAAACAACTAGTCATACTTTTGTCTCCAAAAACGGCATGTAAGTCCTTAAAGAAAGACCAGTCGCTCTGTGTACAGAATAAACTTCTCCCCGTAGCACAACACAAAGTTTCAGCTGTTTTTGACGTTCAATAATAAATGAATTAATGACTGAATGGATAGATGGATGGATGGACGGATGACTGGACGAATGAATGGACGAATGAATGGACGAATGAATGGACGAATGAATGATGAATAAATGACTGGATGTGTTCGTGTAAGCCAAAGCTTTATTTTTAAGAAATATATGAAACACATTACGCATCGTAAATAAAGGCATGATGAAAGGTTCGAATGCCCTACAATTATATTCGAATCAACATATGTGTATTCTCTTTGTAACACGTTGCTTTTTGAAAATTCGTTGAAAACAACGGGAATGCCATAACATGGCGTTGCATTTAAAAATTCTCAAAGTTACTTTTCATTCTTTGGCGGTTTCTGTTTAAACGGAACAGAATTTAGGATTGTTGAATTTTGTTGATGAATTATCATTAAATAGATTTCATTTTTACATCTATTGCGCAACTAGTTTTACAAGAGATGGCTGAAATGTTGATATGAACAGAAATTGCGGCATTATAATTTCACATAACCATTACCGAAGCAAAGAAGGACATGCCATTGTAGCACCTAAATTTACATATTTTCATCTTCTAGAATGAGATTTTTTAAACGTTTTACAGGATATAACTACCTATAAATCTTAACTTTTAGAACCATCCCAAAAATCTGAAGACTAATTATGTTAATTTTTTTTAAACTTTGAAACAGTACAGACTGCCCTTAAGTTCTGAAAAGATCGATTTTAATTCTTACTACAGTTTTTACATTTATTATTAATGATTAAAAATTTTACATTAACACTCCACACTATTTGAAAATATTTAACAATTTAGGAGCATGCCTTAATATGAAAATAGTAACTTCAATTCGAAAAAGACATAGATAAACAGTGTGAAAACATAAAATCCTTCATAATAGAAACGGCAACTTGCAATTGGAACTGAAAATAAAAGAAAGAGAGATAGTGGGATGAGGAATGTAGGAAATCAGTACAAGATAAAAGAAGGATGACAAATAAATGGGTGGATACTGGTACAAGAGCATGCAAAGAAAAATATACTGCCCAACGAAAAAAAGAAAGAAAGAACAATACGCAGAAAGAAAAAGAAAAGAATAGAATTCCGGAGATAGAATCTGCGAAAAGGAGGAATCAAATACGAAAATTTTATAAATATGAAAAGAACTACATCAAGCAACCAGATAAACCAATGTTAGCCTGTATAAATAGTGCCGAAAATTTAATAACTGAGAAAGAAGAATTTCTAAAATGGACATTAGGAACTGGTAGAAACAAGCGAAAAACAGAAAGGAATGAAGTAAAATACTTGAGCAAGATTCACATAGGATTGTAGCACCAAATCAAGAGGTTCAATACCTGCAAAAAGTCTATAAAAGCATGAATAATCATGTGGAAAAACGTCTAAGTAAAAAGAATCATAATAGGTATAAAGAACATATAGTAATGAATTGAAAATTAATTTGTTTTCAAGAGCGATCTAATATGAACAAAGAAACATTAAGTATCCTGCTCAAAACAGCTGCTAAATGGATAAAACTGTAACTTTTATAATAAGGTGAAAATTCTCTAGTAACGGCAGTGAAATTAAAGATTTGTAACTTCAACAAATTTAGATAAAATCATTGCATTTCAATACTTTTCTTTAAATCATGATCACTATGAATAATTAAAATGGTAATTGGTGAGAATACCGTATAATATGATTAAAAACAAAAATAAAATATTCTCAACAAAAGCGGGAATAAAATAGCTATTTGTTCAGGCCAAAGCTTCATTAATAATTTTAAAGTGGCGGTGCATTTGGGAATTAAAATAAATTTGTGTACTTTCATTTTCTAATGTATCCTCGCTCACTCTGCCTTCAAAATTATTTTTTAAGAAGAGCATTTTTTCGTATACAAACCACTTGCTTTTGAAAATAGTATTTGCGCCGGAACCAGATTTATTCAAATTGGCTTTCCGTCGTTCCCGGCGAAACGAATCCAACAAAGACACCATTTCTTCTTTACATCATACAGTTTGGAACTTAAGGTCGAAGCAACGCTCGACCATGCATCCCCTTTCGTATTTGATATTTTATAATGGGAATCTTGTGGATCCCAGAGGCACATATGGCTCCTATAGGCCTCTGTCAATTCTATGGTTTCTTAGTGAGTCCACTCCATGTTCTGTGAAATAAATTAAAATTAAAACTAAATAAATTCCACATCCCTAACAATAAATATACTATTACTTATAAACAGTACACCCATGCTACCACGCCTCTCTACAATATTCACACACCACACAGTTCGGCTCACCTCTTGAAAACCCCGCCGCCAGGCGGCTCGCTCGCTAGTTGAAGGCAAATGATGGGACGCGTCCCGATCCCAAAAGCCGCGATCGAAAGTGTTCGCTCGACACCAACATCCACCTCTTGTGAACGAACCTAGCGAGCGAACGTTCGCTCGCGTCCGCCAGCCGTTCTCGTCCGATCCGTCCTTTGCTCGGATGGACCGTCTCCGGCCGAACGGACGAAGAATTGTTCGCTCGCGCGGTGTAAACGCACCTTCAGACTGCACGCCCGTCATGGCTCCACGAAGTTACGCCACTTACTGTAACGTCTTCAGACAATTACTTACACACTTGTGTTTTTATACTATTACACAGTGTTTTCGGCTCTATATGACTCACATCACATGTGTAGTTTGCCGTGCGTTGGTATTCATAAAATTATTTTAATGTGCCATTTATGCGCGCTACAACGACCAGCTCCTATTGTCATCATAACAAGCATCATCACAACTAAACATCATAACAATTTATGAAGAGACGAGTTCATAAATATGCAAATCGTCATATGTTACATAACAAAATGTTCAAGAAATTAAGAGTTTTAAGGACGCACGCCGACTGCTGGTTTCCGTAATCTGATCGAGAAATTCCGGGTGATATGCGGCGAGGTCATTCCCTTCCGTTGCGTCGGCCGAGTAAAGTGGGAAAACTGGAGATGCCGCGAAGTGACGTAACAAGGGTAGGTAGAATAGGTAGAAGGGCGGGGGAGAAAGGAAATGCAGTCAGGACTAATCAGTGAAATATGATGTATACGAACGAGGAGAAGCTGGACCTAATTCTAGTGGACGGGGAATGTGACAGAAATACGGCAAAAAATATTATAACACTTGGCCGAATATGTTAAATCAAATGAAATGTTACCATTGCTTTAAGTTCATCAAATTCCTAAAAAGAAGAGATAATTAAGTAACAGGAGGGTGCAAAATGAATGAGAATGAACACTTGTAAGTCGAACATATATTGGAATCCAGCACCATCATTATTACAAACGAGAAGCCATTGGCACTCACGCAGGAAAAGATGTCTGGCTGGAGACGGCAGGAGAAACAAGGGGGGAATGCCCCTTCCCGGGGCACAATGGAAGGGGGGGACGAAGGGGTGGCGATGGTGAATTCCCCTCTGCAGTGAGGAAACAACAGCCACAGAGTCCATTCAGTCAGTTGCCGCAGAGCACATACAGACCGGTAGTGCATTCGGTCTTGAAGTAAATTTTTTGAAATTGAGAAGATGAGAAATTGTTCATATTCAGGCCAGTGCGGAAATTAGATTGGATCTAAGGTAAGAATAACGCAAATGGTTATTTCTTTGGGTAACTGACGACAAATGCCTCTATTTTTATGTTTAGCAAGTCAAATGTTCAAATGATTTAATAATTCAGATTTCTGATCATGTGTAGAAGAAGAATCCTAAAACGTTATGTATACAACATGCAATTTTGTCTAAGTTGGAAATATTGTAAAATGGATATTTGGATTTCCAGTATTGTGCCTTGAATGGAATACCAAAATAATGTACTAATTTACGGAAAAAGTCTTTCTGCATCTTTTAATTTCTATTGAATGGGGAAATGTCTTCTACCATACGCATGAAGTTTCTAAAGTCTGTATTGAGATATTTGTTTCTTAAAAGGTGATGAATTGCACGATATAGGAATAGCATTTCGATGATGCTATTGCAAAGTGGCTGCGCCTAGCCTATACTGTTGTTTTCCCCTCGTTATTTCCGGTTCTGGAAAAGAACCTGTGGGTAGAAATATGATGTTTAAGAAAATGCTTATTTTAATCTAATGAAAATATTTAAAGGGAAATTAATATATGTATATGAATTATGGAAAACAAAACATTCTGTGGAATTCCTTTTTTTGCCTTTTTTGGTCTTTTGTGACAAAAATACCTTTTAGATACATTTTTCTTTTTAATTTTGTCTTCAATTATATACATTTTTTTGTATTCTTGGTTACAAACACAAGTTTAAATCATTTTAAGTTCTACTAATCACATAAAGTTTCAATTAGTAACAAATCTCCATTGTTTGTTTCGACTGAAGCTCTTATTTGGGTTTGCAGGTGACAGACTTTTTACAACCGCATTGGGGATTCAGATTTCTTTTGTCACATGCCTTTCCATAAATAAAATAAAATTAAAAAAAAACTGTGGTCTGTGGGCCTTTCGTTGAGTGCTGAGCCCCGATTCGCGACGTAATCAAAGCACGCGTGTCTGAGAGGGCAAGGCCATGATCCTTACTTCCGACATGGACATCTTCCGGTGCCAGATGCCCTTCTGGGAAGTGCGCAGTAAGCCCATCTCTGCCAAGCGTGAGGTACGTCTTCATTCTGCCCGCAGTTGTCCGAGCTGTGCACCACGCGAAGTACTTTATCAGTCTAAGTGTACTAACTGAGATCAATTCTGAAAAGATGCCGAAGTCTCTCCCTCGCTAATGGTTCATTAACAGTCTATTCTCTCATGTTATATTATTTTTTGGATCGACTTATTTTAAATGTATGTGCAGTGAAATATATTCCTATTTTCTCTCCTCCAATTTTCGTTTTTTAATGCCTTTTCGGAGCCTATTTAAAAAGCTTTCAGTGCCTGTTTAGGCATCTAAAAAGTTAGTTTTTAGTACCTTAACATCCGATGTCTACTGATGAGTTTGATTGATCCTACGGGAGCCTACAACGGCGATGCCGCTACCGAGCTGGAGAGGATCAACGTGTACTACAACGTTGGCTCCAAGGGCATGTACGTGCCACGCGCCGTCCTCGTGGACCTGGAGCCCGGCACCATGGACGCAGTGAGGACGGGCCCCATTGGCCGCCTGTTCCGCCCCGACAACTTCGTGTTCGGGCAGAGCGGCGCCGGCAACAACTGGGCCAAGGGCCACTACACGGAGGGCGCCGACCTGAGCGAGGCAGTGATGGACGTGGTGCGCAGAGAGGCCGAGGGCTTCGACTGCCCGCAGGGCTTCCAGCTCACGCACTCGCTGGGCGGCGGCACGGGCTCCGGCATGGGCACGCTGCTCATCTCCAAGATACGCGAGGAGTACCCAGGCCGAAAATGCTAAATAAAATATAAGAGATGAATATTATTGAGACATGAGTACTTTATTTATTTATAATGAACAACTATTGTTTTTTACACATGTGAACATAAAAAAACAAGAACACGCGCTTCTGAGAATCAGTCCATGATTCACGGGGCAATTCTCGCAAAGATATGTACAAAGGTCGCGAGAATCAAAAACTGTTTCTCCGAACAAAATATTACAAAATCAAGATTTATTACAAAGACATATCATCGGGAATAATCAACAGTCCCTTCTTTCACATATAGACGGATAAAAAGAGTTCGGCCAGAAGGGTCATGTTCTTAACTATTGTGGCAGTCAACGTGGTAACAGTCCGCCACACTAGAGCACGCAGCGCTCCCCCTGCTAACTGCCTGATCGATGTATTTGAAATATTCACAAAACTATTTAATTTTTTCCATGAACTTTGCTTTTCATCTGTCCGCATTTTCAGTTTGTCCGCAGCGTTGTTTTTCTTTGATTTAAGAATTTGAAGGTATATTCTATATTTAGTGGGAAAGCGGGTATCACTGGGAAACCTAGCAACTTTGTTTTGCTCAATTTTGGCAACTAAACTGTTGAAATATTATAATATCATAAAAAGGAGAAAAGTATTTAAAATTTGCTGTAAATTCTCTTGTTACATTTCAGGGAATGATTTTTAAGTGATATTTAGAGAGCAATCGGATAGCACTGGTTTTGTTTCTCTCTATTTTAATAACTCGATAAATTTGCAATATTAAAACATCATAAAAATAGGAAATGATTCAAATTTTAGTATAGATTCACATGTAACATTTTATAGAATGATTTTCAAGAAGCTTCATTTCAATTTTTGTCATCTCCATTTTATTTGCAAGTGCGATTTATCAGCTTGATCTTCAGATGGGATCGCCATACCCTCCACTCTGAGTGAAAATCTACTACACGCGAAAGTTTTCTTGATGTTCCACTGCGGGGGGTGCGGGGAGAGAAGGGCTCTGGCTTCGTCACGGCTTAAAAGAGCGTACCAACTGCGGCCATGAACTTAACTTGCCAAAGCCTGCCACGAGCGTGTTGAAAGTACTACGATTGTTTTGAAAGTACGAGGTGGTTGTTGCCAGCATTTTAAATTGGTACGTGCGGTTCCGTGTCGAACCTAAGTATTTCAACGTGCCGCGCTATTCAGCGCTGGTTGAGGACTAGGGCGTTCGTGTATCAAGAAAACTTGCGCGAGTAATATGTGTAACGTTCTAAGGGAAAGAAGTGTATTCTGTGCAGGTTTTCTTAAATACATGAATCCCTGACCTAACCCATGTGCAAGTTGAATGCTGTATACAGATGGAAACGAGCGTTTTGGCCAGAGTTAACGAAAAACAGGGTAAAGCGGCTATATATTTGGGTTATTATCCCTCAGAGCGTCATTCGTGCAGGAATCGACTTCCTGGCACGAGAACATGGAGAACGTTAATTAAATAACTATTTCCTTCTGAACTCTCTGAAATGTGCACAGGTAGTGAAATTACATTTATGTTTGGAGCAGAACAAGGGGTGATCTTCGCATTCGGTAAAAGAATCAGGGAAACGAGACGAAGACCTGATCCAGGTGAGGGTCATTGACCCGAAATCCAATGTACTTTCATTTCAATTTTTGTCATCTCCATTTTATTAGCAAGTGCGATTTATCAGCTTAATCTTCAGATGAAATCGCCATACCCTCCACTCTCCTGAGTGAAATTTACTACACGCGCAAGTTTTCTTGATATTCCACTGCGGGGGGTGCGCGGAGAGGAGGGCACTGGCTACTACACAAATTTAAATCCCTGTTACAGGCAATATAATATATTAGAATAACAGAATGCAATGCATACATTACGTTATGCCACATCACCCCCTGAAGTTATGTCTACAATTTTTAACTACAATGTACAGATTTTTTCCTCTGAACATTAACTGAACCCCTTAGTTTCTTACATATTTAATTTTAATATGCTTTAATACAGTAGCTTGGAAGGAGCTTTAATCAACTTCACCCAGGGTCTAAAGAGTAGGAAGTGCAGGTTCCTCTGTGTAGACTTGTGGACGATGCTCTCCAGCCAAGTTTTCTTGACGACTCGATTCTCTTTGGGCTTGCTTGTTGGTAATTACTGTGTTCTACAAAATGAATAAAATGAGCTGTTACTTTCGACAAGATTTTCCATTTTCACAATATTTGATCATGATATTTCCTGTTTGTTTCAAGTTCATCATTAAGTTTCAAATCAACTATTCACTCCTTTTTTTTAAGCAAATTCTGTAAACTCGAACTAGTTCTACAATACACTAGAGATTTAAATGCTCTAACACCCATATATGAGTGCACTAAACGAACATTTTTGCATCTTCGTAGATGAAAAGTATGAGAAAATTCCTTCAAAACAAACTTAACTAGCCAGGCCAAACTTGAAGACAGGCTGTGTCTGACAGAACCTCACTAGCAGAAGTGAAACATGTAGATACGCAAATTTAAATGAAGTGAAACTGGTAGATACGCAAATTAAAATCCCTGTATTTGAAATCAATCGAAAAACTGTATGCAAATCGTAAGTTATGTTCAAAACCCCGCCTAGAAGAACGTTACTGAGCACATAGTTCCAAAAGCGGTCTCGGTAGCGCTAGCAGCTGCTAAAGACATGGCGCTCGCAGTGATGATCGCTGGAACTAAGTCCACGTGTGTCAGGTCCATCCGGAGAGTGGCGCTCTTGGTAACCGGTCTTACAACTACGAATACTGAGCAACCATTCGAACATGTGCAGCACTCCAACTCATTGTTTCTACTTAAGTTCAGAGCACACAAATCTTCGACCAAACAGTCATAAGTGTTTACATCACGCAATCAGTAACGCTTTAACCATTTAATTTCATCATTTTATTGTTATCAGTTTCGTCTTATCGTCACAACGTGTTTTTGGCATAGGAAATACTAGTTCTAGTCCTGTGCATTTTTTTCTGAGGATTTCCGAAGCAGGGGTAATAAATAATAAAACTATTTGACAATTACATTTGCATACTTGGGAGAAAAACAGGAAGAAAGAGAAAAGTACAAGAGCAAAAGAGAGAAGATGAAGACAAGTAAGATACGCAAGTAGGATACCAACAGAAGAAGAAATAAAATGGAAGAAGTGGAGGAGAAGAAGGAATATGTTGTGATGTGCTGTTATAAAATTAACCCCTTGATAATAATTATAATTCCAAATGAGGGGATGTTTATTGATAATTTTATAATAACAATTCCTCTCAAAATGGTTTGTATGGTTCGAATACTTGCACGTTATTGGCTGAAAATTCAAGAATGGAGTAGCATTATTCACTTCGTATGTCACATAGTTTGATTCCTGTAATGTATACGTTGTTCTAATGTAAATTTTGTGATGAAAATAATATTGTAGAGTTTTATAATTGTTTTCCTTTCATTTGAATAAATTATGTGGCATGACAGAATCTTGATCGTATTAATTATTGTGTCCACAAATTAAATAGGATCTAAAAAATATTTATTAGTCTGATGAGACAACAAAATCCAAACGTTCTGATATGTTAATAGTTCCTGTAATTGCAATATATAAATGAAAGCAAAATACTTTTTAAAATTAATTTCACTTTTTTTTTTTTGCACGAACACATTGGTAATTTTGACTCTTGATATGTGAATCCATGACGATAATAGTTCATTCGTTCATTTTTTGTTTCCTCTAAAGATGTTACTCTACATTCTGTGCATTTACATGTTGCTGGATAAGCTACGGTACCTCCTTCATTGTCTACTTGATTATCTTGGTGACTTTGTATGAACATATCTTACATTTTAATGACGTTCACGAGAACAAAATCTATTTTCATACGATTTATTAGGTATTTTACATTACTGAACACTTCTTTCGCGGTCTCAACCCATTCTTTACAAGTGAAAGTAGCTGGAATAGTTCCATAACAGTCCGCTAGATCGCTTCTCGTGCGTCTTTAGCTTCTCCCATTCGAGGATTTTACAGTGACGCACGGGAACTTGACTTTTATCGCAATTTCATCAACAACGTAAGCAAATAAATGATTCAATAAATAAATTCAAAATAAATGAAAAAATGTATGAATCTATAAATGAAATCTAAATAAATAAAATATGATAAATAAAAAGATGAAGGACGAAAGGACGAAAGGAGGACAGGAGGAAAGGAGGACAGGAGGAAAGGAGGACAGGAGGAAAGGAGGACAGGAGGAAAGGAGGAAAGGATTGATGGAATGAAGGAATCTGTGTCGTCATCCTACTATAAACTCTGCAAAAATCTCGATTATCGAACGAGATTTATTTACAAATTTCCTCTTCATAGTATAAAATATTTGAAAACCTGGATTAATACTTATTTCAGATGCGCCTTGTTTCATTACTCAATATATTTGTAAAATATAATTGGTATGTGTATTTAAGAAAAATTTATATAGTTTAGATTACGATCATTAAACGTTTTTACGCGTGTAAACTGAACAAAGAAAACGAATTCATAAATCAAATAAATAAACAGCGGAGTTTTGACGAAAAGATTACGCTTGGCAAATGTTTCAAGTTTTTGTAAATATCCGATAAGTCGTTAAGAGGAAACAATCACTATAGCTTCAGAAAGATGGTAAATCATGAAACTAACTCGTGACCTAAACAATAAGAGGAGGAAAACTAATATGAGGAGGAACAATGTTAGAAAGACGTAGTCCGTCGTTGTCCCACCCCTCTCGTTTTCAACTGTTAATGTTTTGTGGCCAGGCAGCCCTCGTTCATGAAATGCGAATGAAACATTCTCACTGCCCTTGCTAGTCCGTTGGCCTGTCCATAATCGACAGCCATGTCCGCCTCTTCACGCCCTGAATAACAAACTATCTAGCGCGCAGTACACGGACCAATTCAGTGTTGGCCTGACCACAACATGCGGGGTTCTCTACCTGAACGGTCTATGAGATGACTTATCTATAATACTAATTTCCGATGCGCGCAGAAATTGAAAGACAACTCAACGGCCTCCGATCATGTGAGAGTTGTCTGCGGATTTATCAGATACCCATAAAGTCGTTTAAGTCAGAGAAAATGATGTAGTTTCGGTTTTGACTGAAAATTGTAATATTTGATTGTGTTATTCCGTCTAACTTCAATTTGTACAAACCAACTAAATTTTCATTCTTAGTACATCGCTGCGTACGACACACATACCGTCATGCGACAGCAAGGCAACCGGGGACAAGGTCACTTGCTTTCAAATATATTTGCTATTAGTAGCCTGCATCAACAACAATTTTGCTGAACGAAATTATGAAAATTGGTTCCTCTCGTGATAAGTGATGATTGGAAACAATACAATTAAGTTTACTGGAAACGTTTTTATTTACAAAGATCATCTTTATAAATATTGATATTTGTATTTATAATTGTTTTGTATTTCTAAATTAGGTGTATGTGACATCGGTAATTTGCCTGGTCTGTAATAGGACTTTCATTTTGGAGTTAAGATAAATAACAATTTTTTATTTTTATTTTTGAATTGAAACTTTCACTAGAACTGACGGGCAAATTGGGGCAATTTCTCTGTTGCTGCACTCCGTGATGGCTGCACTGCTTAAATAGAAGTGAAGCAATACACAGGGAGAACACATAATGTGAACACATTTTGGGGAACATTTGGAAAAGAAAAAGGGGAAAACCTTTTTGAGAAACATTTTGGAGGAACATTGGATATGAAATTGGGTAGGAACTTTTGGGAGGCTCATTGGAGAGGCACATTGGAGAGGCACTTGAGGAGGCGCATTGGGAAAGCGCGTTGGGAAAGCGTGTTGGGGAAGCGTGTTGGGGAAGCGTGTTGGGGAAGCGCGTTGGGGAAGCGCGTTGGGGAAGCGCGTTGGGGAAGCGCGTTGGGGAAGCGCGTTGGGGAAGTGCGTTGGGGAAGCGCGTTGGGGAAGCGCGTTGGGGAAGCACATTAGGAAAGGAGGTTTGGAAGAGGAACTTTGGGGAGGAATATTTAGGAAAACGTTTCTGAGAGCAATTCTTGTTGCCATGGCGTTGTTGGCATGCATTGCCGAATGTGCAGCAGCGTTGATATAAATGTTTACTAGAAATGTTAATGGTTATAGCTAGACGATGTTAAATGGTTAATAGGTTTCTAATTGACGAATTCAGATTAAAATTGAAAAATGAGAAAGGTCATTCTAGAACTAGATCTGGCACTTGCATCGTCACTGAATTAAGAATATTTACCCTCTAAATCATTTATATTATTCTTCAGTTGTAACAAACCAATAAATACTTTCTTGGAGTATTAATCTATGGAAAATGACTAATGATTTTTAAAATTTAATTAAACAAATTGAATTAAATTTCATCTAATCAATTGCTAACTCTAAAATTTAAGATTTAATATGAAAGGGTGAAAACAGATCGGTATAAGTGACATTTTATAAATTCTGAAAAATCTGTTTATTTAAATCTATATCGATGTAAGGTGGCGTACTTTGCTTCATCATTAAAACCACGGCATTTCAAATGTTCATTAATAATATTAGTTTATAATTCAACACGTTATTCTCAGAATGTATAAAATGTCACTTCTACCCTTATGGTTTTCACCCAATCATATATTGTCAATAATGGGAAAATCAATACATAAATTACATTTTTGCTAGCTCCATTCCTGTTCCTTCATATTACTGACTAGGGAATACAATATCCCAACTCCATCAACGAAAACACTATATTTAAATATGTAAAACCAAAAATATAATCAAGAATTTTGTGAACAATAATCCGGGTATGATTACAAACAATTTAATAATGCAACAATTACCCTTAACAGATATAGCGTTTGTAACAAATTGGCAACTCCTTTCTAAGACCCCTTCACTCGTAGAAACACGCTATAGTAATTCCAGTGCCTAAAACCAGCAATAAATGTCGTATTAACAACTGTCAACAGTTACAGACCTAAAATTTCATAACCACCTTATCTAAAACAATTGTAAATGTAGTATTAAAACTAATAAATAAACAGCTAATAATTACCAAGGCAATACTTAAAAAAATTAGGGTTTGTGAAGCAAATCTACAAGCAACACCAACTCCTGAGACGGAACACACGTATTCGTCTGTCAGAAATAAACATCATACAGTAGCACTATTAACATACATAACCCAAGCATGATGTCAATGAGGTCAGTATATTTTGATGTTGTGGACGGAACCAAGACGGTACCAACAAGATGTAAACTGGATCAGGAAAATTGAAAGAAAGCAGACAGAAATAATACCAACGGAAATGAAGAGATTTACAGCTGAAGATATTGTCAGGTTTCTAAACAAGAAGAGTAACTGGAAGATGACTCGTTCCGATAAAATGCAGAATGTTTGGCTGAAACAACTAGTGACCGCACATGGAGCTATAGCATGATGTGTCTCCGAAGCACCATCAGATCTCGAAAAAAATCCTCCCTTTCCAACTGAATAGAACACATATTTGCTATACAAGAAAAGGGACTCTTCGAAGCTCAAAAACTATCGACCAGTCACGTGCGTATTGATATTACAAGTTGTTTGCTGCGATAGTAAAGGAAGAAATCTACAAACACTGCGAAAGAAGTCACACTTTGGCAGAAGAACAAAAGGAATGTGTCCATGGAACTCTACGCAACAAACAACACCATGACTCTGTAATACTGAAGCAGGTGAAAACTGTGAAGATTGCATTGATTTGATAGAGCTCGTCTATTGAACTTTTTCGGGGTTTCTATCTGTTGTATTGACTTGATTACAAACGCACTTGTAAGTAGTTTGCTCATCAAAATAACTCTCATTTTTGGTTTGTATGTACCACATCAATCCATCAAAAGTCAACTCATCAGTTTTATATAGACGTCCAGAATAATTCTCTTATAACCTGAGCTATATCACTTGGCCATCAAACCCCCGGCATTGCTGCGGCCGCAAAAAGATGGTGCATGAACGGAACAGACGCCAACAGAGGAGAATCATAACACATGACAGAAGTGCAACCCTTCCGCAAATTGCTGCAGATTTCAAAGTTGGGCCATTAACAAATGCAAGCGTGCGAACCATTCAATGAGATTATCGATATTAGGTTTCGGAGCCGAAGGCCCACTCGTAACTGCACGACACAAAGCTTTACTGGGCCCGTCAACATCAACATTGGACTCTTGATGACTGGAAACACGTTGCTTGGTCCGACGAGTCTCATTTGACATTGTTTCGAGCGGATGGATGTGTACGAGTATGGCGACAAACTCATGGATCCATGGACACTGCATGTCAACAGGGGAGTGTTCAAGCTTGTCAAGGTTGTGTGATGGTATGAGGCGTGAGCAGTTGGAGTGATATTGGACCGGTGATACGTCTACATACGACTCTGACAAGTGACATGTACATAAGCATCCTGTCTGCTCACATACACCCATTCATATCCATTGTGTAGCCTATTGGACAATTTCAACTGGACAATGAGACTGCCCACACGTCCAAAATTGCTACGGAGTCACTCCGGGAACACTCTTCTGGATTTAAACACTTCCACTGGCCACAAAAATCCCCTAACATGCACAATAGTTTGCATATGTAGGATGCCTTGAAACGTGCTGTTTAGATCTCCACCCCCTTGCATTCTTAAGAGTTTACGGGCAGCCTTGAAGGATTCATGACCTCCAGCTCTACTTCAGACATTAGTCGAGTCCACTAGCTGCTAAGTCGTGTTGCAGCACTTCTGCGAGCTCTCGGGGACCCTACATATTATTAGGCAGTTGCACCACTGAAAGTGAATCTAAGTTTATGTCCAGAAGCAAAACAAGGGGCCATCTCAGAAGTTGCTCAAGGATTTGGTGAACTGAACAAAAACATACTGATCGAGATTGGGGGTCATTGATCCAGAAGCTGAGATACAGTACGTGTTACAGGGTATTTAGTTTTCAGAATTATCCAATCTAAATAGAAAATTATACTGTAGAATTCATTGTATTTTTTGTGTTCAGTATAGTCTCTGTTTAAAACAGTTATTTAGCAAAAAACATTTTACTTGGCACTAAAACATATGTATATATTTTAATTGTTTAATTTCATCTGACAGATAATTGTAAAATAATGTACATTTATTGTATGTGAATTCTTTTGTAATGAGTTCTTGATGGTGACACCTGATGAATACGGTCTCTACTTCGAGTGTTATAGTTGAAGACATCTGAAGTTTTTGAAAATATGTTGCCGTCCTGAATTAAATCATTATTTACCAAGACCACTCATTGGTAAATAAAGAGGCATGGCAGAGGTAGAATTCCTAGTGTAATAAAGGAATCGGTCGCGCTCTGACCTCCGTCGTGGCCAAACCCTCCGCCCTTTCCAGGCAAAATCGCGTTGTGAGTGCGTTCACTGACTCCCAAGTGATTGCCAATGCAATTGTAAAAGAGTGGTAGAAGTGTACTTATTTCGAAGTGAAGTGATGTTGTGTTCAACTTGGTGAAAAGTTATTTTCCTTTTGTGTGCGTGACCTTGACGGAGTCCTCCCAAGTCCATCAAACTACGGGAGACTAGACGTCAGTTACTACAAATTACGCTAAAATTGCTACGCAACCTCTCTTTCCCAAGAAAGAAAATGTTATAATCGTAGACATCATAGCAAATAGTGCGCCAACTGTAAAATTCATTGAAAAATCATGTACTCAAGTTCACCCCTCTCATAACAAGTTTGCTTTGAAAATATCAAATAAGAGACTGTAATATCTATCCAGCTAAGAAATTGCAGATGATCTAGTCTACAATTGTGAGAGCATCATTATATCTAATCAAGTTTGATATGATCATTAATTTCTAGGAACAAAAAGTATCAAATGTTTGCACATGTATCCCATCGAGTGATTTAAGAAAAAATATTTACTTTCAGTCTTAGAATTTTGGTACCATTAACGTTCCTTCGTGCGGAATGTAATAACCCCATCTCGAGCCACATCCTCGGTTTTCGCCACCAAACCGTTGCTTCGCCCGCTGATGAACGTAAATTACCTGATTTATTTCAAGTGTTTATAAATAATGTCCATCATTTGATATATGTAATCCCTGATATTTCTGACCGTTTTTTGGTTAAAACAGGGCCGCATGCCTACAAACTGCCCAAATTCGTGTAACTCCTTGCCCAGAATAAATCTTAGTATAAATTGGAAAAGTACTTTAGAACGCGATGCAATAAGGGAAGAAATAGAAAAATTTTCAGTATCACAATTTTATTATACTTGTTTCTTTCACACTTTCCGTTGTGCGAATAGAACTAACCGTTGCAATTCTGCATTGATCAATTGCAGCTCCTCTGTTTCGTAGACTATGACTGTCTTTCCTCTGGCAAGCATCTCTTTATTTCTGGCCGTTGAAGACCTGGGCACAGGGTTGGTGGCTAGAAGCACTTCAAACATACAGCAATCCTCTTCTATGATGGCCTCGGGTCTCTGATTCTTAGTGGCAAGTGCCCCAGCACCTATATAATTAAAGATTAATGTCGTATAAGCTTGGGGCAACATAATATAGAATAATTCATTCACTTCCTGTCCACACAAGTCAATTTTCTAGATGACTAAGTCGTTCTTCCGTTGATAGTCTCATATAATTTTTTGAAAACATCGTACTTTTCAAAACCTCTTTATTATTGATATTACGCTAGATGTCATAACTTCCATTTCATACCAATTGGATTTAGGACGTCTTCACCAGAATATTCTCAAACAAACCGTGTGCAGTGCAGCATATGGCAAACCGGAACTAGTAGTACAATTTACAATTGATACATTTTACAGTAAATATTGTTCTTATTATTAATAAGTACTGTAGATTAATGAAATTTTATTATTTTCATATTAGTAAATGTGTTAGTTTTTTGGTTGAAACATCATTAAAATTCAAATGACGCATTGAGAGATCACCACGTGTGCTCAAATAATTTTTACTACAAGTAAAAATAGTGTACTTCATCTTCGGGGTCAATGACCCCCATCCCGATCAGGTGCTGAGATGGCCCCTTGTTTTGCTTTTGGACATAAATGTAACTTCACTATGCGCACGTTGTGTTGAACTCTCCTTTCGCTTGGAATGAAGAGTTAAGGACGAGTTACTATTTTGTTAGCAATGCATAAAAATCATACTTGCAATTCGTTTACCAATGCAAATAAGTTTTCTATAACTTGGAAACGTAAATGTCTATTTTTTTCAAATATAGCTAATCTCGTGATTTAAAAAAAATATTTTTATTTATTTATTTTAAACTTTTACTCATCTTTCAACTATTTAAATAAATGACGGGAAGAGATTTTGAAAGAAAGTAAGAAAACGTGCGCAGATAATCTTCTCCCCCATACGTCACATACAGTTTTTACTTTTTTTAGTAAATAAATCAAAATTTTAATCTACCAGCGCGTGCACCGCCAGGTTAAATAAATGTTTTGCGTACCTTCTATCATATGTATTAATGGAATACATTCTCCATCCATCAATTGGAAAACAATCTTCTCCCATTCCTTTAAAACAATGGATATATTCCCTGTCACTTTCTTGTCTATTTTGTGCTTTATATATTGCTTCATGTTATCAATATATTTTAAGATTGACTTAATGTCTACAACACAGCCACAGCTAGTAGCCAACTCACTCTGCAACGCCCGCATTGCATTCCCTTTTGCTTTAATTATTTTCGACGATTTCGCTTTAGAAAATAAAACTTTTGTATTTAAAAAAATGCAAAAATTTCCGATTTTACTTGATCTATGATAATCAGATAAGTAAACACAACACCACAAAACGCATAGGCTGCACGCCACACACAAAACAGAACCACAAAATCTGCACATCAGCTCACAACACACACATCCCAGATCTCTTCAATCGTGAATGTAAATACCCCCAACGAATTCACACAACCAATAACAAGCAATAAATAAACACGGAATAAAATCGCATCGGATGCCTAGACAAGTGAAAGTATTATCAACTTGCAATTTGCTCATCGCTAGAGAATATTTCTATTTAAACGAAATTGAGTAGATGATCATCGGACCGAGAATATTCTCGCACCAAATGCTCATTCACGTTAGAACGTACTTTGAGCAAATGCTTATTTTTTATTAATACTACCTTATGATTACACTTATTGGCGTTCTCTGGTAGTTTGAAATTAAAGCCATTCAAACATTTTCGTCCATCCGTCATTGACGCGTGGCTACAATTACTTCTATATTCCAGGTTTTGAGAGACATTCCTCTATTTTTTCTGGAGGAGGCTATTCGAAGATATTCTTAGGCCGCCTTGTTGCGGTCGTTCTTCTCAGATGTGCGGACTATTGAAGCGTCTTATTGTCTAATTAACCCACAATGAATTTCATTTTCTCCATAAGTTTCTGGATTTCTACATTTCTACTTGTATGCATTTAGAGATGCGAGAAATCCTTAAGCTATTTCCAAAGTACATTATTGTTGTTTCGGACGTTCGTCAAAGTCCAACTCTATTCACTACAGTTACGGTATTTTCAATTATAGTTCGTACAATATCTTTTTTGTTCTATGTTGTTCCTGACTACGAAATACTTCATTCAACATAGTTATTACGTCTCTTGCTTGTTTGACGCAATGCCGTCGCGTCCCTGCGCTCAGTCGTTGTTTGATCTCACACAAATAAGTTATGAATAAACATGGATGTTGAAAAAATGATAACATGAACAAATAAAGTTGAAGACTTAAATGGGAATGGCAAAAAGGCGAGAATGAAAATTTTGACAAGCATTGATTCATTGATTGTAAGTGATTTCAGATGCATCAACGGCAAAGATTAGTCCCGTAAGTCTACTGCATGTTTTTCCTCGAGAGGTAGCGATGGTCTTTCCCCGTTAGATGGTGAGATACAACGACGACCTGCCGGCGACTATCAGGGTTCTCCCCAACCAGGTATCCGCCACCAGTAAAGAACCGCCCCAGACGGGACAGTATCTAAGCTCCAGGCCGGTCTCCCGGCATGCCTGGTAGTGTGAATGAGAGGTGAGGATATGAAAAAGAAGAGGAAGGAATGATCATGCAAGTTTCTTGCCCTATTTGTTAGGGTACTGATCCGGAATTCACCTGCTGTATGTTGGAAAAAACACAAAAACTACCTATCAGAGAAGCCGGCCGCTATAAATCTTCTCCAGAGAGCGACGGAATTCTAACTGTTGAAAATCGATCGGACTCGAACCTAGAACCCCCGGTCTGCGGAACTGTAGTGACATCAGCTGACTCCATAAGCCGCCTCTCCCGGTACGCTTTCACAGCCTATCTTTCATTGGGTGATGTGCGATACTGATTTGACGAGAGTCTATTGTTTTACTACGGAATCATTCATAAATAATAATTTTGCCACGCCCGTACTTTCTATATTTCCACTATCACCCCCTCAGCTTCCTATTTTTGGTTGTACATCGTGCTGCTCGTTTTTTCCCTGGCGATTTTTCCTTTTCCTTCTGTCCTCGCACTTCTACCGGCATTCGAGTTTCTGGCATTCTCACATAGGCCTACAACTTCAGTTTTCGCCGCCCCTTCAACACTGTTTTCGCCGCCCCTTCACCTCGCGCCCCGCCCAGCACCCGCACCTCCTCCTTGCTCCCCTCGCGGCCTCTTCCTCTGCTTTCTCGCTCAACACCCCTCGCTCTGCATCCATCGCCCACCCACTGATCTCACACTTCGCCTCCCACTGACCCCACCACTCGCCTCCCACTGACCCTACCCATCGCCTCCATCGTGGCCCCTCTCCCCACCCGCTTACCCTCTCGCCCAGCCCGCAACCCACCTTCACGTCCCACCTTCCCGCCCCCACGCCTTTTTCTTTCCCCATGAGTCCACCCTCACAACCCCACGCCGTAACTTTTCTCCCAGAACTATCCCGTTGTCCCCTCAGCCCGTCTTTTCGCCCCGCCATCATCCCACCCCCATACACCCTTCGCCACACCCTTTCACCCACCACGACTACCACCACCACTTCGAGCACATCTTTCATCACTCCCTTAATTCACTCGCTCCGTCCCCTCGGCCTGCCCTTGCACACTGTCCTATCGTCCTACTCCTCGTCCCTCTTTTTCCTTCACCTCCGCCCCACCGCCTTCCTCGTCCGGCTTCGTACGTCCGTCTTTTTCCCTTCTCTGACCCTCCCTTCTTCTTCCTCGTTTCGCCCCCTCGCCCTGTGCAATTCCCTTGCTCTCTCATCCCAATCTCCTGCCTTTCCCCCTCTTTCGCTCGTCCCTCGCTCCCTCTGGCCTTCCTTCACTTCACTGCTCTTCAGTCTGCCCTCCGCCGCCTCCGCCTCCGCTGGGCCCCAGCATGTGAGTATCGCAAACACGAGAGCGTGCAGGAAAATGCCGTAATTGAATATCGTCCGATAGCTGCTCTACACCGCCCTGCCATCGGATCTCGAGTGCCTCCTAAAAATTCCATAAATATTACAAAAAGCTCCTTGGAAGAATATCAGTCATCCGAAGGAATTTCCATATCCTCCAGAGGCGGAAGGAGTTGTCGAACGACCGGGAACTTGATCTCATCGAGCGCCTGAAAGAATGCACGCTGAATTTGAATTAAGTACATGCAAATTTGATGCCTTGTTTAAAAGTAGCGGTAACGTCAGTTTACATCTTATATTCCCCCGTTCGCCGGGTCAGCTGTGGGATATAGGGACCTTGCATTCTCACGCTTGCTCCGGTCGTCGGTTGCAACACAAAGCCGATAGATATGAGTGGGACGCGGCTCTCTTTTTTAACGAATAGCGTAAATAAACAGATAAATGGCACACGTGTAGAAAACGATATATAATAATTAGTCATGCATACATTTTTACACGTCAAAGGGGTTGGTTAAGATCGTTGAACAATGAAACTTGAAAAATTGATACAAGAAATTTCACTAACCGGTTGAGGCAGTTTAGGATCACAACTGATGATACTGCAGTGCCTCTGACCGGGAGGTTCTAGGGTTGAAGTTTCGACAGTGGCAGGACTTTTTTTTGTCACTAGGTATATAGCTAGGTCGAATACAGACTCATCTGGAGGAGAATTCTAGCTGTTGGCTAGATCAATACCAGCCGAATACTCTGCGCCGTACCCTAACAAACGGAGCACGAACTGAGCGGGATCGTTTCTTCCTTTTCCTTGTCATATCCTCACCATTTAATAGCTCACACGTACATGTGCTACACGTGTCGGAGACCAGTCGGAAACGTGTATCTTGCCACAGATAAGGCGGTACTCTGCTGGTTGGAGATTTTTGGATGGGGAAGCCCTTTAAGCCGACGTGCAGGTCGTCACCGGACCTCGCCATCTCACGCGGGAAGAACACCGCCACTTCCGATGATAAAAAAGTGCACTGCAATTACAATGCTAATGACTTCAGTAATTGATGCACTCGGAAACAAAATAATCAATTTGACTTGTTTCCCTCGCGCGATTCCATGTCGACGCATCGCGACGACGAGACTCCGGCTGTCGACTATGGCGACCAGTATCAAACTTCAAAACAGCCAACGCACAATTTCCATTCTATTTTCAATACAAATGTACAAATAGGGTTCTTCGTGACTGACTTCCCTCGCGTAAATTTTAAATATTTCTACTTAATTAAATACGCGTATTACGCGTGTGCAATTTATCCATATGTTATCTTAGATGTCATAGTTATCAATAGGCGAAAACCAATGTCAAAATTTAACTAGTGGTGCTACGGAATGGCACAGACTTTCTCGTACTAGTTCGTTTTCTAATTTGTTTGGTCTGGCCTAGCCTTTCTGTCTTCCCACATACTTTTGCCAGCTGCCATCTATCGCCGACAAAGTACATTTTTTACTAAATAGGAGCAGAAATATTACTTTGGGAATATTAAAAAAATACAAAATTTTCGAACAACTTTATTGGAAGTCATTTGAAGCACTTTAACTCACAAATGCAACAGTGTTTACAAATAACTCTAAATGTACATATTAATGGCGTGAGACATCTTTTAAACAAATTATATTTATGTAATTTTTGGGGAAAAAGATCAGCAAAAGTAGTCATATGTCATCTTTAAGAGTGCAGTTAGAACTATATTCACGAAAAGCTTCAAAAAAAATTGAGCCTTTTTGAGAAAACGACGATTGAGCGTATCTGAAAATGCGTAATTTTGAGTTCGTTTTCACAGAAAATTTTTGATACACTTTTAACAATGTACTCATAAATGGAGTAATGTGACGAAATCATCGTTAATGTGAATAATAATGGTGTGAGAGTAAAAAAAGTAGTAAGTAGAGAAGTAAATTTTTTTTAAACATTTTTTTGAAAAAAACAATTAAATAGTGCAATATGGCGTTTATGTTATTTCATAGAGTATATTAGACACTATCCCTACCAAAAGTTTGGGTTGGAGTCGTTTTTGAAAAAAGTCTTGTTTCTGTAATTAAACATTGCCCATATTTCATGCAATATTGCACGATAACTATTAAATTATTCAAAAAAAAAATTACATAAGCTTAATGAAATAATTAACTATGGAGAACAAATTTCATTTGAAAGAAAAATCTCTATCTTCAAATTTGTAGTTTACGTATTATTGTCACTCTAATAGTTCTGAAAAAAAAGATAAAAGAGAAATTGGCCGATAATTTTTAATTTCATTTTTGTTGCCTCTTTTGAAAAAAGGCTTAATCTTAGCTGTTTCAAAAATATCTGGAAAAATGCCTGTGCATAAGGATACATTAAATAAGTGAGGTAACGGGTGTAGATTCAGATTACTCAGAAAATTACTTTGAAATTAAAATTAAGGATGAGCAATACACATGTTTTACCCTAAAAGTGACTGTTACCGGCCAATTTAAGTTAATTCTGCTTCACAATTTAAGTGAAGTCTTCATGTGCTTTTTAATTTTTAATATAGGTTAACTTCACTTACAAACGTAGTTAAGTAAAGCTTTTTATTAAAATTTTCGTAAGTACACTTTTTGGCATATTGCTATTCTTTCAATATTGTAGTAGATATTTATTTTTTAAAGCATGTCATTCCTGAAAAATTGGTCTTTAAATCATTTTCTGTGCAGTTTTTTAAAACACGGCTATTTTCCGCATAATTTAAAGTTCAATCTCAGCACTTCACTGTATTATTATTGCTTAGATCTTTATCATATCTGGGAATACAGTGTGTTTGGAAGCGGCTGCCAAGCTGCGAGAGGGTGCACTTGACACTTTCCTACAGAAAAAAAGTTTCTCAAAACCGTCTCCGGATGCTTTGTTGTCAAGTCCGCCACCGCCCCGCCAGCTGACTCCACCACCGTCTCCGCCCTTGACACCGCCTCAACCTTCACCGTCGCCGCCACGGCCGTCGCCGCCCTCCCAGTCTCAAGATAAACGCTTCACCTTTCGCGGGCGCCCGCCGCCTCGCTCGGTGACATTTTCATCTCTTGTCGGAGGCCCCTCTCTCGCTCTGGGAAGTTCATACATTAAACATAATGAGCCGCCCGCCCTCCCCGCCCGCCGTGGCCTGGGTGACATTTTCACTCTTGTCGGAGCCCCTCTCTCGCTCTGGGAAGGTTCATACGACCATTAAAATCTAATGAGCCGCCCGCGCCTCTTCCCGCCCGCCGTGGCCTCGGGGCCACGCGCTGAGGCGCCCCCTTTCCTCCCCCCCCACCCCACGGGCCGCTGTGCCTCGCCACGAGGGTCCGGTGGCGCCAGGCCCCGAGGCGAGGCCAGGCCAAGAGGGGGTGGGGGGGTGGGACAGGGCAGCCAGCGGCCCACCTCGCCACATTGGAAGGCTTGGTTGCCTGCCATTTACGTTCTAGATTCTAGTTTCGGGAATGCGCACAAAATTGAAAAAATATTACTCAACCTCTGGGCCTATTGAAGATATGTCTAGTTTGGTTTTGGTTACATACTCAGTCTAGAGAAAAATCAAAAAAAACCTATTATTTGGATTTGACTGAAAATAATAAATTGATTATTGGTTAATTACCGCGATATTTAGTAATGGACTATATTCTCTTACTCCACACGCGAACAGTGCCTTCAAGCATTAGCTGCCATTATAGTGTGGACGACGGAGGAGTTATTCTCATTACAACGCTGTTTCGTTGGGCCGAGCACTTTCTTATTATTTCTTGCGTCGCTTTCGTTAGCGCCGAAGAGGCCAAAACCAGTTCTGATCAACCCTTCCATTGTGGCAAAGTGTTTTTTGTGATTGTATAAGCCACTTTATTAAAACTATTCAGTGGTTTTTGTGATAAAGAATCTATGTGCAGCGATTTGGTTCGTAAGTTCTCAAGTTTAAAATAACTTTACGAAACCCGACTTTCACGAAGCTGGCGTAGGCCAATGCATAACGGAAACTCTCCAATATATTGAACTCTGAACCTTAACAAAAGATTACATCGACTCATCTACTTGTAAGGATCGTCACTTAAGTCATCAGATAAATATCAGCAAAATATTGAGCTCAAACTTGCGAAGGGGAGGCTGCGGGCGCCAGCCGGGACGGAGCAAGGCAGGGTCTAGTGGGAAGAGGGAAAGTGCGATAATCGAACACGGATGGGCGCAGTGCGTTTCGGACTGGGCGAATAGGGCGTGCCGGGGCAAGGATGATGGTCGGGGAAGTAAGGTTGGTGTTATGATTCTGGGGGGCTGTCAACTACAAGTATTAGTCCCGTAAATGTACTCCAGCTTTTACTCCGGGGGGGGGTCTTACTCCGCTGGATGGTGAGTTCCGGCCCGATGTACCCTCGGTTAAGCGGGATTTCCGCCAACCGGTATCTCTCAACAAAGCGGGGGCCCGCCCCCACCGGGTCACGGTTCCCAGGACTCCGACCGTCTGTTCCCGGCATTGTGTAAGTGTAGTGCATTGTTAGTGTAAAGTGTGCGTTAAGGGATGAGCCATAGGATAAGGAAGGAGGAAAAAAAGAAATCGCCGCGGATTCCGTGGGGACCGTTAGTTTAGGGGGACTTGCATTCGCTGGTGTTTGATGGGATTTAAAAACCTCGAAAAAAACTACCGAATCAGGGGCAGGCCGGCGACCGATTGACGTTTTCCTCCAGGGGACCAGCGGAACAGAATCGACCTAGCTGACCCAAGCCTGTGTCGAAAAGTCTTGCCCTGTATGACTTGGAAAATATGGACTCCCGGTCAGAGGCCAACTTTTGCAATTGGCATTCAGGGCCACTCTCCCGGTCGGGGAAGTGGCAGCGGTGCAGGGCGTGGCCGTGGCGCGAAGAGGCGGGGCGAGGTGCGGCGCGTGGGAAGCGAAAAGTGGTTAGAGGGGCAGAGCGGGGCGAGCGAAGGGGTCGGAGGGCGTGGCGCGAAAGGGGGGCGGGTGAGTGGGACCGCGTGGGAAAGCGAAGTTTAGGAGGGCAGGCGGGGCGAAGGGGGGGCCCGGGAGGTGCGGGAGTGGCGTTGGCGCGGAAGGGGCGGTGAAGGTTGCGGCGCGGTGAAGAAGCGATGTGTAGAGGGCAGAGCCCGGGGCGAGGCGCGGAGGGTGCGGGGAGGGGCGTGGCGCGAAGGGAGGGAAGAGGTGCGGCGGTGGGAAACGAAAAGATGTGTAGAGGGGCGAAAGCAGGGCGAGGGCGGGTGCGGAGTGGAGTGAAAGCGAAGGGGCGGGGAATTACCGGCGCGTGGGAAGGAATTTAGGGAAGGGGCAGCGCGGGGGCGAAGCGGAAGGTGTGGGGAGGGTCCGTTGGCGCGAAGGGGCGGGAGGTTCGGCGCGTGGGAAGCAAAAAGTGTTAGGAGGGGCAGTAGACGGGCGAGGCGGAGGCGGGGAGTGGCAGAGTGGCGCGAAGGGGCGGGTGAGGTGCGGCGGGGAAGCGAAATGGTTAGGAGGGGCAAGCGCGGGGCGAAGAGAGTGTGCGGGGAGGGGCGTGGCGCGAAGGGCGGGGAGGTGCGGCGGTGGAAGCGAAGTGGTTAGGAGGGGCAGAGCGGGGCGAGGCGGGAGGATGCCGGGGGAAGTGGAGTGCCAACTCGGCATTAAGCTCAGACCGATGTCTTCAGCGAACATTGGGGGCGGGGTGAGCGTGCGGCGCGGTGGGAAAGCGATAGTGTTGGAGGGGCACGCGGGCGAAAGAGGAGTTGCCGGGAGGGCGATGGCGCAAGGGCGGGTGAGGTTGGCGGCCGCGTGGGGAAGCGGAAGTGTTTAGGAGGGGGCAGAGCGGGGCGAGGCGGAGGGTGCGGGGTAGTGGCGTGGCGCGAAGTGAGGAGAGGTTCGGGCGCGTGGGAAGCGAAGTGTTTAGGAAGGGGCAGAGCGGGGCGAAGGGGCGGGAGGGTTGCGGGAGTGGCGTGAAGCGAAGCGGGGGAGAAAGAGGATACGGCGCTGGGAAAAGGCGAAGTGTTAGGAGGGCCAGCGCGGGGCGAGCGGAATGTGCGGGGAGGGGCGTGGCCGAAGCGGGCGGGGAAGGTTC
>BOPP01000103.1:1818755-1830751 GCA_017312745.1 Gryllus bimaculatus
CACCCCCACAGACTATTGCATTCCCACCACCTCGGCCTTCGTCCCCGCTCTGCTTCAGATGTCCGCTATCTCCCTCCCGGCCTCAGACATACTGGTGGAGGTCTCGAGGCCCGCCCCCGCCCATGGAATTAACGCAGGTTCCTTTGTAGATACCGCCTTCTTCAGTGGTCACGACAGGTGTTCGGTTTGAGGGTGCTAGCAATGCATTCCATCCATTACAAATGTCTCATTCTCAAAGTGTTCGTTTTGAGCTGCCACTGACGTAAATCAGCAGTTACGGTGTCATCCAAGCGAAGGTTAAACATCACCATAGTGATGCCCTTGTGACCTGTAAGCTTCCGAATGGATGACACCGTAATAGCTGATGCCCTGTCAGTGGCATCTGTAAATAAATTGCAGTACGTCTCAGAATATGCGTGCGTCCATCTGTCTGTTCATTAGTCACAGACAGTTTTGAATGCCATTTGATGTGACTCGGACTACTGGTGGGAACCTAACCACTTTCTCGGACCCAACCAATATATTGCAAGAGAATAATTTACAAAAAACGAGTTTTTTAGGTGGGTAATTCACGTACAGAGCTGATAATTACATCATTCGATTACTCTTTGGAAACATTATTGATTATTCCTTTCGAATCAAGCGAATCGTTCTAGATTACTGCATAAAAGATCGAGAGAAAAATGTTTGAAGTATTGGAAACACCTACAGTGTGACCCATTGTCAATTAGTATAAGGACTATCTATGAATTCTAATAATGAATTCTAATTATGTGATAAATCAATAAAAAAAGGTTTTGTTGTTTCTCTTTCATAAAACTTTGTATTGTGACGTCGTGCGAATTGCAATACAAATCGCAGACATAAGCTCTTTACAGACGTTTATTTATAATATTATTTATTAGCAATAATGATTTTAAATATTTAATTACAGCTCTGGTACACTGTCCCCGGATCGTATACGAAGCATAGACAATACCTCAACTATTTACAGGTATACTTACAATACTATTTACAAGTAATAATTAAATAATACATATGAACATGTCTGATAGACGGTTCCTGGATTACATGAGCGATCTGCAATTAATTGGCCCTCGCCACTAATCAATGATCAACGCGCACAGCGTACCACCATGTGACTACTGTCACATGTGCAACTGACATACCACTGCGGTCCCCCGACACACGGGATGCCCCACCAGCATCGCTCGTCGAAGCATCACCCTGGGCGTGGGTTTTGTGCATCCATCATCTGAGTTTTAAACTCTAAACCACGTGACTCGAGACATCATACTCGCGTTCGCACGGTAACGAACATCAGGCGATGGCCGCGACGCCACGCGTGTCCGCTACTCGACCTGGCTGCTGTTAATTCCTTCATTCGGTAAAGCTCTTTTCCAGCTCCCGCCTCCTTCGACGTTCAAATGGCGTCTGCCTGAGTCTGTCTGAGTCTAATGGCGTCTGTCTGAGGCATCGGCGCCTGCACGGTGCCAGGCTTCTGCCTGTAGCGAGGTCCGTTTGCAGTACATTACAATATGCACGAGGATGGGGTAGTAATGTTATTGTATTATGTTTAAAATTTAGTTTTATAACGAACTGGCATAACACAAATAAATCCTTTTTATGAATTGTCTGTCTCTTCGGCCTTTAGAGGATTTTTTACACATTCTATATTCACAGATAATGCTGACCTTTGGGCTTATGCATTTGAGGAGGGCCACACGATTACCGAACTAAGTTAACTGGGAGAAGGAAGTGTTCACGAATGCGCAGAGTATTTAACTTTGCTGAGCCAGATTTGTCCCAGCCCAATGCGCAAGGACCTACTGTCACCAGCTAACCCTATATTTTCAAATGGGTGTCTACAGTTGAACCGCTTCATTTGTTGCGCCAAACACCGAAGAACATAGAAGTCGGTCCGGATGGCCGAGATCGCTAAGGCAGTTGTGCCGTAGCGATCTCGGACCGAAAGATCGCGGATTCGAGTCCCGCCTCGGGCATGGTTGTATTGTGTTTGTCCTTTCACCCCCTACCATCATCATATCGTGTCATCCTCATAGTTACCATACCGTTAGACGAATAGTGGTCGCTAATCACCTAAAAGTTGATGCGACCTTAAATATAAAAAAAGGTAGAATAAAGATTTTATGCAAACTAGTAAATTTCTAAACAGTAGTAAGTAGGTATCGATAAATCAGCTGATAAGACTGGGCACGAACGGAAACTAACGAACGAAAAAGAACAAGCCTTATCTAAAATCGACCAGCAGTGTCGAATTGTTTTTATTCGAATTCTTTTTTACTCGAACATTATTTCCATTTTGTGACTTTGTAATATGCACTATTCCTTTCTTTGTCTCATGCTACCTGGTTATGTGGCCACATTATGTTACGAAAAGTGTTTATACCAAATGTAGATAATAATAATTGTTTTAAAACACACATGAGGATTGATTGCCTAAATACTCGAGTATTCCATTGCCATACATTGTATATAGACAATTGTATTTTGTATTTTTGTAACTAATTTAATTTCTTCTAGAATATTTTCTTTTTCTTGCGTTAGGCTTTCAACGTTCAGTACGATTAATAGAGAAAACTCCGTCTTAAAACACATGTCATCTTCATCTGAATTCACAAACGCACTTTCCTGAACATCAATTCTCTAAAATTATGTATTCCAAAGCAAGTATCTACATTGATGTCATGAATAGATACTTTATGTACCACTGTACGTGTAAGTGACATGGAATTACGGGTACATATCATCGATGGGATAAGATTCGGTTTTCTGATCGCTTGGAGATTCAATATTTTTCATACAACTACTCCAACAGCCTGGTTTGCCTTCAGCGGCATCTTTCTCGAACTGGCAATAAATGAGTATCGCCAATAGCATACGGCGAGGTGTATTTGTAAGCGATATCATCTCGCAACCTTTTCCATCCCTTTGGGAGTCGGCGGGAATCGAAGCACCGAGAGGCCTCCGGCATAGGGCAGCTTCCGCATCGGGTGCCGCCAACGCTACATCTCTGGCGAGGACTGAGAGCCCTCGCCCCTCCCCCCTGCGCCCTCCACCCCTCCTCTTCGTTAAAATCCCTCGGTGCGGTGGCTCGCGCAAGCCTGATCACTTACCGACCTCATCTCTCTTCCTCTCGCTCCCGCACCCCTGCCCCGCTCCCCTGGCTCTACTCTCATCCCCCTCCCTCCCGGTGTCCCTCTGCTCCAGTCTCACTCCACACACCCCGCGCCATCGCCCGCTTCCTCCACGGCTGCCTATCTCTGCCTCCTCACACCCATTTCTTTTTGCTCCATCTCCGCCCCCTCCTCTTGTTCGACCCCTGTGTCGCATCAAGGTCTCTCATCCTTCTTTTACAACTGTCTCCGTCCCTCCCCCTCTCCCTCTCTCGCTTCTTTCACTTATTTTCTCGCGTACTTCTTTTCCACTCCCTCTCCTACCCTATTGCCTGCCTCTTCTCTCATTCCTCCTACTCTATTGGTTAAAATACTTAAAACATGTTGTCATTTAACCCTTTGTAAGACGTGCCATTTTAAGGAA
The DNA here is from genome assembly GCA_017312745.1 of Gryllus bimaculatus. Classification (NCBI taxonomy): domain Eukaryota; kingdom Metazoa; phylum Arthropoda; class Insecta; order Orthoptera; family Gryllidae; genus Gryllus; species Gryllus bimaculatus. The sequence goes on from BOPP01000103.1 coordinate 1,822,317, forward strand.
TTCTGTTGTAAGTCGCGCTGGGTCTAGTATCATAGCTGTACGTTTTGTTTTTAGTACATTCTATGGATGTTCCCCGCCCCCCTGGAAGGCGTGTTCCGTCGGCAACCTACACCCCGGCTTACGGGAAATTTTCCCCGTTCCATATCCTCCCGAAAGCGCACCGACGAAGCCGGGGAGGGTTCTAACCTCCTGATTGGTCTCCCGAAATATGTGGTAGTGTAGTGTAAGGGTAGGGTAGTGTGTCTGAAAGGGAAGACGATAGGAAAGAAAGCTCATGCGCGATCCATGGCCCGTTTGTAAGGGAACTGCTTTGGCATTCGAGTGTTATTGTTCGCAAAAACCACGGAAAACTACCAAGCCAGCCGCTGTTACTCTCCTCCACACCGAGGCTTGATTTCGAACGGTAGCTGTACAGCTGGTGTCGAAAATTTCGCTACGGTCGGCATTCGAACTCGAGGATCTTCTTATCAGAGTTGTCGATGGAACAGGAAGTAGCTCTCCCCGCCCACCGCCCTTGCGAGCATTGCCCACACAGTGGCCTGGTGCGTCGGCACGCGCAATGTCCTTAATGAAACGAATGAATAAGTAAGGAGACGTTTCTACACAATTTTTTTTTGTGATTTCACAAGCGTTACAATAAAAAAGACATTTTTCAAATTATACAATAAATATGCCAGGTGTTTCACTTCCCAGTAAGAACGTATAGAGTTCGTAGATGTATTCCGTATCACCAGAAGGTGTACCAGTTCGTATCCCGGTCAACAATTATCCGACGGGAATAACGTAGCTCTCGGCGTGGGCAGCATAGCGGTCGCAACAACTAAGCACTCCCAACTCAGTAACAAACTATTCTCTTTCCGGGCGCCAGGCGGCCCATTACATGCCGGTGGCCGACGCTACCCCCGTCTCGCTCTCGCAGCTAGACGTACGATGGAGCGGGTAGTGCCTCGTTTCTCCATGTACTTCAATACAGAACCCCCGCCGTCACGTTCGCGCGCCAACTTTAACTTCTGCAGTGAGCATAGCAGTTAACAAGCAGGCAAAGCCATGTCCTTAACAATCAGAGCAGTGCAGTTCGTGTTCTAATTGTACTCAATATAATACAGCTTGTTTACAGTATAGGACGTTGACCAATCACAAATATGTTTACGAACCATTCATTCACCTGTAATAAATAATTCGAAATTGTTCGATTAAATGTTACCTTTTATTGAGATCAGAATAAGAAGGTGGATGTATAACCACAACGACGGAGAAATATACTCAAATGTTGAACGGGAGTTAATAAGAGATTAAATTAACACTGACAGAATACTACAAAAAGCAAAAAATGGTAGGTAGAACTTTTATTTTTCATTACCACAAGAAAACTTTCTATATAAAACACCATAGAATGAGTATTACTATTTTCGTATGAAGTTGAAGTCATTTGATTGTTTCGCGGCCGTGGCGTATTATTTTCTGCAGCCTAGATATCACTATTTGATGACACGAAACTTTCGTATTTTGAAGCATTTTTATGCAGCAATATATTCAATACAAATGTAATAAAGTCCTGATAACTCAAAACTTCATATCGCAAATTTCTCGATAAAGCAAAATATTGTATGATATTAGTAATACGTAAATCCTGATAACCAGACGAAAGAAACGGCAATCAGTTCTTGTAGACGGTATGCATCAGTTCCAATTCCTGCAACAAACGTAGCTATTGTTTGGTGTTCTCGCTCTGTAAAACTTTCACCTTTCCCAGGTTCTTCGGGCACATTTGCATCTGTCCTTTCCTTCCCCTCCTCCTTCACCTCTACCTCCCCTCCCTCCTCTTTTTCGTCTCCTCCCCTTCCTCCCCCTTCCGCCCACTCCAATCGAAGATCGCCGCGAGGCGTCTGCGGCGGTCAGGACAGCAACATGGCAAAAAGCCCTTCACCCAGTGAACGACGTTTCTTTGCGAATGCTGCGGTAACATGTATATTTCGCCTTCTGCAGTCAAGAGATGGAGAAAAGAGGCTCGCTAGGCGCAGGGAGACAAAGCCCACAAAAAGATGAAACTCCATTACACAACAGAATGCTAGGAAATACCCCGTTTGGGAATTCTGTCTGTTGTTGATTCCTTTATCACCTATGAAACCCATTTTCAATACGCGCAGATGTCGAGACTATTCAGCCACCGGGCATGGGCCAGAGGTGTTTGTTTCGGTAGATGTTCTGAAACTAGTGTTAAATCCAGTAGCAATGAAAAAGTTTCAATGTTGGATGAAAATGCAAATATTTGGTTGGTTTTTCTCCTCTATTCTTACATTGCGCGTATGGATTGAATCCTCTTACTCAGAGCGTCACTTCTCACGACACAGTTGACGTCATGCTGCAGCAAAGATCCAAGGAAGAGCCGCTCGCCATTAAAATTTTATTTACGTGTTGTTTATGTACGCAAACAGAAAAGTTTGTGATATTATTTGTATGTAAAGAACTGCTGTTTTGTAAAAATATACTACACATGTTACTGCAGTATTTGTGAAGATTGTTAAAATATTTACTATTTTCATGTTACACAAGAGTATTTTATTTGTTGTTTTTTAGTATTATGTTTTTCACGTTTTGGAAAGTATTTTGAGCGCTTTTGCAGGTCATTAGTATGAATATAAATGCTAATGATTTCAGTAGCAGTATTGAGTGGCGTACAGCGGCGGGGAGCGGCAGAGAGGCGACGGGAAAGCTCTTTACCAGACGTTATTTATAATATTATTTATAGCAAGAATGATTTTAAATATTTAATTACAGCTCTGGTACACGTTCCCCTGATCGTATACGAATCATAGACAATACCTCAAACTATTTACAGTATACTACAATACTATTACCAAGTAATAATTAAATAAACATATGCAACATGTTCTGATAACGCGTTCCTGGATTACATGACGATCTGCAATATAATTGGCCCTCCCACTAATCAATGATCAACGCGCACCAGCCGTACCACCATGGACTACTGTCACATGTTGCAACTGACATACCCACTGCGTCCCCCGACACACGGAGTGCCCCACCAGCCATCCTCGTCGAAGCATCCACCCTGGCGTGGGTTTTGTTGCATCCAGTCATTGAGTTTAAACTCTAAACACGTGACTCGAGACATCAATACTCGCCTCGCCACGGTAACGAACATTCAGGCGATGGCCGCGACGCCACGCCGGTCCACTACTCGGACCTGGGCTGCCTGTTAATTCCTTCATCGGTAAAACTCTTTCCAGCTGCCCGCCTCCTTCACGCTTCAAAATGCGTCTGCCACTGAGTCTGTCTGATCTATGGCTCTGTCTTGAGCATCGGCGCCTGCACGGGCCAGCTCTGCCTGTACGAGCGTCCGTTTGCAGTACAATTACAATATGCACGAGATTGAGAGTAATTTATATTATTAAAATTAGTTTTTATAACGAACTGCATAACACAAATAAATTCCTTTTTATAATTGTCTGTCTCTTCGGCCTTTAGAGATTTTTTACACATTCTATATTCACAGATAATGCTGACTTGGCTTATGCATTTAGAGCCCACCACGATTTACCCAACTATTAACTGAAGAAGGAAGTGTTCACGAATGCGCAGAGTATTTAACTTTCTGAGCCAATTGTTCCCAGCCCAAGCCAAAGACCTACTGTCACCAGCTACCCCTATATTTTCAAATGGGCACAGTTGGAAAACCGGCTTCATTTGTTGCGCCAAAACACCGAAGGAACATAGAATCGTCCGTCATGGCCGAATCGCTAAGGGCAGTTTGCCGAGCAATCTCGGACCGAAAGATCGCGATTTCGAGTTCCCGCCTCGGGCATAGATGTATTGTGTTTGTCCTTTCACCCCCTAACCATCATCACTATCGTTCATCCTCATAGTTACCATACCGTTAACGAATAGTGTCGCTAATCACCTAAAAGTTGATGCGACCTTAAATATAAAAAAAGGTAGAATAAAAGATTTTATGCAAACTAGTAAATTTCTAAAACAGTAGTAAGTACCGTACGATAAATCACGCTATAAGACTGGGCACGAACGGAAAACAACGAACGAAAAAGAAACAAGCGCTTATCTAAAATCGACCAGCAGTGCGAATTTTTTATTCCGAATTAACGTTTTACTCAACATTTATTTTCCCCATTTTGTGAACTTTATATGCACTATCCTTTCTTGTCTCATGCTACCTGGTTATGTGCCACATTATGTTACGAAAAGTGTTTATACCAAATGTAGATAATAATAAAATTGTTTTAAACACACATGGAGATGAGCCCTAAATACTCGAGTATTCCATGCCCAACATTGTATATAGACAATTGTATTTTTATTTTGTAACTAATTTAATTTCTTCTAGAATATGTTCTTTTCTTTGCGTTAGCTTTCCAACTTCAGTACGATTATAAGAAAACTCCGTCTTAAAACACAGGTCATCTTCATCTGAATCACAAACCACTTCTAACATCAATTCTCTAAAATTATGTATTCCAAAGCAATATCTACATTGAATTATGAATAGATACTTTATGTACCCACGTTACGTGTAATGACATGGAATACGGGTACATATCATCATGATTAAGATCGCGTTTTCTGAATCGCTTGAGAATTCAATATTTTTCTACCAACTTACTCCAACCAGCCTGGTTGCCTTCAGCGCATCTTCTGAACTGGCAATAAATGGAGTATCGCCAAAGCATACGGCGAAGTGATTGTTAAGCGATATCATCTCGCAACCTTCCTCCATCCCTTTGGAGCGGCGAATCGAACACGAAGAGCCTCCGCATAGGGCACTTCCGCATCGGTGCCGCCAACGCTACATCTCTGGCGAGACTGCAGAGCCCTCGCCCCTCCCCCCTGCGCCCTCCACCCTCCTCTTCGTTAAAATCCCTCCGGTGCGTGGCTTCGCGCAAAGCCTGATCACTTACCGACCTCATCTCCTTCCTTCTCGCTCCGCACCCTCCCCGCTTCCCTGGCTCTACTTCTCATCCCCCTCCCCTCCCGTGTCCCTCTGCTCCAGTCTCAACTCCACACACCCCGCGCCATCCCCCCGCTTCCCTCCACGCTGCCTATCTCGCCTCCTCACCACCCATTTCTTTTTGCTCCAATCTCCGCCCCCTCCTCTTGTTCACCCCTGTGTCCATCAAGTCTCTTCATCCTTCTTTTAAACGTCTCCGTCCCTCCCCCTCTCCCTCTCTCGCTTCTTTCACTTATTTTCTCGCGCTACTTCTTTTCCACTCCCTCTCCTTACCCTATCCTGCCTCTCTCTCATTTCCTCCTACTCATTGCGTTAAAGATACTTAAACATGTTGTCATTTAACCCTTTGTAAGACCTGCCATTTTAAGGAATTCTGTTTAAGTTTCCGCTGGGTCTAGTTCATAGCCTTACGTTTTGTTTTTAGTACATTCTATGATGTTCCCCCCCCCCTGGAAGGCTGTTCGTTCGCAACCTACACCCCGGCCTTAACGGAAATTTTCCCCTTCCATATCCCTCCCGAAAGCGCACCGACGAAAGCCGGGAGCTTCTAACCTCCTGATTGGTCTTCCCGAATATGTGTAGTTAGTGTAAGGTAGCGGTATTGTGTCTGAAAGGGGGAAGACCGATAAAAGAAAGCTCATGCGCATCCATGGCCCGTTTGCAAAGGGAACGCTTGGCATCGAGTATTGTTCGCAAAACCACGGAAAACTACCAAGCCAGCCGCTGTTACCTCCGCCACACCGAGGCTTATTTCCGAACGGTACTTACAGCTGGTGTCGAAAAATTTCCGCTACCGGTCGGCCATTCAACTCGAGATCTTCTATCAGAGTTGTCCGATGGAACAGGATAGCTCTCCCCGCCACCGCCCTTGCGAGGCATGCCCACACATGCCTTGGCGTCGGCACGCGGCAATGTCCTTAAATGAAACCGAGAATTAATAAGGAGACGTTCTACACAATTTTTTTTGATTTCACAAGCGTTACAATAAAAAAGACATTTTTTTCAAATTATACAATAAATATGCCCAGCGGTTTCACTTTCCCAGTAAGAACGTATAGAGTTCGTTAATGTATTCCGTATCAACCAGAAGTTTGTACCAAGTTCGTATCCCCGTCAACAATTATCCGACGAATAACGTAGCTCTCGGCTTGCAGCATATCGGTTCGCAACAACTAACACTCCCAACTCGAGTAACAAACTATTCTCTTCGGCCAGGCGCGCCCATACATCCGGTGGCCCACGCTACCCCCCGTCTCGCTCTCGCAGCTAGACGTACGATGGAGCGGGTTAGTGCCTCGTTTCTCCATGTACTTCAATACAAACCCCCGCCGTCACGTTCGCCGCCAACTTTAACTTCTGCAGTAGCATAGCATGTTAACAAGGCAGCAAAGCCATGTCCCTTAACAAATCAGAAGCAGCATTCGTTTCTAATTGTACTCAAGATAATACAAGCTTGTTTACAGTATAGACTTGACAATCACAAAATGTACAAACCATTCATTCACCGTAATAAATAATTCGAAAGTTCGATTAAATGTTTACCTTTTATTAGATCCAGAATAAAAAGTGATGTATAACCAACAAACGACGAGGGAAAGTATACTCAAATGTTGAACGGGAGTTAATAAAGAGATTAAATTAAACACTGACAAATACTACAAAAAGCAAAAAAATGTAGGTTAGAACTTTTATTTTTTCATTACCACAAGAAAACTTTCTATATAAACACCATAAAGAGTATTACTATTTTCGTATGAAAGATTTGAAGTCATTTGATTGTTCTCGCCCGTGGGCTATTATTTTCTGCCAGCTAATACACTATTGATGACCACGAAACTTTTCGTATTTTGAAGCATTGTTATGCAGCAATATATTCATACAAATGTAATAAAGTCCTGATAACTCAAAACTTCATATCGCAAATTTCTCGATAAAGCAAAATATTGTATTATTATAAATACTAAATCCTGATAACCAGACGAAAGAAACGGCAATCAGTTCTGTAGACGGTATGCATCCAGTTCCAATTCCTCAAAACAAACGTAGCTAATTGTTTGGGGTCTCGCTCTGTAAAAACTTTCACCTTTCCCAGTCTTCGGCACATTTGCATCTGTCCTCCTCCCCTCCTCCTTCACCTCTACCTCCCCTCCCTCCTCTTTTTCGTCTCCTCCCCTTCCTCCCCCTTCGCCACTCCAATCGAAGATCGCGCGAGCGTCGCCCGGTCAGGACCAGCAACATTGCAAAAAGCCCTTCACCCACGTGAACGACGTTTCTTTGCGAAATGCTGCCCTGGTAACATGTATATTTCGCCTTCTGCAGTCAAGAGATGGAGAAAAGAGCTCGCTAGCCAGAGACAAAGCCCACAAAAAGATGAAACTCCATTACACAAAACAGAATCTAGGAAAATTACCCCGTTTGGAATCTGTCTGTTTTATTCCTTTATCACCATGAAACCCATTTCCCAATACGCCAGATGTCGAGACTATTCAGCCACCGGGCATGGGCCAAGGTGTTGTTTCGTAGCATGTCTGAACTATTTAAATCCGATAGCAATGAAAAAAGTTTCAATTTGGTGAAAATCAAATATTTGTTGGTTTTTCTCCTCTAATTCTTTACATTGCGCGTATGGATTGAATCCTCTTACTCAGAGCGTCACTTCTCACGACACAGTTGATCATGCTGCCAGCAAAGATCCAAGGAAGAGCCGCTCGCCCCCATTAAAATTTTATTACGTGTTGTTTATGTACGCAAACAGAAAAGTTGTGATATTATTTGTATGTAACAGAACTCGTTTTGTAAAAATATACTTACACATTGTTACTGCATATTGGTGAAGATGTTTAAAATAATTTACTATTTCAGTTACACAGATATTTTATTTGTTAGTTTTATATAGTTTTTCACGTTGAAAGTAATTTTAAAGCGCTTGCAGTCATTAAGTATGAATATAAATGCTAATGATTTCAGTAGCAGTATTGAGTGGCGACAGCGGCGGGAAGCGCAGAGAGGCGACGGGCGAAAGCGAAAGGCGAGAGCGCGGGCTGCTGGGAGGCCCCTGATGAGGGCCGGTGAGAGGAACCGGGGCGGCGGGGGCGGGCGGGGCGGTGGGCGGCGGGGGGCGGCGGACGGCGCAGGCAAACAGAGCGGAGTGACGCCGCCCGGGGAGGGGAGCCCTGGAGGGGCAGGTCGGTGAGGAGGCGCTGCGCGTCGCAGGGAATGTTCTCCCGCGGAAGAAGATATTCAATTAAAAGACGCTGCCTAATACGAACTTTTTACGGATTAAGCATAGCCTCGGAATATAAGTGAAAGCCGCACCAAATAAACCCTCGCCTCGCTCGCCACCCCACTCACGCCTCTCTTACAACCCCGACCTGCCCCGCTCCTCCCCGCTCCGGGCCCCAAACCCCTCGTTCCGCACCGCTCCCGCTTTTGCCACCCCGCCCCCCCCACA
>BOPP01000103.1:1830776-1849805 GCA_017312745.1 Gryllus bimaculatus
CACAACCCACCCCCACCTCTTCATGCCCTCGCCCGCTGGGAAGGCTGCGGTTCCTCGACCTGCAGACGCAGAAGATATTTACAAACTCACTCACAATATTCTGACGCCAGCCTCCGATGATGAATTATCTAGGAAATACATCTAGAGTTTTCTGAAACTGCAGTCTTTTGTTATAATAAACGTACGAACTTCGTGAAGTAATGATTTCTATTTTCTGGAAACTGTATGATACCACTGATATGACATTATCCGGAGTTTAATTTTGATAAACCGGCAGAGGAGGCTCATGGCGTCTACTGAATTCAATGCAGTGCTTTTGGCCGGGAGGTTCTAGGATCGAGGCGTGGCAGTAGCTGGATTTTCCACACTAGCTAGTTAGTTCGGAATCAGTTGCGGTTCGGAGGAAAACTCTACTGCCCCGATGCTCTGATTTCTGTTTTCCTTGGTTTCTCCGATCAATACCAGGTGAATGCTGGAGTAGTAATATAACAAACGGGCCACGGACCGCGCGCGATATTTCTTCTTATTCTTTGTCCTATCCTGCCCCTTACTTAAACACACTTACACTTGCATGCATTACACTACCACACATGCCGGGGGATTGGTTGGGAGCTTAGAGCTTGTCCCAGCTGGGGCGGTGCTCGACTGGTGGGTGATACCTGGTCGGAGAAAACAACTCTAGCCGACGGTAGGGCGGCGTCGGATCTCACCGTCCAGCGTGAGAAATTCACCGCCGGCCTCCGCAATAAAACGTGCACTACCCTTACGGAACTAATGAACTTAGCAGTTGATACTCCCGGAATCACAAATCAATTTATAAATTAATCAACCAAAAAATGTTGACAAGCTATTTTCTATCAAATTATTATTACTGCCACCAGGAAATGCGGCGGAAATGAACCCAATAGAAATTGATTGGTAACTCTCGGGAAGAATAATTTGGTTTAATTTTTTTTCGAAAAACAACAGTAAAGTCGAAAGATAAAAATTAGCACGAATACTCGAGTCAGAGAGAAAATCATTGCTGTATAATACTAAAGCCGAACAAAATGCATTCTATGTTTTCGTTCTCGCTAGCTTGTTTTGGGAGTCCATATTTGCCTGTGGAATATGTATGTCGGTTCTTGTCAACAATTAGATGTGTTGGTACTGCTCGTTCTCGACTCTTCGCGACGGCATTGGCGGTGTTCTGGACGGAGTTTGTTTGTGGTTTTGGAGAGTTGCGCTCGTGATAAATTCATCGATTAATAACATATAATGGTGTATACAATTGCCTATAATGATGATTAATTGAAGTTCTGATTTATTTGGACTTTTCCTCAGTTTCTTTTTTATAACTCTTTATTGTGCCATCTTTATCTCTCTCGTACAATTAGGTATTAGTGGTCAATAATTACACCATTATTTAAAAGTATATTTAGAAAATATTAGAGGTCTGTTTGAAATGCAGTTGTCGCCGCCTGAGAAGTTGAGGGGCTAGGGCTCTGGTGTGCAAATTTGCAAGTCTTGCTTCTAGCCCCATAATCATGCGCAAGAGATTGTTTTCTTTAAATGTTTTCCTCGGGTAGAGCAAAGTACATTGATAAATATGGTATAAAACATAGAGTATGATGAATGAATTACTTATGTTAGTTCCTTGTTTTTGAGCAATCAGATGTTGATGTGAACTGTAACAGATGTAATACATACAAATACAAGTTTTGTACTTTTTAAATAGAACACTATACTCCTGAGTGTACACTAAAATACACTTAAAGTACGAAATTTGAAGCAAATTACGACTCGCAAGTTAGCCAACAAGAACATTGTAACACTCTCAAAATGAAAAGAAAAAAGTTATTCTCGGGATTTTACAGAGCGAGATTATAATTACCACTTTTTGCATTTAACTTGGTTTGCCTTATTTTTGTTTGCACAAACTCATGAAAAAAATGCCAGACTTCGACGTGGCGTCACACGATAGCCATGGAAATTTGGATGACCAGCTGATGGGTATATCTTGTTCCCATACAGAGTTATTTGAATTAGGTCCCTAAAAATAACATGAAATAATTTCGAAACCACAAACTGCTGCTTCTCCGGGTGCTCTTCAAACCTCGCGTCGTGTTCTCAAGTTTTAAGTCTACGTCGCCATATGTCTTTTCAGTTACAGTCCAGTCCAATGGCGGAGGCAGTGGCACCGCCAACGCAATTGAGACGATTAGCGTAAGACGTATTTAGACGTACGGAACTTACCGTGGTCTTGTGGTATTAAGATTCGCAAGAGTCAGTTGTAAGAAAACGCTTCAGGTCGTAGTATCACAAAGCTCCACCTTAGGCAAAGACTGCACTTGTGGTGCTAAAACAGCATGAACATTCTCGCTCTTTCTTTCACGCAAAATTACGCTAAAAATGCAAATTTTCGAAAATTTGTACAAGGCTTTATTTTAAAATCTATATTTAAAAAACAGACTTTATTAGCAGAAATTCTTAATCTTGAATATTTTAGTTGTAGGAAGACTCTGAAAAGAGTGGAACTTTTGAGGTTTCGAAAAATTACAGTTTTTAACAATCACGCGACATTCACCATTCTCTTAAACGAATCCGAACAGACTACACCTCCAATTAGTTTGGAGTTATACCGGACGTTTATTAATAGATTAAAAGGGACTTTCGGTTGTTTTTTTCGAATAGAGTGGCAAGGAAAATAAAATAGTACCGTTTCGGTAATACAAGAATTCTCAATGTGTGAACGATAGTACAACACAGCATGTAGAGATAAATGTTGAGCTAGTCCAATAATATTCACTTTTAAATATAGATTCCAAAATAACAACATGCACAGAACATAACAAACATAATAGTAAAAAATGACTTTTCTACTAACTGAGTCGTCATGTTTCAATACGTTGGTGCTATTGACTCAAAAGATAAAAATACAAGGAAACAACAATCTGATGTACAGGTTAGTCTAGTATTCAACATGCTCAGTTTCAAATTAAACCACATTCCTCTACGCTCAATTTCTAAAATACAATAATATGAGAAATTTCAATTTCGAAAATTATGCAGATGGATTATACAAATAAATCCTCTAATGCATTTCGCGTAATGAAATGGCGACCTTCGTCAGCAGACGGTGGCTTTTCGCGAGAATTGCGGTAGAATGTGATACAAATCCAAAACGTTGCAATTTGTATGACAAGACACGAGGTTCAAAATAAGAATAATCACTATAGCGAAATTATACAACATCACTTTCGTGCCATTACATTCTCGAGATCGCCTCATATTGACCACTTCACAATGCAACGTGCGTGGCATACTATTACTGAAATACATTACAATTATGGACCTCAATGTATTTTCAGGTTATGTGATAAATCATATATTTTATCCAAAAAGTATTTACATCTTCGAGGAAATTTTTTCACTTATAAAAATTCCACCACAGCTATCTGGAGCCAAACTTTTCTCAATTGCTAGTTTTTTCCGGTTGAGTAATTCGTGATTCATCGACCTCAAAGACGCAACATTTGTTTTTTGCTGCTTAATTTCGTTAAATAATTAGTGTGCACTAAGAAGTGAGTTTTAAAATTGAGTGACGAGATGTAACCGACTACTTTGAGCAGTTGCAGTAGAGGAGGTGATAATATGAGCCCCCACTTTTATTTCGACTTTACGTCAGACATTCGAAATCTACCGGATTCTCACGATAGATTGTGAGTAACGTACTGTATGTAACGTAATGTATGCGGGCACCACACTCACAGTCTGGAGACGGTACCACGCCCAATTTGAATAAGGAATTAAAATCTGTCTAAGCGATCCCAAACTGTGTTGAAAAGCCAAAGACTCGCCTTTCAAAGTTTTGGGAACCCAGAAAATACGAACACCTTTGTTACAAATGATCTCTCGTTTAAAACTGAACCACAGTGCAAGGATGGCAAAAACAGTTACTAAACTAGTAATTAAAATTGTTTCTGCTAGAGTGGTTGCGATATATGAACAGATACTGAGAGTGCTCATATTATATACACGGCTAATATTACTAAATTTATCTCTATGATAGTCTTTTACATCACAAGGCAAGAAAGTGGACCTTTCCATGACGAGACACAAGAGTTCACCCGTCGGAAACATGTCGAGTCATGAAAAAGGTCTTTTTCCGTGTGATGTACAATATATTATTTGACCCTTTTTACGCATGTTTTCCTGTAATTAAATACAATCACTGACATGTAATATGTAATATAATCCATCTAATTGTGGTGATGGTTGAGAGGGGGCGCGGGGTGCCCTAAAACCACCACCACACTCTATTATGTCGTTTCTTTATTTATGTGTGCATCATTTATGTCAAAACAAAGTTTTAAAATTAAATGTGTTACTTTCTCTCAACAAAATGTATGGTTATCACTCAATCATTTGTTTTGTTAGCATGGCCACAAACTTTATGTTCATGTGTGTTTTTTATTTATGACGAAAATGTCACGTTCTATTCATGAATTGGCTCATGAAATGGAAGGTAATGTTTAATTTATGGGAACTCAGCGCGATATGCTAGAAAAAGCAAAAGCCGTATCATTTGACATATTTCCTGTACAATCAAAAGGTAGGTATGTGAAATTTTGTAAGTGGCGAGATGGGTAAAAAGTTTAACATAATTTTCCCAATCTTTTCCGAAATGAGTGAAAATTACCGTCAAAGGGCAATTTAATACATTGTTCAATTGCAATTAATGTTAATAATTCCAGATTATATATCAATTTATAAGTGCATATTTTGAATGTATTAAAAGCTACCTCAGTATATTTTGACATGAAACTCATGCTACTTAACTCGCTGATTGTAGTTTGTTTCTTAGCTAGATGAATACATGACTGGTGTCACAAGTAAAGGCGCTGTAAGTATTGGCAGATATACCAGATTATTAACCAACACTAAGACAACATTTTATTGTAATGCAAGGCTCCTTGATTCTTCGTGGGCAGCAGTTTCGTGGTAAAAGGTGGTGACAGTGGAGTCAGGAACATTGTATTACTGGACGCCTTTATTGGAATTGTCGTGTAATGAGCAACTTTCGTGCAACAAAACAGTACAACAATGAGTGACTTCCCACACGGTCTTAAATAAAGTCTTTATATACTACTGTTTCGGTTATTGGATGTGACAGAATCTACAAATCATACATGTAAGGTGGGAGATGTACAATTACCCAACAGGGGCATTGTATGTATGTACTTCGAGCCTGTCAACGGGCTCAGGCCTACCGGCGACGTACCTGCCTCGCGGCTATGGATCAAGGGGGTACGTGTGGTTAGCACGTAGACATCCAATACTGAGACATTGAAAGGAAAACGCACACTATAATCTTGCCTGACCGGGAATAGAACACATGGCCGCGTAGTAGAAAGCGATCAATCTGACCAAGAGCTAGCCACAAGGGTAATAGGGGCTTCAATTGATTTATTGGGTTTCCGGGTGCGTGAACTACTATGGTAATTAGTCCAGTAAGAGTGGTGCATGTGTTATGGCAATGTGGGTATCTTTCCTCGCTGTATAGCTTGACCCGTAGCCGACTAACGACGGAATCGGTTTATCTCCCCAAGCAGTTATCTCCTTCCAGAGAGGCATCGCCCCAGCCGAGACAAGCTCTAGGATCCCGACTGGTATCCCGCCAAGTATGATAGTGTACTGCACGTGTGTGAGAGTAGGAAAAGAAAGATAGCGGGCGGTCCCTGGCTCATTTGTTGTGGTACTGCTCCGGTATTCGCCCAGTAATGATAGGAAAAACAACGGAAAAACAGCGAGTCAAAGCAGACAGCCGCTAAAATTCTCTTCCAGTCAACGGCTGAATTCGATCCAGCTACTGTCTAGCTATTGTCGGACATCGTGCCCACTGCCGAGACCCGAACCCTACAACCTTAGTGACAGAGCAATTACAGAGTTATCAATTAATGCCCTGAGCAACTTAAGCCTATATAGAAATAAAAAGCGAAGAAGTATGCGATGGGGCTTCTCTAGTCTCCATGGCATCGTGAAGAATTGCGGGATGCGAGGCTGGGCAGCATAGGAGCGACTTCTGTGAGACAGTAGTGCATCTCCGTGGCCTCGTGTCTTTCCGCCTCGTCCCAAACCGTCACGTCACGTCAAACTCCATTCTCTTCCAATTCCTCCGCCATTCCGCTCCCTTCTATAGCCCCGTCCCGTTGCCTCCCGCCTCCTTCCGCTCCGTTCCGCCTCTCCTTACTACGCCTAGCCCTGATCCACCCGTCCTTTTAACTGCCCACGCAGCCTGCACTTCTCCCCGGCCCCATACCACCCGTCCCACCCACCGCCACCGCCACAATGCCGCAGATGGAAAAGTATAAAAAGTATTGCGGAGTTTTCCAAATATTCTATAAAGATCGAAATCCGATGAAAAAGACACTCTGGCCAGAGGCGGGCGGAGTGGGCTGGCAAGGCGGAGCACGCGGCGCGCCGGGGAGGGCGGCGGGTGGCAGCCTCCCTTCGCACCAAAGGGCTGACCGCCGCCACAATCAAACGCCGGCCCTTCCGAGGAATTTTGCGGAGTTGCCTTGAGTTGCCCGGCGCCGCGCCCGTCCGCCCCCCATGCCCCGTCCCCCGTCCCCCGTCCTCCGTCCCCGGCCGGCGGCGGCGGCGAGCGAAGGGCCCCGGACCCCGCACCTCTGCGCCTTCCGCCCGCCTCCCGACCATCAAACCGGAACTTCCTGTTCAATTTGCCGAGCCCATCGCCCCGCCGCCTTCCAAATTGACCCCGGCCATGCAGATACCCAGGGAAGACGCATTCACTCTTAATGCGCTACTTTCCTATTACAACGAATTGAGAATAATAATAATAATAATAATAATAATAATAATAATAATAATAATAATAATAATTTTTACAATACTATGTGTGGGCCTTAAAAGGGGAAGATAAAACTAATATATGGTAGTAGGTGTTCAGGATCAGAAATTCAAAACATGACATTATGATAAAGCGATTGTCAAAATGTCCCAGGATGATTAATGTCATATTTGTCGATAGCAGATCTAAACCATTAATCATATAGGTTCAACTTTTCAAATCCTAGGAAGATCAGAAGTTCTGAAAATCCACGATGGGGCCTGAAGTTACCGCCAACCGGCAGATCTGAAACAGTGAAAATTCCAATTGTATGCTCCAACTCGTACAAACACTCGCTACAAGTTGGAAACGTGTGTTGAACTGTGCACAATAGTGCAATAGTACAAACAACAAACCCAAACTGATCTCAAATTAGCGAAAATCAAACTCGATATATTTATCTGGGATTTGGCGAAAAAATTGGGACCACTAGTAGATGTTGCTGTGCTGTGCCAAATCAGCACACCTTAACCAAAACGACATAGGAGCGTTTTAAATAAAAGAGTTTAGAAACTTACATCATGTGGTCAAGGTGTAAAAGCACAATGGCAATAGCTCCACAAATCTCTATAAGAACTTTCCAAATTCGCATTTCTCTAATAATAACCTCTCGTTAATTCTCCCATGATACGCTACGACGATCAATGTTCCTCTTGCTCTAGATGTGAAAAAATAAAATTTTTTAGACAGCCACTAGTAAAAGCGGATGTTTCAGGGTATGACTAGAATGCTAAAAATTTGTTTTTCTGCACACGTGCTTAAAAGATCACTATGATCATGTGATCAGATAGATCTGTGGATGCAACAAAAAAATACCTTCGTCTGACCGCATAAGCTACTATTGACCTTAATGTACACTGCGGTTTGTAAATATTACAAGTCCAAGAAGAAGACACACTATTACAATGCATTTATTCCACAGATTAGGATCTCAATATACTCTGATGGATTTTTCCCCGGTACTACCCGGCAATTACTTTATTATAAATCCATTAACTTTTTTCGATATTCATTTATTTACTACGCTATTTGCCCTATTTACGAACAGAGGTCGATCCGCCATCAAATTCTTTATGTTGTGGGTTAGACAAGACCATCTCTACAGATTCTCAGATCTGCAAATGTACGTAATAAATATTTACTCTTTTTTTCTTTACACTCGGGACGTGGAAATTACCCTTACCACTTATAACAATACCTATTTCAAAATTCAATTAAGCATTGTAATTCCTATTCCTTATGCTGACATAAATAAATAAAACACTAACATTGCGTAAAATGATTCAAAAAATGATAACATTAAGAACCCTGTTGTTATGTAATACTTTCCCAGTTTTCCTCCCTTTGCATG
The DNA here is from genome assembly GCA_017312745.1 of Gryllus bimaculatus. Taxonomy (NCBI): domain Eukaryota; kingdom Metazoa; phylum Arthropoda; class Insecta; order Orthoptera; family Gryllidae; genus Gryllus; species Gryllus bimaculatus. Next base: position 1,839,020 of record BOPP01000103.1, read on the forward strand.
CATGGCAAATACTCCTTTTTCATCTTAACTTAAAATTTACTAATTTATTCCAATACTTGGTTTTTGTACATTTGTTAGAAATTGCCCCTTGTGAGAGCTTCCCTGTTTGAGCCCTCAGCCTTCTTGATCGTCGTTCTTGCGAAGTCCAATTCCAATCATGACATCTCCGTCTTTCCACACACAGTTTTATGTCCCGTTCCACTTATAAGATTTTTACCAATTAATAATTTAAGCCGTGGATTTGTTTGTTTACGAAATCGGAGAACACTCCCTCAAAAATTGCTCATCACCGAATCGTAACAGGTTCTGCTGTCAGATTTCCGTTGCCTCGTTTATGTGCCCCAGAATACGTCGCCTCGTTTATGTGTATCACGCACTCCTCTCTGTCTTACACCATGCGCAGTACAGTACCTAAATGCATTTCTCATTCGTCCCATTACACATGATTTTCCCTTCTTGCACATCCTTATTTCTGAGTGGTGAATATCGTTCAAGCACTTTATTTACTTATTCTTTGACTTTCGATCCTTGGATCCATCATGTAATCTAATTCAATACCCACGGAAATTACTCATGTGTATAGATGCTATTTTATTCGCCATAAATGTTAATATTTTTCTCTCTCTATTAATTACACTGCCCTCTCGCATATTTTCAGTTATCGCTTCGTTAAATGCATATTTTCTGTCCCCCGTTGTTGATGTTCATATTTTATACCACCTGATTTACTAAGTGTTCACATTGTGATAAACCATCACACACACCCGCCTCAGATGACATAATCTCGTTGACTTCTGTCCACGATATTGTGGCATTCCCTAGCATTCAATTCCTCTTCGACTTCTTTTAGGGGTATTTCTCAGTCCGGTTTCCTATTACCCTGCTGCACTCCATTTCTTGTTCCTCGTGCACTTGTGCGGCCGGTTGGTCATTGCCCTCCCACGGCAACCGTGCCTCGCGCACTTTCTCCCTATCTCGCATACACTCACTTAATGCACTTTCTCCTACTTAACACTGTTACACACACACAAATCAATTTGTTTTCGCTGGGCGTGATGTTAAAGGCGTCTGTGTTTACCACTAATCTTAAATTATTACATATTATCAAATTCTCTGACGACATAATAACATTTCCACCTTTCTGAAATTCTACTTTATTAATTGCTCGACCTTTTCCTCACAAATGTACGTGATCTCCCTTTACGATCCTCCTATTAAGCATACAGGTTTACCTATATCTTTGACAATTTCTGCTCGAGAGAGAATCCATTATGGTGGTTGTATTGCACTGTATCACTGACATTGTTCATCTCCCTAATAAAACACTCTGAGCACTGTTTCTCTTCTCGGAAGCATCTTTACAAAGTCTCTCAAAAATATCTTCGTAACCGTGTCCTCCTGATGACTTCTTCGGTTCGGACGATCCTCTCTATTATTGGAACAGATCTTTATTCTTCCACATACAATGTGCTTCTCAGAGTACCGCGATAGGTCGAGTTTTCTGACATTCTCCACGGTTATTTAATTATTAAATTATTCTTCACAATTATTATATAGCATGTAAATAATTCCTTTGTCTCCGTCTTCTCGATTTATTTCCGCACTTGCGACTGATATGCTTATGGCCCAGGTAAACTTTCGTATTCATCGCCTTTCTCCAGCTCTTTGATGCAAAACTGATATCCCCATCCCCAGAACCATCAATTGTTCACAAAAAAATACTTGTCATTCTCCTATCATTTCTCCAATTGATCTTCTCAGGAGAACAGTTGACCTTGAACAGTTATCTTCGTCCGTAGCATTTGCAACGGCGGCGCGGAGTCGGTTGTAAGAGTAGGCTTCACCACTAGCATCACTCTACTTTGATCCCTGACATTCCACCAAGTGCGCCGTCCGAACGACGGTGTCTGGATCGCCGGCACGCAGCATAGTATCGCCTTTAGCCACTTCCGCGCCCGTTTTACGCTCCTCCAAAAGAGCCCACCTTCAATGAAGCGGCGACGCGGAATATATTCACTATTCTGCGCGAATCCCTACCCCTTCCACCGCGAACCTCAATCACCTACAGATTCCTGTCTACGCCAAACTTCCTTTGCTACTCAAACCTTCAACTTTCGCTCCCGTAATTCTTCTAATACACTAATTTCCTTCTGCACTGTGTGTAAAATTCTTCAGAAATTGCCGTAATACTACTTCCGGTGTGCACCAAATCTATCTCAAAACCAAAACAATTGCCCCCTCAAATCGAACGTCAATTTTCATTTTGTATTTTTTCTACTTCGTCCTTTAGTAATTCATCTTCCGACACCAGTGAACTTCCTATTACCGGTACCTGCACCCTTTCTTCATCTTGACTTGCATCTTGTATTAAAATAAAATGAAAGATAGTAAGGCTGTCTAAAAATTAATGTATGACACACGTAGTGAAAACTATTTCATTTTGCTCCTAGGATTTCATTTCCTACTCGCCACAAAATACAATGTCACTTTCAATGTTACCACTCATATTGTAAATAACTGTAATATATTTATTTTATTTATTTGAATTAATTAATTTTGTTTACTTTATTTTATTTTTTAATCATCTCCATTTATTATATTATACTCTAAGTAATGATGACGGATTTGTACTGCTTATAAGGAACCATCGGCAAAAAAAATCCTGTAAGTGATCTATTGCTAGAGAAGGAATTACTATTGTGGCGTCGTTAACACGAGGGCCAGAACCGTTAGGTCGGTGAAAGTACGCTGCGGGGGAGGAAGGGGTTGAGCCTGAACTTCCGGGAGATTGCGCTCTGGCGGTTGACTCAGGTAGAGCCGCAGAGCCAAAAATACCGTAGGCTGTAAACTCCGAGGATGCTAGCCAGCGAGCCTCGCTTACGGTTAAGCAGGCGAGCCAACCTGAGAATCCTGTGTGTGGGCGTAAACCAAGCTGCTGGCCAGCGAGCCTATCTATGGAACAGTGGTGGGGGGTGTCAGCCTCAACTATTTAACGCGGCGCCATCTGCGCCCGCGTTCTCATTCAGTTTGCATCGGGAAGCTTGTACGTGTGTGTACAAGGGGTGTAGGAGTGTGGGCGAGATGTCCGGAGAGTAAGGGCCAGACGATCTCGCGTGCTGTAGGCACACGGTCGCCACGACCGGGTTAAATTTTGGCGTCAGGCCATGTGACGGTAATTGTCACGGGACGAAGGTCCGACAGCTCGCATCACGCGTGGCTTGTATTTTTCTGCGGTAAAGCAGGGAATTGAAAGGAAAAGGTTGCCGGAGTGTTTTAATATTAGCAATTTATTGTAACTTGTACATAATCTTTTAATATATTATTTTTATTTTGTTATTTGAATTCATTTCTTATTTCACTACGTCACACTATCCAGCCCTTCATTATACATTTTAAGACGAAATATAGAACCCCAAGTCTCTGGCAAGGGGTAATACAGACGCCCTCGCATGCCAACATACCCATGAGGCAAAAAAACTTTACCCTCGTGCAGAATTCGGACACGATGCCCTTGAAAACCGGGTCTTCGTGTCACGAAGGACACAACTCGCTTGATTTATTCACGCTGAAATTTACAAAATTTCCTTGACACACGTTTTTGGAAAATTTAATTACAGTTTTTGAGGACATCCTCAATTCGTAGCTGGACTTGTCAGACGTTTGGTTACAATACTAAGTTGTTTTAACTTTAAAAAAATGATTTACAAAGTTTAGAATGATTGCAAGGGGTGTGTTTATAGATTCTTTTGTGTTTCTGGGGGCAACAACTACTATGTTCCTTGGTTCCGTAAGTAAATTAGTATACTGTGCACCCACACGTTTTTATCATGGAAGGTGGCGGTGGACGGTGACTCTGCGCTGCGGTATCTGTACGTGGGCTTGCTGGGTTTTCTCAATCCAGGTATCTCCCACCAGCAGGAAATTGTCCCAGCGGGAACATGCTCTACTCTCCTGGCTGGTCTCTCGACGTGTAGTAGTGTAGCACGTGGAGAAGTGTGTGTAAGGGGAGGAGATAGCACAAGGAAGAGAAAGGAGAGATCGCGAGCGGTCCGTTGCCTGTTTGTTAGGACACTACTGACATTCGTCTGCTGTTAATAAGACGATACACGGGAAACTATCAATTACAGCAGCCGGCCGTTAGAATTCTCCCCTGTTAGTGGCTGAATTCTACCCAGCTATGAAGCTAGCGTCGAAAATCCTGCTACCGTCGGGACTCGAACCATAGGACCTCCCGGTCACAGTCATTGATGTGCCATCAGTTGAAGCTCTGAGCTAACTCAGCGAGCTTTTATTTACTCATATGTTTGTTTATTAATTTGTTTTTTATTTAATAGGCCTGAGGGGCCCTTCGACGAGGCACTTAGCCTCGTGAGAGGAGGGCGATCAATTGAGTAAATAATGACATTAATGAGGAAGTTAATAATAACGGAATAATGGTGACATGAAAGGCAACGGAGACTGGAAAACCAGGAGAATGCATGCCCAGAGATCACTGTTCACCACATATTCCACATCTATCGCCAAGAACGAACCCTAGCATCTGCGATGAATGGAGAATACTCTGTCCACTACCCCACAAAGAAGTGACGAGCGAGAGAGGCAGTGACTTGTGAGCAGGGGGGAGGGGGAGCGGGTCGCGCCGCGGCGAAACGTTGGGGGCGTTGGTTGAGGGCGTTGGGGGCGTTGGACGCGCAGACAGCCCGCACCCGAAACTTTCCAGCAGCAGCTTTAATTTCTCCTGAATTATACATCCCGGTTTTCATTAGTTAACATCAAATATGCACGGTTAGTAAACGATTTTTCTCCGCTAAATCTCTGAATCCGGCCCGAAAGCCGGCGCGCCTCGCCGACTTAGCGCAAACTGCGAGCGAAGAGGCGTCGAGCGGGGGGGGGGGCCTGGGCGGGTGCTTTGCGGGCGGTCGCGCCGACCGCAGCGCGGACTTGGCCGGAGTTTGGCGCGGGGGCGGCAAGGTGTGCGGGAGGGCCGCTCCTCCGCAAGCGGCTGGCGCTCTTCGGAATTGTGCTCCCGAGCGCCGAGGCCCTGCGGCCGTGGCATCCGCTGTGACTGGCCCTGGAAACGATCAAAAGCCTCCCCGCCGCCTGTTGCTCTGGCTGGGCACTGCGCTCGACCGGACGGCGACCGCTTTGTTTTCCGTCGTCATTGCTCGCCTTTACATCCAATTCCGTTGCTCATTGCGTACACCGAATGAGGTAGGGTAAGTACAATTAACATTTCTTTACTGGGATGAGCCCAGTCTCATTTTAGTTACCTCTGTTGTGATTCTTTATACTATATCAATATTCCGATATAACGAAACTCCATATTTCTGTATTTGTAATTTAGTTTGGTATCAATTATTGATTCCAGGCAAGTAAACTATTTTTTACTTTTGATGTGGTTAATCTTTGGTTTTGGTTAATCCAATTTAAGCGTGTGATTAAAATATTATACTTTATTCACTTCTGATAGTCGCATTATTTGTGTCGGGAGCTGGCCGAGGGGCGGCTGTGGACTGTTGAAATGGCTCAGACAGCTCCCTTCACTTATCGCTGATAGCGTTGTTATCAACTCAGAGAACCACCGACTATAATGCGAAGCGGACGCATGCCTGTAAATGTTAGTATCTAAAGAGAACGCCACTATTATTTTGGCAGAATTCAGTAGGCATGTATTAATTGAAGAGGAAAGCATGTTATTAAACTAAGTAAAATACACTTTATTATAATTATTATTAAATCTTACTCGAGAACATTAAAATGATTGCAGTAGCTGTAGGCATTTGCAGTTGAGCACTGATTCAATTTAAGTAGTTTGATTTAAGCAGACTTAAAATATTGCAAAAGCCGTAAGTATTTACAGTTGAAAACTGTTGGTTGCAGTTAGCATTTATCATGAGCTGAATATGATACATAGCATGATGGAGCAGTACTGAATTTTAAAGCATGGTCCATTGAATACAAACAGAATCATGATGATGCAGTGTAGTCGTGAAGTTGTTGGACCCGCTGCACTCTTGCACCAAACTGCACTCTTAAGTCCGTGGAGAATCTTTCGTTGACGAATATGAGCTGCTTAAGTCCCCGTAAGTTTCCTGAGTACATCTTGATATCGTCAATGTACGCTAGATGAGTTAAAATATATTTCCATAGATCTTTCAGATCATATCCTACTCCCATGTTTTCCAACTCAAGAGAGCAAGACAAAACCAATAGGAGCTGAGACTATCACCCTGAAAGATGCCTCAGTGGATTATTAATGTCTTGGTGGGGATTTTTTCATTACGTGATGATATATGTATTGCGATTTGCCGGTGATTTGCTGGTCACATCACAAATCTTACGATTACATAGCTAATAACATAGATTTTAAAAACATGCAGCAGCGAGTCATGTGAGGCCATGTTGAATGCTTTGTTATAGTCAAGAACACAAGTACAGAGATCGCGCTATTTGTCAGATGCCTGATTCATCATATCTTCGATCACATGCAGCTCCTTGCAACCCAACGAAACCTTGCAACAACCTTTCTTGGTCTTCGAGAGAATATTGTTTCGTTCGCAATGTTGTTCTATGACTAGTTATAAAATAAATGTGTAATTTAAATTGCTAGTTATAATTTAATATAATGCATTGAGGCAAGTGATAGGTCAAAATTGTTCGGGATCCATGTCATCACTTATTTTCGGCTTCGTGAAAATGATACCCCCGCACAAAGTTTCATGCTATTTTTCATCCATAAGGGTATCGGGCTAATTACTCTGTTTGGTTTTCGGCCGTTGGTGTTTTTGGCTGGGCTGAAAAGTATCAAAGATACTGGGGATCCAGTGACAAATACAATATGTCTCATTTCCCTATTATCTAGATCTCTTCCTAGGGTAGCCAAACTTGTTCTACGTCTGCGAAGGAGATTTTGTATAATATCTATATCATGTGATTCATACCTATATTAATTTACAGCACTGACGAAACTTTGTTTGGGTATAATTGAATCTTCAACAGGACTATCGCTTTCAGGGATATTCATAAAGTGGATCTATCAAAGAACATGCTCCGCTTTTCCCTGAATGTAAGCAAGTTACTCTGCTGTGAATATTCTACTACTGAGTACGTATCGTCATTGACTGGTAAGCTTCTTTGAATCTAGTGAATGTTTTGTATCAGGGTTCCGCTCTCTCTTTTGTAGACTTCAATTTCTGAGCCCTCATTGTTTAATTTTGCGTAAATGCACATCACCTCCTTCAATTTATCCCAGGTCCATCTCTGACGATGGTTTTGAGCTACTTCTGCCTCTGGGTCCCTGGGACTAACATTCGACAAGGTGATGTTATCCCGGTTTCTGAGCAGGTATAGAACATTGGTAGAGCAAGGCACGTTGAGATTCATTACATTTCTTGTTATACCAATTTAGTTTATTGATTTTAAGGGACGTTTCGCGAGAAGGAAGTTCGAGTTCACTCTTAATCCGTTATTTCCTGCTATTCGTTGCTGTGACCCTTAGTGGCCCCGGGAGATCCCCCCGCAGGGCCCAGCAAGGGTCCGTCCTACTGTGCCTATCTAGTTTCTCTCCTGTTCTCTTCAGGGGCCGATAACAGGAAACGCTCCTAACATGGAGTCAGAGCTCCAGGCCACCCACTGCGGATCAGATGTTGTTCGGGTAAAGTTTTGTTCGGGCTCCCTTCTTTCATCTTCATCAACCTTCTCTTCTTCTTCTTCTTCTTCTTCTTCTTTGCCTTATTCGTAGAATATACAGTTGAGGATCTCCTCTGAAGTACTTCTGCGTCTGACTCCTCAACCCAGCCCTATCAGTAGCTAGCCTACCGCCGACATACAACCTTGTAGCTCTCAGGCTCACAACGGTACTCAAGTTTCACCACCAACTACAAGGTGTACTCTCTAGGTGGAGTTATTGTTATTATTATTGTTGTTATCAAAGTATGAAAATATTAGTATATTTGAAATCTACAATACATACAAAATATTCAAAAATATTAATATATAACCACAGCACACGTTCTGCAAAATACAATATCAAGTTAAGTTTCACAATGCCCCATTTCAGTGTCCCCATGATCCCCCTAACTAGTGAGTCCTACTGATAATTACTGGCTTCTGGAAGCTCTTCTCCAATCTTAGGTCTCCTAACGATCAGCTGGGAGGTTTTGGTACGACGCCAGTTGCTGACAGTACGGTCGGAACACTTTCCACTTTAGAAACACGCCTTTGTTCATTTCCAGCAAATGCACGGTCTCAGTGTTTGCCGATTTTAGCCTGGTAGGTAGAGATCATATTCCTGGCATTAACCATAAAATCCAGAAACCAACATTTCTTGGCAGATTAGTTCCAGAGTGTAAGATCGCGTCTTTGGTGCGGAATTGCCCTGGCGGTCAGGACACAGCGGTCTAGGTAAAATTTATGTGTTTCATTTTCAAGTGCAGCTTCTAGATAATACAGTGTGGTGAATCAACTTTCCAAGATAGTCTACATTATTTAGAAACGTGTGTATGGGCGATCATTTTTGTTTATAATTTATTATTATCACTTTAATTATTACTAATAACATCTCCTGAATTAACGATTAAAAATGTCACGTGTAGGTTAAATATAAACTCTATTCCAGTTTGCAGCGAGCTTTCATGAGAACAATCACTTTGAGTGCTTCTATAATCTTTTGCGAAAAATTCGAGCTGTTCCTAATAAAGAATGCCAGCAAAATCAAGCCACATAAAAGTGATATATTTTTCTAGAAATTCACTATTACACCGGAGCACACTCACACTGATATATGCATCTACAATACGAAGGTTTTCCCATACCAAAGGGCTAATAAACTGAACTAAAGAAATTAAAATTCATCGTAAAAATTATTTGAGTTTACAAAAGATTGTTTTCCTTTTAAAAAAATAATGTTTCCCCTTTCTTGTATTTGCGATAAAAGAATTGTGAAACGAAGGATAGATATATCTATCCTTCGTTTTGACAGAATGCATCGCTGTAGCAGAAGAAATTCACAAACAGTTTTTAACAGTTTTTGGTGTACACTAAATAAAATAAATGAATCCTCACACACTGGACAGATTTTGGCATTGCTAGTAAAACGGATATAGCGTAAAACGGTGAATTGTAACGACTATACACGAAAGGTAACTACAAAGTACGGGTAATGAAATAATATATTACTAATGTGTTATTAGAAAACAATTTTGTCAGCTTTAGGTTTGTTTCGTGCTCCTATTTACACTAGGAACCAACTGCCACAAGCAACATTCCTTTCCTTGATGAGTACGTGCATTGAAAGCACCCTAGTACTAAATTTGTGCTCAAATTGTCTCATTTAATTTTCTATAATTTTTGGACGGGACTGAGAGAAGCACCTACCCTAACGCGAGTGAGAGTCGTGAATTAATCTCCGTCAGTTTGGTGTCGCGTGTTGTGTTTGATCAGAGCTACCGAAGCGCAGAAACAATAAAAGTACTTTTCATTCCCAAAGTAATAATAAAGGGGTGTCGCGAGCGACGCGTCAAAAGGGCAGGCGGCCCAGCAGGCGCGACCGAGGCGGCGCCGCCCCGCGCGGTGGTGCACGGTGGGCCGCAACCAACATTCATGAGGGACAAATTCAAAATTTCAGCCACAATTACATTTAAGTTTATCTACGCAATAGCGTTATGGATAGTCCTAACAAATTTGAAATATTCGTTTCATGATTTATGAACATTTATCAAACGTTAAAATGTTTATGTGAACGATGTAGAATTTATGACTTGGGAAAAATTGATAAACTGCAGAACCGAGCGAAGTGGGTCAGTGCGTAGTGCGCTGTATTCGCAATCGGGAGCTCCGCTTCCCTCGGACACAAGGTGAATGCTGGGATGGTTCCTAAATCCCACGAATACCTCTCACCTCCCACTTGCCCAATTAAGTCATCATGTTAGTCCATTCACCCCTTTTCATCACATCATTATAGTAATTTTAGTAACAGTAGTAATATAATAATAATAATAATAATAATAATAATAATAATAATAATAATAATAATAATAATAATTAATAATGCAGGTATGTCTAATAATTGAGTAAAATGCATTTTTTATTATATTAATTTTGCAAAAGGTAGAGCATTTATATAATAATTCCAGTTCTTTAAGTTATAACAAAAAGAGTTTAATGTTTACTAATGTTAACAAAGAGGGTTCAAAACTGTCGAAAACTGTATATATTGCCGTTAATTGCTTTCAAATTCCATGTACCGATATGTGCCTGTACATAAATTTCAGACTTTTAAATATATGTAACAGGGTTTGTAGACTTGCATCAGCCGTGATTCTCCAAAAACTTTTATTTAATGAAAGGGAAAATTCCACAAATTTTTCATTAAATATGTTCTTCTATAATTATAATTTTTCTTGGCAGCAACATCATATACGAATACTATGAACATTTTAGAATATTGAAGACTAAAATGTCGAGTGTTTGGCACATCTGCGTTGCTTGTAATCCACTGTGCGCCCGGGCGTCAATGCGGAGCGATAGTGTGGAGTGGAAACCGCCCGGGGAGGGGCGGAGGGGGGTGCAATCGCGAGATAGGGAGCGAGCGCCGGCGGCAGCGAGGGGTGGGGGACAGCGTCTTCTTTAGGCGAAAACAATGAGCGCCGCCTCTCTGTAATCAAGGGATTTGCTCCGGCGTGCCCAGCCCCCGCCGCTTCGCCCCGTCTTACTCAGACCCGCTTCGCCTCGCCTCGCCTCTCCTCACCCCACGCAGCTCATCCCCGCTCCCTCGCCGCGCCCCGCT
>BOPP01000103.1:1862718-1873049 GCA_017312745.1 Gryllus bimaculatus
CTCGTCTGGCCCGCACCAACCGAACTCGCCCCACCTCATCCGTTCCGGCTCGCACTATTCCGCCCCCGCCAAGTCCCTCACACCTGTTCCCACTACGAAACGCCACACAACGCCACGCTCTTCATCTCTCCACGTTCTGCATTTCCGCTCCTGCGCCTTCCTGTCTCACACCTTCTTCACACGCCGTCTAGCAATCTTCTCCAAACCACCCCCCACTGGACCCGCCTCGCTCTAGCATTCCCTCTTCACTCCGCCTCGTTGCGCCGTGGCCTCCCTCACGCACCCACGCACCCTCTAACGCTGCCATTCTCCGCCCTGTCCCACGCGTTGAGTTTATCATAGGTAAAAGCACGAGTGCTTTGGAAATTGTCTATATACTCCTGGCTCGTTCGCGAGGACTATTCTACGAATGACACTACGTCCAACACGGTTCTAAAATGAACCAAATATTAAAAATAACTGAACGCTAATATCAAAGAGATTATGTTGTAGTACATACGTGGTTTATTGCACATTGACATAGAGATCAATGTGTACCGTCTCATAAGATGGATGAGTCACAGTTTATGATTGGCCATTAGGGAGAAGCGGAAAGAAATTTCGGATAGAAAAAGTGATAACATTTTTGAAATACATCTCCGGGATTGAGGAATTTCATATGCACAATTAAACTCTATTTGTTTTAATTTCCTGAGTAGATTAGTCTAAATAATAGCCTTCTATTGACGCTCAATACAACGTACAAGTATTCGTTTCATACTCGTTAGTTCCGTGTTTATTAACATTTCTCAAGCATTAAATATCAGATCGTGAATTTTCGGATGACAGTAACACGTACCAAAGCGGGTAAAATTTGTGGTAACGGTAAGGAAAGCTCTACATTTGGGTTAATTTTATTAAGAAAAGGCAACAACTTGTAAGTAATAATTTGAACAAGTCTGTATTCTCTGTTATAACTTTTTCTTTAGTAATATTAACAAAATATGCTGCCGTCCAAAGGTACCTAAAATGAAGTTATTTTTGTGCACATTTTAAGTGATGATAGGTGATTACATAAAACCAATATATTTTAATACATTTAACAGGGATGGTAGACTTCCATGTGCGGTGGTTGTTGAAACTTTAACTTGATTTAAGACAATTCTACAGACATTTCACTCAATATGTTCTTGTATAATAAAATATTTTTTGGTAATTTAATGTTATATTGTATTAATTTAGTATATTTAATTTTGAGGAACTGTACCACCAACTGGATCCGCCATCTTGTTATTTTAAAACGTGACTGAATACCTTTTTTCGGGCCTGGATACCACACGTAAAGGGTACTTTTCGAAGATTTACCGTGCAAGTGACCACTGCGTGGGTGGCGCGGGCGGCGGCTGGCGGGGCGTCGCGATCTGCCAGGATCAAGAATTTTAATTAAGCGCGCCCCGAGTGCCACGAGGGGCTGACCGTTGCGCCCTCGCGGAGGTTTCTGCGCCGGGGGCGCGTTCGACTGCGAGGCACTCGCGCGGGGGTTCATGAAGTCCCTGAGCCGCTTCTCTAGCTCCTGCGACCGCACTCCGCCCGCTCAAGAGCTTCAGTCCGGGGGCTTCATCTAGGACGGCAGTTGTGGGGAGAGGAAGATGTACAGGGCAGAGAAGAAGTAAAAAAAAGGATGGCAGCTTTCATTTGCGAGATTTATTTTTCTGAATTTTGTTGCAACTTTTTCGCAACTACGTCTCCTAGCTAACATTTGGGCACTGAGAGTATTTGGAGTAATTCTCCATTCAATTTTTTTTGTCTCGTGCCTCTCAGTCATCATTATATTCCTTCGGCCAAGTGCTCGTCTGTTAAAATACATAATTAATTGCAATGTTATACGAAAGTAGTATTTTATTTGCTATTTTAAGAGAGCGCGTGCTCTTTATAGAATATAATTTTCTAATAAGGAATGTACTACAGCTTCCGGGTCAATGACTCCCGTCTCGATTAGGTTTTTCTCCAGATTCCATGATTCATTGAGCAAGTGCTGAAATAGCCCCTTCATTTGTTTCTGAACATAAATGTAGCTTCACTATGCGCACATTTTGTTGAACTCTCTTTTTTCTTGTTGTGGTAGGAGTAGAAATGAGGGTGAGTTACTATTTTGTTAGCAAAGTAGGAAAATGAAGCCTACAGTTCGATTACCGTTGTAAATATGTTTTCTATAACTCGGGAACAAAAATTTCCACTTTTTCAAATATTGCTAATCTCTCACTTTTTTAAATTTTATAATAATAATAATAATAATAATAATAATAATAATAATAATAATAATAATTATCATTATTATAAAATTTAAAAAAACGACAGATTAGCAATATTTGAAAAACTTATTATTTGAAGTGATTATTTTGAATAACTAATTATTATTATCATTATTATTATTTTAAATTTTTTATTCATCTTTCGACTATTTATAGTTAACATGTCGGGAACAGATTCTGGAACTCAAGGAAACGTGCGCAGATGACCATGTCCTCATTCGTCCATACAGTTTTTTGACTAAATATGATTTAGATACGCGGGATTGTAGCTTCGTTAGGTTATTAGTAAATACCTATGTGAGGTGAAGTCCCCACTATTTATAGATCATGTTGTAATGTGTTAACGATCAGCGTCTAAATTCAAAATAATCGCATATGTTCTTTCGTCTGAAGAGAGCTACAATTTTGTCTCGACCGGTAGCTCCCGCTGTGCGGCAGGGCTTACCTTCACCTCGGCAGAGGCAACGCTGGATACGCGTTTAGGTGGTGATCGTCGGATGCGATGCCTATATCGTGCTGTTTATTTTAAAAACATTGTTTTGGTGACTATTTTGCATTACTTAAGTCGAGTTATTGTGAATGTCTGTATTATTGTAAAGCTGTCGAGATATTGTAAAGCTGATCTCCGAGTATATAACACGTGCTAAGTACGACGAAAGGAATTTCATCGTTGCGGATAGTGGTGAAAGTTTTTTTTAAAACCTATTATTTATTGGTCGACTGCGTACTAATCGTTAATTTGGTCCTGATTCAATTTTTCTAAAACAGGGAGAAATTATTGAAAGCGGACAGCGGAAACGTGTATAAAATAGATACAGTAATGGTTAGACAATTCTTAAAAAAAGACGCTACAGAAATGAAAAACGTGAGAACTGCCCAAGTTAGAACAATAAAAGTTTTGTAGGCTTTATTGTTATGTTACGTATTTATAGATAAAATGATTTTATTGGTAGCAACACTTGAGTTAAATTGTATATCAACATATTGTAATAGAAAGTTTAAAGTTTGTTTTCGAATTTAAAAATTATTAAAATTTTCTTTTGTGTCACATTTCTTTGGTAGCAGGTGGTTATTGCAGCCGGAGCGTGATTCTGGCCTTTGTTCATTAAAATGCAACGTGTGTCCAGAGCACAAAGTGAAGACCACTACATATTCGGTGTATCTTGTAAATGAAAAGACACGAGAAGTTGCAAGTTGTGAATGCCATGTGTGTGCAGCTTCAGCTGAGGGCTGTACGCAAGCGGTGGCCCATTAAATATTGATCGACCTCAGTAAAATTGTTTTCTGATCCTTGATACTTTGCACCTGCATCTTACCCGTGAAATTATTCCAACATTGATGAATATTGATACTAACCTAAAAATACACAGCAAAACATAGTACCAATTAAAATTTCATAGAATAAAATATAAAACACTTACTTGCATTAAAATGATCTTCACTGAAGAATACATGTTCGAATTCCTTTATATCACTAGGATTTATACGAGCAAGTTGCATCCTCGTCTTATGCATTTTGGCATTCCTAGGTACAGAAACAAACAGTTTTCCCGGGTTTTAGATGAAAGTTTTTTTTTTTGCACATAATCGCACCGCTCACCATTTATACACACATCTTCAAAATAATCACCAACGCCTTCAAAATAAACCCAAAATAGTTTTACTTCTGTTCTCCACGTATTCTTCTGCTGGCTGTAGTACTTGTTGGCTGCTGTTTACATAAATATGACGGCACAGCAACAACGAGAAACTAATCTCGCGGAAGACAGCGTTTTGGCGGTATTTTTTTTTCAAATACATTTTGTCGTCGATTTTTGTTGCAACGTTAGCAGTACACAGAAAATTAGCGACATTATGTGCATAGAGTAATATAATAAACAATCTAAGATGATTTTCTAAAAGTTGTCCAATAGCCCATTGTGGCGAATGCAGTACTTACGTTTTCTTTTGCTACACGCTGCTACCAACGTAAGTTCTGTTGCAAGCTCCAAGGTGGTATTGCGGAGAGACATTTCTGATGCCCTGTACGCAAAAGTGTTGCTTGACAAAAGATTCACTTGGACACCTCACATTAATGCAATAGCCAACAAAGGGTTTGCAAAATTATAAATACTCTTCCCTCTAATTAATATGCGTTTCTTCATTGAAAGTTTAGAGCCGATTTTCATTATTTAAATCCTTAATACTACCAACCATTAAAAGTGCCTTTACTCAGCAACTACATAAGACGAAGAGCTCGAATCTTTTATCAATACCTTCTCTCTTTCCCGTGCACATTCATCTTCAATCAAGGTCGCAATGCTGCACACTCAGAACATCCCAAATATCGATTCCAACCACAGTAACCTCCCATAACTGTCAACTGTGCTAAAAACTGAAACAGACCTCAACCTTGTTTCATTTAACTTACCACAATGTTTGCGTTCTTCCGAGAAATAAAAAAACACTGCTTGAGGAATGGTAATTACCAAAAAGCTAAAAAAATATGTACTGCACAATGAATCTCATCGAAAGAGAAAGACTGTCGAATGAGAAGTCACTATTTTAGAAGTGGCCGAATCGCTGAGTCAATAACAATAAAATACTGATCTTTTAAGGTGAGTAGGTTTGGTCTATTTTTGGCCTTTATTTGCGGACGATTCTCCTAGAAAGGCAGGTGGCACATTGAGCGCCCGTCGGCAGATTCAAAATGCGCGGCACGGCTGACGGTCGGACAAAGGCACCCAAATTAACGCTCCGTGATACGCACAGACGTTGCAACGCTCGGAAGTGTGCACCGCCATAGATGGAGGGGCGTGGGATTTTGCGCACAGCCCGTGTGGGGAAATACGAACGATTGTGACGCGGCCTGCTGTACGATGCCATATTGAGAGAGAATATTTGTTCCGGATAGCATTGCCCGGAGAATACGACTGCAGATGAACTCTTGTCAAGAACTCTTTTCTCGGAATAATTTGAATTGTGATCGGGCGCATACCGACACGTGCATATAACGCATGTCATTGTGAGGGAGGGGGAGGGCAGAAAAGGCATTCTCGCAGATGCGACGCTATAGAAAGGAGAACTGGCGGACTGGTGCTCGCTATGGAGGGAGCTCTACAGAGGAACAGATACGATGTGAGGAATCGCCGGATAAAGGAAAACCGACTCCCGCTCTTTTTCGTTGGACTAGCCTTCATAGAAATAATTGCAAAGGGTTTAGAAGTTTTGTTTAAGATTTAAAGCAGAGCCTGGATACAGTGAGAAGCGAAGATAGATGGCACGGTTCCCTCAATCTAGCGTTCGAATAGGAAAGGAGCTGAGTTTTGGTTGTTTCCATTAGAATTAACAATAACAATTACCGGCCTAGGTCGCTAAGACTGAAGTGCAGTATCTGCCTCGGTTTTAAGGGACGCGGGTTAGAATCCCGTCTCGTTCGTGGATTTTGTCTGTGTTCGTGTTCTCTTTGCGTGTTCTTCCTAATGTTTTCTCCACAGTTTAAACAATCACAGTAGTCGCTATATGGCCAAATTGTGCGACGAAATGACCAAGTGACCAAGCGACCTGAAAAAATGCATAACAAATTTGAAGTCTATTATATATTTATTTGTATATGTACATGTGCACACATATGCACATATACTCCCACACACATCGAGCGGGGTGGAGGAAGGGCAGTCGTGGTCAGGCGGAGAGTCCAGCCAACGGAACACTCCCAAGCCACGCCAAACCATCATAAAGATAAGCGCGCGCCCTTCGAGTGCCTGAATATGCATGCGGGCGTGCGCTGATTCAAAACGTACACGGAGGGGGGGGCAGCGATGGTCGCCGCCTGGCTGCAGCCCGTGCACAGTCATGCCCTCGCCTTGGTAAAAAAAGAAATATTAGAGCCGCTTAACTTTTGCGTTATTCTCCTTTAACGCCAACGTCGGACGAGAGCCTACCTGCTCCAATATTTTTTTAGGTAAGGATCGGTATTTATTTTCTAAGACTTTAGGTATTGGAACATTTATTATCGTTTCGTCTTTGAACGCATGTAGAAGGTTTCCAAAAATCAGAAACGACCTAATACGTAATCACTTTGTGGGAACTCTGGCGTTCTATTACGGAGAGGCATGTTCTTCAAAAAGACAATGTCGCCATTTGTGGGTCGGCAGGTACATACATCATAAGTGGGTCTGCACACACACACACACACACACACACACATGTATATATAATTTGCCTCCAATTATTATTTTCTCGCTACGCTAACGCAGTAGAGAGAAAGTTATGTAATGCTGCGCGAAAAAACGGTGCATTTTTCAACAGAAAAACGCATATTACAGGTCCCTGGTAACAGAAAAGAATCTCATTTGCTAAATTTAGAAAAAACTCTAGTACGTAGTGTTGCCAAAAATCCATGTTTTGTGGAGATTTGATACGGAAAAATTAGTTGAGGGCAAAACGTCTGTCTGTGAACAACGCTAATGGCTAAACCGTTCAGCCAATTTTCTCCAAAATCTATATTCCCCCATTGAACTGGGAAATTTGAAACCGATATTTTAAATAGCTCCATCAATTTTGATTGCGTTTTGTGGTTGGATAGTGTGAAGGACGTTTAACAGAATAGTGCAGGTCAGATGTTTGTTAAAAACACTCATTTTTCAAAAAAAAAAAATAAACTATAAATTTCGGTCTCTTCCTATAACTACAATTACACTAGTGATCAAAAGTATCCGGACACGTCCAAAACGGTGTTATGGTGTCGGCGGGTTTTTCATGGAGGGGGCTTGCACCCCTTGTTATTTTGTGTGACACTATCACGGCAGAGGCATATGTTGATGATGTTTTAAACACCTTATTGCTTCCCACTATTGAAGAGCAATGCGGGAATGGCGTTTGTATCATTCAACACGATCGAGCACCTGTTCATACTGAACGAACTGGTTATACGACAATAACATGCCCGTAATAGATTGGCCTGCACAGAGACGTGACATAAATCCTATCGAACGCCGACTTCGTGCCGACCAGGCCTCACCGACCTACATCAATATCTCTCCTCAGTGCAGCACTCCGTGAAGAGTGGGCTGCCATTTCCCAAGCAACGCATTAACGGTGGAGGGCGCCACGAACTGGTAAATCATTTTCAGCCACGTGTCGGAATATTTTTGACCACATAGTGCATGTAGACAGATTTTTTCCTTCGGTGAAATCTGTTCCTTAATGATAGACTTTGAAATAAGGTCCGGTACAATGTTTCCAAACTTTGAGTACTAATTCTGTAATTTTTACGTGAAAATACGAGGGAGAAAGTACGTGCTGGCATAGCACCAATAGTTTTTCAATTTATTCTGTGATCCGGCGTTGATACCGCCCTCTATTTGTTTTCTCTAGGAACCTATTTTCACAGTGGTGTGCGGACAGTTAATAACAAGCAATTCCAAACCCTAGCAGCGGAAAGGGAAAAGGCTTATGGCTCGAGTACTTCTGTGATTGGTTGGGCGTGAGTTCTATTTTTCGCCTCGAAATTTATATCATGCTATCCGAGGCGGGACTCGAACCCGCGATCCTTTGGTTCGAGAACGCTACGGCATTACTGTCTAAGCGATGTCGACCATCCGACCCGGCCCTGAACAGTTCTTGATGACACATAGTCTGTGATTACTCTCCTCGCGGTTAATTCGCGAAAACAACCGGGCGCGCAGCGCTGTCCGAGGCTTCCGTGAGCTGCAATTTTAAGCTCCTAAGCATTTAGCCTTGCTATCAGTCTCTGTTATTGGTCAGCGCGTCGCTCGCCGAAAGGAGGCCCAACGAACTGCGCCCGAAGCAGCTCTAAAGTTCCGAGGAGACCCGATTGCTTCACGAATATTGCCGAATGGCATAACGCAACTCCTCTTCCGACGTGCGATCGCAAAGGCTAGAATACTTGCATCTCGCATAGGCTTCTTAACAATTGCTTCATTTAATGTTTTTTGGTGTTATTTCGTCTTGTGTGTTGTGTATCGTGCTTTGATATGGCGTAGTGATCGGCGTGTGCGAAGGTGTCATATTAACTACTCAAATTGTGTTGATTTCCTGTCGAAAATGAATTCTGCGAGTCGTCTTATTGAACAGCCATTTTCTTCATTGATTTATGAAGATAAGGTACGTGTAAAAGAACAAGGTAGACTTCTTCCCGAATTAAAACGCAGGCAACAGAAGTTTCAGGCAGCAGCGACGTCAAAACGTTTACAAGGTGTATGTGTAAAGACATGAAAGAAAGAGGTGGATATGCGGATGTGACCAATTGGCTGTCTGTTTTCCGTGCGTTCTTTTTGGTGAGAAAAGAGCGTGGTCAAATACAGGGGTGAGAGATCTTGTGCACATCCCTGAAAAAAATTGAAATAAACACGAGTATTCGAAGTCACATTTGAATATTTAAGTTCATTTAGCATTTCTTGGGACAGTAAAGGTTGTCACAACTGGATATTGTTAATTGGTCGAATATTCAGAAACACAATGAAAATGTCACCAACAATAAGTATGTTCTTTCGAAAATAATTCATTGAATAAGTTTAGTGTAGCGTTTGAATTCGCTAAACAAAATTTAATTGAAGAAATCTGAAGAGTCCAACATGTAATTTCGCGCGATGCAGAACCACCATGTTATTTTCCCACGAGCTGTCACTGCTATACTATTTGACTAGTGAGTTGTGAAATGTTCTAATCCTGTAGTGGTTTGCATGGTTATTTGGAATTAAAAATTTGAATTCTTCTTGCTGGAATCAGACACCAAATCCTTAAATAACCATGTACTTTTAGATAGGTTGTAATATAACTCTTAGACGCTTGTATTACTAAAATACTAACCATTCAACTCTGGCATTCGAAACTTCTTTGTCGTAGTTATCCGTTGATAGAATGTTTGATGGAATGGTTTGTTTAATTATTGTTGGAGGTCGTTCGTAAATTACATAACGCTAAAGAGAAGGAGGGAGTTTGAGGGGTGGGGGGTGTTAGTTTAATTTTACGTAATGCTGATGTTTCTTGTAATGTAATTTTAATGCTGGTAATGGAAAAGTTTTTCAATTTTTGCTGCAATATTTCTTTTTTCCAGTGTTTTACTAAGACATTAAAATGTTAACAAATTCATTTTTAAATGTAAATAAATTAAAAAGTGATTGAGTAAAAACTGTTAGAATGAATAGGAATATTTTATTATTAATAGTATGAATGAATATGTTACATTACGAAGAAAATATTCGAAACATCTGATGTATATTTTTGATAATAAGCTCAGTTTATGAATTAATGGATATACTGCATATCTGATCCAATAAATAGAACATTTTTTAAGTGAGAAGATACACCGTTTTATTTCCGTGAGAAAACTACTATTTAGTTACAGTCATTAACTACGAATCCTGTTACATGACATGATGCATTATTCCCAATTATGTTCTAAAATTGGCGAAGAATACTTTAGCTCATTTCGCCTGTTCGCTTGTTATCAGAAATTTTCTCGTCAATGCGTTCTTCGTTACTCAACATAATGATCAGTAACGCAATATAGCAGTAATATACGCAATAGTAACGCAAATAAAATTAATCGTAATTTTTTTTACTTCTATAAATTTTTACTTCTTGTTAATGGCTGAAGTGTGTCGTCGCAAGAGTTAGGGTGATTATTGAGGGAGAATTGAGTCCGCGGAACGAGTGCGTTATAGGGGAAGAGTATCTGAAACCCTCCACATTTGCATTAAGTAATTTATGAACGGCCTCTTATCTTATGTGGGAGCACGAAGAATAATCATCTGAAGGAAATTGGTATTTGGGCTCTTAGGCCTCCATTGGTGACATCTAGTACGAATCCGTCATATTGTCACAGCATGGAGCGAGTAGCAGCAGATTGGATTAGCCGATGATTACCTGTAAGGGGTCCTGTATACTTCTCATAGCGCCTTCGCTGAGAGCCGGTAGCACGTGACCTTGGCGCCATGGACGTGATAGGCCCTGGTGTCAGTACAGGCGGCTGAGGCAGACTGCTTCCTCCATGGGCCCAACTCGAGTAGCTAGCAGCCGCCCAGTATGTTCCCC